>JAWNNJ010000972.1:0-361090 GCA_035045125.1 Hypselothyrea guttata
AATCTGTTTAATGTAGAATCAGAGAAAATTAAAATAAAATTTAGAATTAAGTTTTAATTAAAGATAAAGATAAAGATCAATTAGTAATAAAAAACGAATATTGAAAATGTAATGGAAATTAAAATTATTAAATATCATGTTGATATAAAGAATTCTGAATTAGATCTCACTTTTAAGAATTTTTCAAATTATTCTCAAAATTAAATTTTTAATAGTATTTGCTGCTTACCTGTCTACCGATATGCAACACAGATGCATTATGCTGGCAGTGGAGAAGTAGACATCGAAACTGTTCCAGACGTCGCACATTATGGAGCCAAACATCCACCTGCCAGATATCTCGACGGAAGCATTAAAAGTCATGGCACAGAGGGCGACCAGCATGTCAGCGACGGCCAGTGAAACCACAAAATAGTTGGTAATTATGCTGCAAAAACACAAGACATACAAGGGAAGGGATAAAACTTAAATAGAAGTACCATTAGCACCAGCCCTAATGGAAATGCAGTCAAGTGCCAAAAGTTTAGTGAAAGTTTTTGCCAAATTGAGTTTGAAAACAATACGCATTTGAGTTATAATACAGCCTTTGCCGACAGTTTATCGGCTTAATCACTTTACTTGAACGAACAACTTGTTCACATATTACGCATACGCAGCATGTGACAAGCGTTTTTTGTTAGGCTGGCTGGTAGCGGTTGCTAAGTGAATTTCATGGTTTAATGAGTTAATTGATAATTAACTTAATATGACAACAACACAACACAACACAGACAACAATAAAGCCGAGATAACAACGCCCAACATTAAATGCAATTATGAGCACACGGCGTATACGCAACGCCAACATCTGATTTCAGCTTTAATTTCCGTATTTTAAACAAGACGCAATTACATTTTCATATTTCATTCTACACTGGGTCAATGAACCAATACAGCCCACAAGCTCCACCTACAAACTTAATTACAACCCACAGCAACAAGCCACAGATGACAGAAGCCACACGGACAGAGGACTGAGGACTAAGGATGAGTTGGCAGTGGGCGGACAGGACAGTTGATGCCTGGCAAAAGCTGTAACTACCGCAAAAAGTGCACAAGGCGCATGGCCAAATGCCGACATTGAAATGAAAATGTAAGAACTAATAGCAAAAACGTAGCTACGAGAAGTGAAGCACTTAAAACACGCTTTTAACCAGCACTGCAAACCCAAAACCAGAATAGGCGGCCTGTTACACTAGGGTATAAAAATGATTGGAGATGGTTTAACACCCGTTTGAAGGCGTGAGAGCTTTTTTAAATATATAAATGTGAATTTGAATTTAAATTTAAATTTAAATATGAGTGTTTGCAGCGCTGATTGTTAGCATTTCAATTTTATATTTTGGCAAACATCTTACGGAAATCGCTTTACCCAAAGCCGCTTAGGGTGCATGACAGAGGCCAGAGAAGAGCCATCAGAGACACAACGTTGTACTTGATAGGTGACAGATTTAATTAGATTTCGACTATGTGGAGTATGTTCTACCAGGCACTCAAGCCTTTGAGCTCAAGATGCTATTATACACAAATAAGCATATAAGAATCGGATTATTTGCGGCACAAAATTTAATGAAATTTTGTGCTTAACTCGACACGCGGCTTTAATTGTAATCCGCTGTTAAATGATTTTCATGCTGAGCAATTTCCACGCATGTTTCAGCATTAAAAGTAAATTTTTTAAGCTCATATTATTAACTGGCAAAAGTTTTGGTTAGTGAAACTTTGTCCAATTAGTAAGCCAGAGATTAAGGCACAGAAAACTGAGAACTTTGTGCTTTAGGTGTAAAGTTGCTTGAACTTTTATGGCTTCGTTATGTTGGCCCGGTTAAATGAGGCCTAAATTATAGCAGGACTATTTGGTTTATGTGAGAAGCTGGCACACCTGTGATTTGCCACATACAGAATCATAAAGAAGGAGCTTAAGTACGAATGCATGTTAAGCATAATTAGGCTTAATTTGCTATAATGATTTAAACTGCGCAACGGTGCAGAACAGTTGAAATGGGCCAACATCCCAGCAGTTGCCAGATAAAAATGCTGGCAACCTCTACCCAAAAAAAAAAGGCAAGAAATGTGGAAGCAAATTACCCAGCTCCATAAGTTAAATGAGCCCCACAAATGTCAGGTGTTAGGCTGTCTCTGTTGTCCTTGGTGACCGACTGCCGACTGTCGACTGTGTCTGCCTCATCTCACGTCCTTTCTTCAGGTTGCCAAGGCGACGCAACACATTTTCTTGGGCGGCTTGAAGAGTTTATGCCTTGACATTGAACGCCTTGGGGTCTGACATGTGGGCGTGACCGTACTTCATATGTATGTTTTATGCTGGTTAAATGCCAACTCACGTACAAAAATTATGAAAAATGGCCGCAAACCAAGAGGCCCAACACCTACAAGCAGACGTTGGAGTTTATGTCTCTGTGTGTGTGTGTGTGTGTGATTGGACAAATTTATATATGGCCGGTCATAAATGAAATGAAATGCCAGTAAACCTTTTAAGTAGGACACAAATATTTTGATGCTTGCGTTTTTATTAACATATTTGTTGTAATTACGCA
Organism: Hypselothyrea guttata; assembly: GCA_035045125.1. Classification (NCBI taxonomy): domain Eukaryota; kingdom Metazoa; phylum Arthropoda; class Insecta; order Diptera; family Drosophilidae; genus Hypselothyrea; species Hypselothyrea guttata. The sequence continues at coordinate 2,595 of JAWNNJ010000972.1, forward strand.
CGTTTTCGACGTTTAACAGTGCCACATAAAAGTATGCCAATGGGTGGTCAAAGAAATTAAGCAGACACGCCCACCACGATAGGTGCGATAACGGCACTTGCTTTGGCACGCAAATTGGCCAAAAAATATGATAAATGATGACAAAGTAATGGCCACCAGAGCGCACAGGATTAATGCCAGCAAAATGGCGTCCTAGCTGACTCTTGTCCTTGATGACAACGGCCCGTTGTGGCCAACAATTCAATAATAAAAATAAAAAACAAAGGCAACCCAGAGACAATTGCGCCGCAAGCCAAGCAAGGCAGTCGGTTACACAGTGAGAAAAATGGCCTTACAAAATTCAATACAAATGAAGATTATTGAAAATTTAATGAATTATGAATGTTTTGCTCACAAAAAAGTGATATTATACAAATAAAAATAAGCCAAGATTGTCTGTTGCATATCTTTGCTGTTTTTTATCCGATCGTATTGCAATTCAAAGCGGTGGTATTTCTGGTTCTTGTGAGATTTAGATGTTCTAGGCGGAAAGACGGACAAACATACAGACGCATAAACGAACATGGCTATATAGACTCAGAATACACTGAACAAAATTATAATATTAGTTTTTATTTGTTTTATTATAAAGTTTGCACAGACTTAAATCTAGAATTTTTGTTTACTCGATTGAAGTTCTTTCTGCTCGACAAATGGCGTTAAAAATGCTTTTTATGCGCGGAATTCTTACAGTGTGTTCGCTGTGCTGAGCTCAACTGAATCTATTGTTGTATTTTCACTTTTATTACTTTTATTTTTATTGCTTTATTGTTTTATTGTTGTGGCTGCAACTCACCGCAATTTCCTGTGCCGCATAACGGACACAATCACCAGCATGTTGCCCAGTATGGCGGCCAGTATGATGAAACCAATAATGAAACACTTGACGATGACAAATGTCAAATGCGCGCTGCCCGCCTCCGTAACGGCTGCAGCCATGCTGCCATTATCCTGTGCCTGCGCCTGTCCAGCGATGGCCGCATTAGCCAAAGGAATGGAGCTGCTGCCAATGCCACTGCCACTGCCAATACTCTCGTCCACATCGATGAGTCCATCAGCGACAAAATTCAAATAACTGGCATGTGATGCTGCCGATGCGGATGCCTCCAGCAGCAGTGGCATGTACACGGACTCCGACTCTGATGGTGGCGACTCCAGCAGTGACTGTAGTGGTGACTGTAACGGTGACTGTAGTGGTGACTGTATGTGTGACTTGGTGGCGAGTGCAGTGCGTGTTGCTTCATGCTGAAGCATTGTCCTTGCCGCAGTCGTTGCTGAAGCCGTTAGCTTGCGCATGAGGGTCATGTTGCTGGCCAACAGTTATTGTTCTGTCCCCTCTCTCTCTGTGTGTGTGTGTGTGTGTGTGCGAGTGTGTGCGTGTGCGTGTGTATGATTGGACAAAGTTAGTCCTTGAAGCGCATGCAATTATTGGCTTGCCACTCGCTGCTGAACACTTGCCCTAGAGCATAGTTAGGGGCGCACGCTGCACAGTACATGATGATTGTGGCATTTGTTATTGTTGCTTCTGTTATTGTTGCTGTTATTGCCTCTGTTATTGTTGCTGTTGTCCGAATGAAGTTGCCAAGTCTGCAATTGAATAGATAAACGATTTATTAGTGCTCATATTTCATTTATAGCCGCATTGTATATGCCACAACAGCGCTGACTTCACTGCATTCATTGCGATTCGTATCCACTCGATTCCATTCGATTCCATTCGATTCGATTCGATTTGTATCAATTTAGCCATCAGCTTAATGAAGCACAACGTGCTCTAGCGCCTTATCTAACATCTGGCCCTGAGGGCCGCAATTTGTGGCAACATGTAAATGTGAAACCAGCCCATAAACACCTTGTGTCTTTGATGGCGTTTTTGTGGCTGATATTAGAGCGCATTTAGCCGCTGGCTCTTGACTACCAAAATTCTAGAAAAAGTAAGGCTAAAGCCTTAGCTCAGCCAATGAAATTGCTACCTGCCAGCAAAGCGTGGGCCTCTAATAAAATCCCCACTCAACTCAATTGGTTTAATTTGCCATAAATAGCGCCAATGTGTCTCTCTCTCTCTTTCTCTTTCTGTTGGCGCCAGCAAAACGCGGGAAATTTTCTTTGCGACAGCTGCTGCCCGTCAATATTTCATGCTTATGCTTATCATTAACGAATGTCAAAGTTTCGCATAAACCTAGTCGAAACTTTTCATTCGAAATATTTCAAAATTTGCCCAGCAGCTGCAGCCCACGTTCGATCGACTCGTAATCCAACAAATTACATATATATATATATAGACAAATGCCCAATTGATGTAGCTATTTAGAGCTGAGTGTGTGTGGGTGGGGCTCGAGTCGTCTTTGATTTGCTTCCGGTTAAACAAACATTTGCGGCTTTGACTTGCAAGTCCCTCATGTGAAGCGAACAGTTGAGAGTGTGTGTGTGGGTGTATCTCTCTGAGTGTGTGGGTGTGTGTTAGCTAACAAATTGAAAGGACGATGGGATTGTGTTACCTTTGGCTAAATGTATTTCGTGCCAACACGCACACAGCGACATTTACATACAATATGTATACAAAATGGAAAACGAAACGCGAGCACGCTTTTCATTTTCCCATTTCCAAAGCTGAAAATGAACTTTAAATCAATAATAAAATACCAAAAAAAAGAGAGAAAAACGAAAAAAACAAGACGAGCAGAGAGAAAGCGAAAAAAGCCAAGAGCAGAGAAAAGAATATCTTGAAATATGTCGGGCTCTGCTCTGTTGCTTGCCAAGTGCTTTTGTCAAACGCATTGACAATGCTTCACGACAACAGCAAAAACATAATACAAGTAGCTGCAGCTGCCTCACAAGTGCCCAGTGGCATGAGAGAGAGAAAGGAGAGAGGCGAGAGCAGGCTTCTGATAGAGCACACCAATACCACACTATATATGCTATATGAAGTCAATTGAGATTTGTTGGCCATCTGCTGTTCGCAGGCACAATACATCAGAGCTGCAGGTAAGGACATGGCCAACAACCACAATCGCTGCTCCTTGCCACTCCAACTCGCCTGTGCTCCTGTTGCCTGTTCCCCTGTTCCCCTGTTTCCTTGTTCCCCGGCGATTCCCTGTCTCAACTTGTGCGCGCTTCACGCTTTTCTTTTTCTTTCGCATTTCTTTCGCTTCGACTTTTATTTGTTGTTAAAGTATCTGGGATTTGGCTGGGCTTGTTTGCTTTGGGGATTCATTCATTCTATCAGCGCAGTTCAACGCACAATGGCGCAGAATGCCAGATTTATTAGCATAATATCAGCTAGATTTAATTGTTCAAATAAGCTGAGCAGGCCAATATATTGTAAAAATTTGCATTATAGTATATAAGAGCTAGGTTAAATAATTAATATATTTTAAAAGAAATTATTTTTTTTATTTTGGTAATTTTAATTTTAGTCTTTCCGATATGTTTGACTACAATTCGGTCAAAGAAAATGGAGGAATGTTTTTATTTATTTTGTTGAATACTTTTGGGTGTAACATTTAAAAGCAGGACAAATATGTACTTATATTTGCTGTATAGTTGTTTATTTTTGACCACTGTGCAGCGTCTCAATGAGGTTGTTGGTTTGGTGGGTCAGTGGGTCTTTCACACGCTGCTTCATTCACATTGTGACGGGCTGTGATTCATTTCATTTGGGTTCTTTGCTCGGCCATTGTTGAGGTGCAATGGCGAATGCCTCAGACAGAGGCAGGCAGATGGACAGGGGATAGAACACCAGATACCTGCGTCACAGACGTTGAATACACTTTTTTCTTGTTTGGCTTATAAGTTATTTATTCGTACTTATTCTTGCTTATTTGAATTTGGCCGGTGTTTATTTACAGCTGAGCATTGGGCCAGAGTCAAGCGTCAAGAGTCTGCTGAGGTATTTGCTTTGGATGCCACAACCTGAAGCTGGAGCTGAGCTGGAACTGACGAATATAAACTTATATACACCAATTCAGCCAAACTAAAGACATTTGCTGCGTATAAAAGATGCCAAATGGTTGTTCGGACTTGGGTCAGTTTTTTTTTTTTGTGTTTTTTTGTTTTTGTTATTGGGCTGTAATTACTTTGTCGTGGATGTGGGAGGGTCTTAAACACTTTTCGCGCATTTCTTTTATGCTTTTAATTAATTTTTTGTTATTTATGCAGGCAAAGGCAAAAGCGAGAGCAGAAAAGAAATTTTGACTGATTTTTATTTCTTATGCTAATTGATTTCTCATTCAAAGTTTGGGCTTAGTCGAAAAGCGCCAGCCGCTTTCATAAAGTAGTCCGATCAACTTGTGAATCTTGGGTCATTTATCACAGCAGCATTAAATGCGTTGGACAGCAAAAAGGATCTGGAGTATATGCACATAAATATTGGTTGGGTCTTTGTCAAGATGCGAATTAATTGAGTGCTAAAAATGCCAAAGACAAAGCGGAAGACATTGCGCAGATAAAGGAATCAACTCAAAGAGCAGGACAAATGAAATCAAGCGAACATTTTTATGCTATGCCAGACACACCAAATGGAAAGCAAATCGAAAGCGTAAACAAATCGAATGCCAACGAATCGAAACTAATTGGGCGCCACAAAATATGCAAAAAAGATAAAGAGAGTGGCGGTCAGCCACAGCAAGCGAACAACAATCCCAGGAAGGAGGAAACAAAAGAAGATACACTTCTTGCTTTTTTGTTTGATAAATCAAACAGGCAACAACAGCAGATATCGTAAGAGAAACGCACAGCATACAACACAAACATACACTAGATATAGCTGAATATGATTCTGTGTGTGTATGAATCAGGGCTACAAATCCAAACATAATGGTCGAAGATCTCTATTACAAGTTCAAACCGCACCTGCCAATTTATTTTAGTTCAAAAAAATATGGTTAGAGTTGCTACTCGTCTTCGCAAAATTTAAAAACGTTCATAGATTTTTACTATAACAGTTTTTTTTTAAATAAAGTTTTATTGTGATTTGAGATTTGTTATTATTGAATCTGATGAACTAGTCAAAAAGCTTTAAGTTGGTTGAATTGAACCAAAAACTTTGGTTCGAACTGAGTTCGGGTCCAGTAATTTTGATAATTTGCGTTTCTCTGCCGGGCCTCTGGCGGTATATGTATAGAATTCGTAGGTCGCTCTCGTAATGCTTTAAAGTAAAGTCGGTAAGGTTCAATCGTGATTTGCAGCCCTGGTAAATGTGTGACCTTGTCTGCTAGCATTGTGGAGTGTAGTATCAGGCAATCAGCTGTCAGTGCGGAAGTAGCAGTTCAATTATTCATCTGCTTGCCTCTGCCCCGACAGCTCTTGTGCTTGATTATGACATGGCAACATGCAACACAGAACAGCAACATGCATACACACATAAAAATGTATGTACGTATGTATGTTTTTGTAGAAATACCGAGCTGACCAATTGTTTGTTGGCCAGCTTCTTAGCCCGAAGGCATTTACATTTTAAATTGCAGTAAAATACGTCTATTTGCATGGCCAGCAAAATGGCCTCAAAATACGCGTTACAAATTTGTGAATAGCATTTTTGTACAAAATTTGCATAATACACACATACAAATACACACACATACACAAACACACACACACATACAAACAGCATATTTACGGCAGAGTGACAGAGAGAGGGAGGATAAAGAGAGAAGAATGTTTGCAAGCTTGCATCTCTGCGGTATTTCACTTTTAGATGGCGACATAAAGCAATGCCATGGTTGATACTGTTTGCAAATGGCTTTATGGACTATATAAATGGATTTCTAAAACTATAGTTAGAAGAATAAATTCCTTCAGTTATGGTTTCTAATAGTTTAAAATATGTTTAGTTTAAATTGCCGAAATAAACTATTTGCAATCTTAATTTTTAAAGCGATATGAATATCAATGTTGTGTCCCAACCTAACATGGATATTTGGTAAAAAATATGGTATTTCAGGCCATATTTTCTAACCATACCAAATATCAAAAAATTCTACAAAATATGTATAACAGATTTTGAATCTAATAATAATATAACATTTTACATTAAAATATTATTTAAACCTTTTTAAAATAGTTATCTAAATCAATATTAAAAGTATATATAACATATAAGATTTTCGCTCCTATCAGTATTTTAGCCACAAAATTAGATTTATTGCCCATAGTACTATTGAAAGAAGGCCATTGCATAATTTACGCTAATATATTTGGCATGTGTATCCAGAAATAAGCCTGGCGTAGAAAGTACACAAACTATATTTATAAACTGCAGCAATATTTAATGCCAGAGTGCATTGGAAAACTGTCAATTGAACTAAATAAAGGCTATATTAGAAATGTGCATTATTAATGCCAGTATCTATGGCATTTTAATGCCACAGAACTGAAATGCAATGCGAAACATGTTGCCAAATGAATTAAAATATTCCATAATAAATTGGCAATAATAAACTAATAGTCGAAACTATTTGCAGCTAAAATATTCAGCCAGATAAAGTTGTTAACAAGTTTGTCAATAAGTTTATATGTGGTTGAAACGAGAATATATTTGGGCAACTGTGACATTTGAACTCGATTCGCATGAGCGAACACACGTGCCCAAAAAACCAAGAAATAACTGAAATTGGTTTGCGAATCGCATGCTCTTATTTACCACAAAGTCGATGGTAGTCGATAAAAGTTATACAAAAGAATTGCAAAAATAAACAGAATGGCAAAGTCTTGAAAAAGAATGACTGTAAATTGGTTTCAGAATCGGAATCTAAATAGATTACAAATATTTTGAGAATCCGAATAGTAACCTATATAAAAGTATTTTTAAATTTTTCAAATGAATTTAATTAACAAGAATATTTTAGTTGTTATTTTAAAAGAAATTTCATTAAACAAATCCCTCTTTTATTTTCGCATGGTTTAAAAATTTACCCAAATCTCATTTCCCTGAATGCTCACAAATTTCTGTAATTTTTTTGCATTTTTATTTTACTTCAACAGCTAAAAAGCAAGCTAATTACAAAATAGTACTTAAACATACCGCTATTTAAATTAAATTACGAAAGTTGCGAACAACTTCTATGTTCTATTCGCTGTCTGTTTTACAGCAGTTGAATAAAGAAATAAAAAAAAGATGAATGCTTGTTCCGTAGGTTGGCGTTTGTGCAATTTTTAATTAATTTCAGCTGTTGCACACACGCATTACGGACTCGTTTTCATTTTGTAATTTTTTCATGGAAAGGACTTCAGTGCTGGCGATGAGCGAGAATTCATATAATTTGTTCGTGCATGAAAAAAGGATTTTCGTGTGAAAAACGTGCTCTAAAAGATGGAAAAAAATACACACACCAATACCCACGCACACACACACACGCACATGTTCACAAACTTGTACATAAAACTGAAAAGCCAAGCAAGAGTTATAAAGCTTCTTTTTTTGGGTGGGTAGAAGCAGCTCTATACACACACACGCACAGCTGTGTGATATTACGCATACGCCACGTTGCCCGGCCGTTTCCAGCGCGCTGCCTTTTTATATTGCATACTTTTAAGCGCTTCGTTTCCGTGCAAACGCGTAAACTGTTGAATATTTGAGCTTATTTGCACTTTTTATGCTCAGCCATGGCGGTCAGTGCACCACACAAACCACACACGCTCCGAGGCAGCCGAGCATGCCGTATGCTTTGCTTATATAATTTGCATTGTAGCTGCCAGCGTTTGCATTCAAAATTTATTTTGGGACAAAAGTAAAAGCGCCAAGCAGTCCGAGCAGTTGGAGCAGTTGGAGTTTAAACATACAGATGTATGTATCCTTAGTCTGTTGCTATTTCGTATGCAAATATTTGCTCTATTATCCTGTCTGTTGTTTATTGCTGTTCTATGCTGTTATTTTTGTGGCATTTGCGGCTGGCACACGTCAAACTAGCATATGGCTAAAGATTTATAAATTTACGCACGCTCAGAGGCCAAATTAAAACAAATTTGATAGCTGCAAAGGAAGCGCACAGGAAATTACTTACACAAATTATGCACACAAAACTCAAAGCGTTGATGTCGATGATGTTGATGTTGATGTTGATGTTGATGTGGAAGTTGATGTTGATGTTAATGTTAATGTTGACAATGCCCAAAACAAAACAGCAAAAAATAAACGAGCAAAACGTGCTCTTAACGCTTTAATTGATATACAAGGTGATGCGTTGTGTGGGTGCCTAACAAATATTTTGCATATTCTGTTGACAAATTATTTAGTAGATGCTGTCTAAAAATGCCGAAAGCCACGCACGCCTGCTCCACAAACACTGCTGACAAATCCGCTTGTTTTTGCCAAATCTGGCTATTTTTGTAGTAAATTTGCTCTATAAATTGTGGACCCGAGGCAATTATGAATTTAAAAAAATTTCATATATTCTACGCATTTTAAATTTTACATTTTTGCAAAAATATGAATTTGTGTAAATAATATAAGCCAGAAATGAACTAACATTTATGTAAGTAAATAAAAGATAAATATATATTTATTTATTTTAGGTAAATATTTATTTATACAATAAAAATAAAAGCAATGAGAAAAGTTCCAAAATGTAAGAGGAAATTCATAAAATTAACTTAGCGGTTTTCTAGCATATTTTGGAAAACATTTATTTCCGTGCCTTTCCAGCTAATAATTGGCAACACTGCGCATAATAGCACAAAGCGGGGGTCACTACAGCTGGCATGTATGTAAATGTGTAGGTATGCAGGGTATGTAGGGTATGTCGGGTACGTAGGGTACGTAGGGTATGTACGTGTCTGTGAGTTGCCTGACAAGGGCAACAAAGGCAGCAGCTGGCCTCAGTTCATATGTCTGTCGCAGTGCGTCTGCCTTCCGCATGATTTTGTATTTTAAATTATTTCCGAGTGCAGCGTAGCATAGTTGCTACACACATACACACACACATAGACCAATACACACAGAGACATTGGCATACAAATACATACATATTCATACCTCAAAGCCGCTGGCTTTTAATGTAAATGGAAAGAGCGGGCAAAAAACTACAGAGAACGCGCCGAGCATTTTGTTTTAAATGCCAAGCTAACAATAGAAAAGAAGCATCCTTATCAAGGACACAAACAATTGCATGCTGGCATCGCTTGCTGCAAAACAACAGTAGCAGCAGCATTAACAGTAACAGTTGCAGCAGCAGTAGCAGTAGTAGGAGAAGTAGTAGTAGTAGTAAAAACAGTAGCAGATTTTTCTTAAATTTTACAAACTTTATACTAAAGTAGGGAACATTTATACGCCTTTTGCCATTATTTTGATCCATATTGTCCCATAACAGCTTTAATTTAAAGCACATAATTTGAACAACCTTACTCTATGTTTTCCAGTAGCAGTAACAGCTGCAGAGGCAGTAACAGTAGAATTAGCAGTAACAGTAACAGTAACAGTACTGTTACGGCTGTTATTATTACAATATTATGAGGGCAGGTCTGGCAATGGCAGAGCGCAAAAGAGCTTCCAGCGCAGGAAAGTACTTTGCTCAATTGTTGTTACTTTTGTGCTGATTGTTTGGCTATGTGTAAGTGTGTTAGTAAAAGTGTATGTGTGTGTGTGTGCGAGTGTACTTGTGGCAAGGTAGAGGAAGCCGCTCTTAGCACGAGTGGTTGATTCTCCTACTGCTGCTACTGCTGCAGACTGACTGCAACCTGAGCCACGTGGCGCTCGCATTATGGTCCAAGGCGTTGCAAATGCGGAGGGGTATAAAGGGGGGTTATAGGGGGAGGCTGGCGCCTATCAGCCGCATACACCTTTTGGCTTTTGTTTTTGCTGTTGCCATGACCTTGAGCTTGATGGCGCTGCTTAGACGGTCTGCTGCTGATTGCACTCGTCCAAAGTATGCACTGCAAATAAGAACTTTGTAAACACACACACACACACACACACACACACACACACACACACACACATATATACACTGCCAGAGACAAACAGAATGCGCAGCTTCATTAGCGTTAATTGATTACATGGCCCAAAGAAGTGAAAAGCGACGACAAAGTTACTCCGACGACATTGACAAACGAAGCGCAAAATTGTAGACAGCCTTCAGGGCGAATGGTAGTGGCAGCTGAGAGAAGCTAGAAAATACACTCAGAAAAACAAGTCACTCTACATTTATTTAAGAGCATACCAAAATTGTTACAATTTCGTTCCTGAAAACATACTCTGAATACATTTCAAATTATATAGTAATTGTAAGATTGTGACTGTTGAAAAAAAAAACAATATACAAAAATTATAATAAAAAAATTAAATAAATAAAAAACAATTTTTAAAAACATTCGTGAGCAAAAACTAAATAAATAAATATTTATTTATAAGAAATCTTATGCGAACTTATTTGGGTTTTATTTCGTTTTACTTTAATTTATTTGAGTAAGGTTCAAGTTTCCTCTTTTTTTCTGAGTGTAGCATTTAGAAGATGGGAGCTGTTGGCGTGTACGCTGACAAACTTTCGTTTAGCTGCTGATGCAGTTCATATAGCACATCATCACCACCACCACCGGCAGTGGCAGTGGCAGTGGCAGTGGCAGTGGCACCGGCACCACCATCACCTGCCACAAAGCCGTAAACCATCATTACCATGAAATCACGTAGACGACACGCTCTGGGTTTTAGTTTCGTTCGAGTCAATCACCTAAGTCGATGACTTTGGCCTTTCCATGCCGTGCTCCGAGCTCCGAGCGCGCGACCTTCGTCAGCGATTCGAATTGACATTGTGCCTGCGCAGCTGGGTCGAAAGGCATGTCGATTGCCATTTGCATTGCACGTTCAATACCAACACACCTACACACATACACGTACGCACACTCATACATATTTATATACTATATGGTGTAGTGTGGCGCCCAAAAAAAGTTTGCCCTGCTTCGTGACTCGACTCGAAGTTGAGAGTTGAGCGTCGAGAGTGTTTGGCTGCCTGTTGTTTTCCCTGCTCTTGATTCTGGTTCTGTTTTTGGTTCTGTTTCTGGTTTTTGGGTTCCGGAATGGGTTTTTATGGCTTTTACGCGTAACGCACCCAAGTACACTCGAGTGCGTGAACTCCGGCACATTTTATGGCATTTTGATGCCTAATATGACTGCAATTTTGTACTTATTTTATTCACCCACATGCGCAGAGTTCTACGTTTTTGTGTACTGTGTGCGATGCTGCTTGATAAGCTACTTTTCGCTTTCATTTCCTGCCGATTCCCGCCATTAGCAGCAATTACACAGTTTGCAGTGAATAGAATTTGATTATATGCATATTAATATTTAATTTTCAATTTGATTTCTGTGCCAACTTAAGCGAATGCGCTTACAATACATATCTCAAAGCGTATTAAAATGCGACAGCAAAAAAAGAACTAAAAGACTGGGATATTTCTATATGCAAATACATTATCGACTTATGTACTTAGTTACCCATAAATACATACGCTCGTATTATTATGATTATATCAAAGGGCCGTTTTTTTTTATGGTCAGTCAATCTGCTGCCACGCATCTCTGCCGTAAATAACAAATTTAATAAGCCCGAAATGTAGGCAGACTCTAAAATGCTGACAGCACCATAGGGAACATAAAGACATAAGTATATTCGCAGGCAAATATAAAAAAAATTTTAAACAAAATCGACTGTAAGTTGAGGCTGGAAAGGCTTTCAAATAAATTGCACGAACATCATACCAAAAGTGTTAGTAAAGGTTCATGAATTATGCACTAAAAAAAATTGTGCATAAAATGAATCTATAATAAATTCAAATTTCAGAAAATGTGTTGAAATAAAAACTATAGAGACACTATTTGATATTTAAAACAAATTCAAATATAGTCAGCAAAAATTTTCATGTATTGCAGAATTGGCTATAAAATAATAATAATAATATATTTAATTTTTAACTTATTGTTAAACATTTTCTAATTTATTGACAAATATTTTTGCACAGTATTTCACTTAAATGTCAAGAAAATTTGTTAAGCATCAATGCAATAAGTGCTACGGCTCGGAATCTAATCTAATATCTATTGTCCGATTTGGGAAACAATTTCAACTTTCACCAGGGGTATTGTGTACCCTTTTCACAGCCCTGTTGAAATATTAAGAAGACAAATATGAAATCCCATACTCAATGCTCGTTGATGGTGCACAATTTAAGTTTTATTGACGCTGCGTATATGTATAATGCGATTTGGTCTTCGATTGTCGGCAAAGGTCGTGCCCAACTTAGTTTGCCACCCGCTTTAAAGACCTTGCCTTGCCCAGACGTTGCAAAATACATACATATTTGTTATTTGTCTGACAGGCATCAGGCAACAAGGAAAAGGCAAAAGGCAGAGGGAAAAGTAAGGAGGGGCTGGGGCAGGGCAGAAGAAAAATCACGAAATTCAAGCTGACAAGAAACAATACACGTGCACGTAACGCCAAGCCAGCGGGTTGGCTGCCTTGATGGCTTTTGTCTGATATTTCGATTCGATTTGTGGTCTATATTTCCTGCTACCAAACAATGGCAAGCCAACAGCAGCCACAGACATTGAGACATTGGGCTGTGGCAACTGCAGGGTCTTTAAAGCACAACCCCTCAATGGTAGGCCGAAAGTTTTTGATGAGCAGCAGAGAGCTCATAAAACGCCATGTGCAACTAAAGTGATTAAATTAATATTGCGAAATTGTGTAGCAGACAAGACACAAGACACAAGACACTAAGCTCACCAAACACTCAACTCGTACACAATTTCAAACGAATTCAATCGAATCGCATCGCATCGCATGGCATCAAATCGCCTCAACTCGAGTCAATGAAGCTGAGCGTCCTTTAGGAAGCAACGCACGCAGCACTTACAAAATGGCCGCTGCACACGCGCCACGCCATCACTATATTAGTGTGTGTGCTTGTGTTGTGTATGTGTCTGAACGCCCGCTGCTTTGGGCACGCATCATAACATGTCAATATACTTTAACTCCCAATACCATTAAAGTCAAATGCTCCACGGGGAATTTCGGGGGAAATGACTGCTGAGGTGGCCACATAAGCCAAGGACCAAGGGTCGAACATAAGAACCCACTGAAGCATACCCTGTAATGTCCACAAAATGTGTACGACATTTTTGCTTAATTTATATTTATAGTTGCAGAAATTGTAGTCCAAAAGTTTTTTTTTTATCGATATGGTGAATTTTATTACGATCGTAAAAGAAACAGCGAAGATATGCAACAGAAAATTTGCTTGACTGTGTTTGTATTATAAAAACACAAAGTACAGGGGCTTCTACTGTCGGTTGTGGTTGTTTTATAATTAAATTGTAATTCTTAGATAGCTCAACAAATTTTAACTTTTCAATAATATTCGTTACTATCAAAAATACCTAGAATCCTATAGAATTTTTCGCCAATTTGTTTTTATATCATAAATGAAAACAATTTAAAATTCTGCATATTTAGGTGCTAATCTATATTCACAAATATTTGTATTTTTATACAAATGTGAATGAGCCACAAATTCAATTGCTCATTTGCTATTCACAAAGAATCGAAATTTCTGGAGAATTTTTTTGTTCGATTTTTGAATGAGAAACTCTCAAAAAAGTCTTAAATTCAACGAATAAATGTAAATACATTTGAAATATTTTAGCAGTATATCAGCATATCGAGCATGGTGACATCTCATCTCATCTCGCTCATTATTCAAATATTTTGTTAGCAATTTTCCAGGTGCACAATGGCAGCAGGAAAAGCGTAAACAACGTGAGAAAAGTGAGTAAAAGTGAACGCCAGAAAGTGAACGCAAGAAAGAAGACAAGCAATTGCTGAAAATCGAATTTGCCAACCTCACATCCTTGGCATCCTTGACAGGCATGCCATCATCTGATGATGGTATATTAAAGCTTTTTGTTTGTGTTTACATGCAGGTGGGCGACATTTGTTTGCATGTATATTTCTATTCGTATTTGTATTTGTATTTGTATTTGTATTCAATCAGCGTCAACATCAAGTAAAATGAAATAAAAAACAAAAGTAAAAAAGCAAAGAGAAAAATGGACAAACAATTTAACAACAAAAGCCAAGAGCTGAGCAGCGCAGCTAAAATGCGAGGGCAAAAATCAAATCAAATAAAATAAAATAAAGTAAAATAACGTCAATGGGTCGTAGCGATTTTAGCCGAGAGTATAGCGTGACGAAAGGAGTGTAGGGTGTGTGCGCTGTCAGCCATTATTTGAGCTGCCATTTGCCAATGTGGCAAGGTAACGGCAACCTTTCAATTTGATGCTCATGTTGATGGTGTTGCTGCAAACACGTTAGTGTGACAACGAATTTTCAAGAGTAACAACAGCAACAACAACAACAAAAACAGGACAACAACAGCAAGGACAACAACAAGAACTCAGCTTATACACACTTTTTTGATGGCAACTATAAGTATAGGCTTATTAGCTAATGAGTGCTATTTTGACTATTGATGTGCAGCTCTGGCTGATTGCGAAATTATTACATTGTCAGCATCAACAATACATATAGTCAACTGCTCTATATATTTATCACTTGCTCTATAGTATATTTATACACAGATGCGTAAGCGTATTAACGCACAACTCAGGAGTGGATGCCATGAAACTATCTAAGAATAATTCTGCTAGCAATAATGATGAAAATAAATAACTGTCTGGGCCCAAGGGTTGCCTCATGTCCCAGAACTCATCTGCTCTAACAACAACAACTACACAGCGAGAATAAATCAAGAATTCCCCATTGTAAACAAGAATTCCAACTTGATATCTCACTAAGAATGAAAATGCTAAAGTGGAATTTATTTTATATAAACAATTGTAGAATAAAGTTTATGAGAACTAAAGAAAGCATATTTTTATAATTATAAATATAGGGACGGGGCAGATCAGTGGAACGGTGGCTACAGTCGGACGTAACCGACAGTAGAAGACCCTTTACTTTACTACTACTACTACTACTATATGTACACACAAACACAATCAGACGCACACAGACTAAGCTACCCGCGTATGCAAGGCACATCACCCCCCCCTCTGCCTAGTGCGCTAAATTGTCTGTGGCATATGTTCGCTGTTTCTTATCCGATCGAAACAAAATTCACAGCGTCGATAGAGAATGTCATAAACTAGTTAAATACCAAACTACAAATCAATAGCTTGGAAACTGTGGCTACAGCAGCTTTTTGCGGTTTACGGGGGAAGGGGAAGAGGTATCCCCAAAATCTAAAACAAACTCGTGCTGCTTACTGATTAGGAGAACCTAAATCCCAAATATGGTGTCTCTAGCTCTTATAGTTGCTGAGATAGGTGTTCATACAGACAGACAGACAGACAGACGGACAGACGGACAGACGGACAGACGGACAGACGGACATGGCTATATCGACTCGGCTTGTCGTCCTGATCAAGAATATATATACTTTATGGGGTCTGCCACGCCTCCTTCTGGGTGTTACACACATTTCCTCTTTACACTAAACTAATAGACCCTTTTTACTTTTTTAAAGTAAAGGGTCTAATAATATACAACAATCTTATATACACAATAAGTATAACAATAAGCAAACCTTTGATGCATGCTATATCTAGTATTTTTTGACAAATTTTGATACAACTTACAGAATCGGTAAATATTAATAGCTTCTTCGAACTACTTTAGACTTGTATCTTTAAAATAAACTTAATCTGCTTATTGAATACATCAATACAAAAGTTAACATTTAAGTTCAAAATTGAATTTAATTGAATAACGCAATTTTTCTCGCTGTGTAGCACAGCCCATAGCAGCAACACACTGCCTATGAACGCGTCTTCGACGGCCTTCAACGACTAAGCTCTGTGCGGTACCTACGAACGCTCCATTTGCTCGTTAAGTTCATCGCAGTGGCTGTAATGAAGCTATAATTAGATAAGCGCAGCAGCAGCAGCAGTCAGTATGTCTGTCCGTCTGTCCGTCTGTCCCTCTGTCCGCCCGCCTGTTCCTCAGTTCTTCGCAGTTCTTTAGTCGGTCTGTGTAGCCAATAACTAACTAAGCAGCTGCTGCCTACAGTCAGCTATCTACATAGTCGACAGGTTAACTTTGACTCTGGCGGCGTTTGTATCTCACAGATACACAAAACCAAACCGACGTTGGCGTCGACGCTGACTGCAACGTTGCCTCTATATTTTTAGCCCAGAACAGCGGCAGGCAGGGAAATGTAACGTTACAAATGTAACGAAACGTTTGTCTAACCAAATTCCAACTGACAGCCATTGGGTGCCGGGCCATTAGCAGCCATGGGACATGGCCATAGACACAATGAAGTCGAATAACTCATTGTGTCTCTCTCTCTCTGTCTATGCGTGTGTGTGTGTGTGTGTGTGCGTGTGTGTTGGAGTGTGTGTTTATGCATGGCATTGTGTGTTTATCAGTCATTTTCTTTTTGTCGGTTCGTTTGTTTGACACTAAGCGTGTTTGCAGCTGGACAACAGTGCGTATGCGTTACGTTGTGCTAGGAAATGAGCTGGATGCCACTTAAGTGAATAAAGTAACTTCAAGTTTGATTTACATATGCAAGTAACCTGTCCATCTGTCGCGTTTGAGCCTAATTAAACTTGTTTGTACACTGAAAGAAAAATCGTATTAAATTTGGAACCCTAATTTTATCATTTTGTTCTTTAATAACTTGTTTTCAATGTTTTATGCTGAGATTCTTAAATTTATAACGTTCTTATAATAATCATAATTTTAATAATATTTCAAATATTTAATAATTGGGTTACAAAATCGTAAATATACCTCTTCTGCAGTCTAGGTTAATTTGTGAATCGTACTTATTTGAAGACTCTAATAATAATTTTATGTTTGTTTTTATACTTAACTCGAATTTGCTACTCGAATTTATTTAAGTTTTAACTTCATTTGAAGAAGTTTAGGTACGACATTCTTGATTTTTCCAAGTGCAATTACACGCAATTATACTTATATCTAATTAGTTGTTGCTATTTATAGACTCGGCATACCTTTCCCATTTTAATTATGCAGTAACAAGAAAAAGCACTTTTAGACTTTTTCAATCTTGTTGCATAAAATTGAAACGGAAAATATGAACAAACTTATATACATATTCTGACATGGCTTAAACGTGTTATGCCAGCCAAGCTTTCCATTCTGGCAGACTATCAATCAAACTAGAACCAGAACCAGAACCAGAGCCAAAACCAGAACCAGACCTAGGACCCATTCTGCCTGCCATGCCGTACACTTAACAAGGCTAATTCTGTTATGACCCCTTGCAGTCAAAGAGTAGAGCGGAGCATTTTAATCGTCGGTGCTCTGGATGAACAGCTTTCACTTGTTATTGCTGTGCTGTTGCTTTTTTGCTGCCAAGAGCCAAATGCTGAGAGCTTTGTCGAGTCCTGTGGCCAATTAAAAGCCAAGCAGAAAAAGGAGCAACTGAGAGCTGGGGCTCGTTAAATGCTCGATACAATGAAAATCAAATCAGATCAGAGTCTGACGCAGACATCTTTTTCTTGCTCTGTACAAGGGATGACTGCTCTGGCCATCAATCAGACAATCACTTAATTAACTACTTGAAAGTCATTCGAAGCAACAACTTGTACAGACGCTGGCCAACTTTAGATTGTTTGGCAGCATCGATTGAAAAAGTTGTTAGGCCAATAGAACTGACTGTTCGGGCTATTTGGCAGTCAGCAAATCGATGGCATCCAGCGATAAAAATATGTTTAATTAAGTGCCATTGAGGTAAGCAGTGCCAGAGGCCATACCTTTTCATCATCATAATAATAATGTTGCATATAATTCGGCTGAAAGTTTGCATTGTAAACAATTCAAGCGAACGGAACAGAACGATTCAGGTTGAATGCCAGCCAGCCTAAGGTTGTTTCAACAAATTGGAATTCTGATGTGGGAAAGTCTTAACTTAAGTAATATGGAAATTTGTGGCCACAGCTCATGATAAGTTCCAGGTAGAGTATTATATATGTAAACGTATTTGAGATCTGCTTACAGTTTGTTTCTTGTTTGTTGTTGGTACGCAATTTGCTGAAAGCCACAAACTTTTGTTTGTTTGGCACAACTTCGCCGTTGGCATTTGAATGCGGTCTTGACCCAAACCCCTGGGGTAAATTACGAGCCAATACTCATATCAGGGATCAAATATAGAGCTCTGCTGCCGGCTCCCTTTCTCAGCTCGACTACGTGACACTTAGCAGCTTAATTAAAATAAAATTCGCTATAGAAATGCTCTTCAACACGCACACACTCATACACGCCCTCATACACGCACACACCCACTTACTTTCCCACTTACTTTGCCACGAACTGACCAGCAGGTGTGTGTACACAGCACTGTGGGCAAAAAAAAACTAGCATAAACTCGTATAATGAAGTTACAGTTGGTACAATTGATGTGAATAAAATATGAGACACTAGAAATAAAATATGAAATAAATAATAACATGTCGCCCATATAAAGTAAAAGACTTGCGCAGCCCTTTGCGGTATGCAACAAAAATATGCATTGATGGAATTATTGCTATAATGTATGAAAAAAAGAATTAGTTTAAAAGGAAATCGAATGAATCTTTTGTATAGACAATAAATATATATCTGACATAGTCTTTATTGCCATAACATTTTTGTATTTATGTCAGTTTCTTTGCGATTAAGCCCACAGTGCACAGTCCAGTTCACGAGAATAGAACTGCAGAGTCAGCAGCAAATTTTTGCAAGCGTTTGTTAATTCTCAGTTTTTGCATCAAATTACATGAGATTATACATTTTTGCTGAAGCACACAGACTCGTAGTTGGAAGACCTTCAGCAAATATTGAGCTCCATTTGCTATTCACTGATAATGCTGGAGCAGAAGGACTGCCTCTAATTTCAGCGCTCAGATTTCTTTACAATGGCTCAACAAGACAAAATGAATTCAATTCAATACAGCAGATAATTTCGTATAGTGATTTGTGTTTGATGATTGCAGCTTATTGAAATTATCTTGTATGGCAAGCACTTTATGCTATTTGCTATTCAATGCCGAAATTCAAGTCCAAGCACTTGTCAAACTTGAGAATCGAGTAATACATACAAAAAGAAGCTGAAAGCAAATAAAATCAATAGTGCTCGAAAGCCATTGACATATTTGGTAGGTAGGTACAAAACCCTGGGACATGTGAGTGCAATGAAATATTTCATGAATTTCATCAATCAGCTGTTAATTAGTACAAACTTCGAGTACATTACCCACGCTCTTATTTGTCGATTATCAAATGGGCTGACACATAATGCCACATACTCATGCAGCCGAACTTTGTTACCTGAAATGTTAATTTTCTATTTTGAATATGCCCCCAAGGATACGCGCATGTCGCCTGCTATTTTTAGGCAATGTCCACAAAATTATACCCGGGGAGACAAAACTGACGACACGACATAGAAAAGCAGATAGCCAGACAACGAGAGAGAGCACGGCTTGGTGGCATGCCTCGAGGGCCATTTAAAGCATGGGAAAACTATTAAAATTTATGCGTGAATGTGCCCAAAAGCAACAACTACGACAACTACGACTACAATGCCGACTTAGTGTCGCGGCCCACACACAAGCTAAAAAAAAAAGGAACATGTTAATGCCGTCGACGACAGCGAAGCGGCTGAGGTGAGGTGAGCTGAGACACCTGCTGACACGCTTCAGGATAAAATATCTTGAGCCCGAAGCTTGTTTATCGCAAATCCTAACCACGTACTTCAGACAGGCACTGATATGGAGCTCTGGATTAGAATATCAATCTGTAAACACAGTTTTGAATTCAGCTTTATCAACTTTGTATACTCAATCAAGCAAATCGCTTTATAGCTTATAAAAAGCAGCGGTAAATTGACTCGATATGTATTAAATTCTTTGTCCTGTCTGATTGACTATCCAAACGATAAAAAACTAAAAGCCCACAAAAAAGCTCATAAATTATTAAATATGATGAAAGTGAAGCGATTTTTTCAAATTCCATTGGCAAATGGCTTAGAATCGCTACTTTATGTTGATTAAAATTATAATAATAAATTATTATTTATTTATTATGTAATTTATTTCATGCACTGAGAGAAAAATCAAGGGTTTTCGTAATCGAACTGAAAATTCCCCTTGTCAAAAGTTCAAATATTGTTGATCCTTTAACGAAATTCTGCATTTTAAGTAGCAATTCTACTTTAAAGAAGTCTCTCATGAAGCTCTAAGCTTAAAATAAGCTACGATTTTCATTTTATACAATATTGTAAAAAAAATTTTAACTTTTCTGCTTAATTCAATTTATATATTTTCTATTTGTTTTAAATTATATTCCATGCATTTTCTATATATTTTCTATGCTTTCAATCAAAAGTATTTTACAAATGCTCATTTGTAGCGGGAAGCAAGTTTGTCTATATTCTTTGGGTTTATTGTTTTTGCACAAAATTTATTTAAGTATTAATTGGGACAGATAATGGAAGTATGGTACTCAGTAATAAGATAAATCTTGCGAAACAATTAAAAGGCTTTGAGCCGCAACAAAAACCAAAAAATAACAAGTACGTAAATGCTTACCCAGAGATTTGAAGGCGACGGGCAACTTAATGCTCTCAAGCTGTAAAACACTTAGCGGTTATTTTGCTTCTCCTGGCCAAAACTGACAGACAACAACAGCAGCAGCAGCAGCAGAGCGTAAACAACAAAACATTAGACACACACAACTCACACACCTCACACCTTGCTTACCAACAGCTGGCAGCGCGTGCCAAAAATTGTTGTGCAGATAATTTAAAGCAATTTAGGTGCAAATTTGCAACGTTTTTTTTTCTTTCTTTTTTTTTGTTGGCTGTTGCTTTTTTATGCTCTGTCTGGATTGACTAAAAAGTCAGACACACACACACACGCACACTATGAGGCCTAGTGGCGCGCACAGGTGTGCATCGAACGTGCTAACGGTTTTCTGTTTTGGCCAAAAGCACGTGAAGCGCGTGCACAACCGACAGGAGCAAAGGACGACGCACGACTGTGAAACACGAGCGACCATGGCGACGATGGCGATGGCGATGGCGACGCTGACGCCGACTTCGACGCCGACGCCAACGTCGACGTCGATGGTGACGAACTAGAAAAGCCGAACACTAACACTAACAGCAGCAGCAGCAGCAGCAGCAGCAGCAACAACAGTTGCTTTATAGCTCATTGGCACAGAGACGTCGGCATTTTGTTAAAAGTTAGTATAAAAAGTAGGTATGAAAAAAATGAAGTAACAAAAATAGCAACAACGTCGACGTCGACGTAGACGGCGACTGCGGCAGCGGCAGCGGCAGCGACAGCAACAAATAAATCGCTAGTAGATTATTCGTGCTGCCTCTTTAGCCGCTGCTCCTACCACAGTTCTAAGTCCGCGTTTACACGCTGATGTTTTGTTAGGGATTAAAACTTCATCACAAAAATACATTTTATTTAATTTTACTCAATAGAAATTAAACGAATCTTGTTCACTAATAAAGCATAAAGAGCAAAAAGCAATAACAACTGCATGATAAAACAGCGTGAAAAAACTTCATCGTCCAAATGTGACAAGCTTTACAAAGATGTTTCAAAACGAAAACTTCATGAACAAACATCAGCGTGTAAATTCGGACACGAACTCTCATTCCCGCTGCCCGTTTGACTGCCCCCGCTCCTCATCTCATACTCCTTTCGTTGCTTTCTCTTCAGTTGAGTTTTTTGAAGCGCGCCTGTGTGTATGCTACAAGAAATTGACAGCCAAAGCAAAGGGGACACATTTGTTTTGTGGGGAGGCCTCTCTTTTGGGGTAAGTAATTTTCGCTGTTTCTATTTAATTTATGACTCGTGTTTCTCTTGTTTTTCTTGTGTTTTCTTCTGTTTTTGTTGTGGCGCTTTTTTATTTGCCTTTTATTAATTTGTTTATTTGTGCGAGGCGATGCTCATTTCCCGTCATTCTGTTTGGGTTTTAAACGTTACTTTTTATGGGCTTTTAATACAAACTCATGGACTAACGCACACACACACACACACATGCAGCTAAGCCCACACACACCTACGTTAAACCTTATATAGACAGCTTTATGCACTACGCACACATGTGCATAGCTGTGTGAGTGTGTAGGTGTATAGGTGGGCTTTCGAGTGGCTTCCTGTTGCTTTGGTTAGACCAAAGTTAGCTACACGTGTGTAAGTATAAGTTGTATACACCGAAAGAAACTGAATAACCCTCGGGAATAGCGCGCATAAGTTTGAATCAGGGCTGCAAAAACAAATACTGGTTCGCATCTGAAATACTGGTTTAATTTTATAAACAGCATCTTCAACTTTTGGATTTGATTTCCGCTTTATTGTGTATTATTTTGCAAATTCAAGCAAAAATATATATATTAAAAAATTTTGAAAAAACAAAATAAAAAAAATAACCCTGTATTTCCCATTTTTTAATGGGTATAATAAATAAAAAAAAATACAATTTTAAGGTACAAGATAAAGTACAACAATTTTAACTTAATATTGAAATTATAAGTGCATAATGAATTTTATATATGTATTTTATAATCATAGCTTCTAAATCAATTCTATATATATGCAAAATATATATATCAACCAAATATCTATAGAAAAATGTTTTCATCAAAATTTTCAACAAGCTTTCGGAACAACTATTCTATGGCATGTCGATGCAATAATCTTTTAACGACCTCTTTAATAACTCTGCAGTTGCAGCTAACTATGTAATTATAAAGTTTATAATTATACCGAGTTTTATGTAGTATGTATTTTAATTGTTTTTGCTTCTAATTCGAAAACGAATTTGCCAACTTTATGTGCTTTTTCTTCAAGTGCAAGGCAACAACGCCACAGTGTCTAGTCCGGGCCTTGTCAATGTCGTTGTCAGCGAAATTGCTGTGGCTGCTGCCTGCCCCTGTTGCATGCCCCAGCCCAGAGGACTAAGGACCAAGCACCAGCCACAACCAGAGAGAGACGGATATAGAAAGAGAGAGAGAGATTGAAAGAGAGAGGAAGAGGGAGAGTCAAGTCCTTTGGCTGCGTTAAGACTTTTCTCGTTTGTTTTTACTTATAATGAACTTCAGCTTAAAGGAGCTGCGCTGCGTTGATGTACATTTTATGCTTGCCGCTGTCATTCCCTCAATTTGCAGGCAGTTAAAACTGTTTTGTTGCCACTTTGTTGCTGTTTGCGTTAACTAAAATTTTGATGCGGCCGCTTGTTGCTCACTTGAGAGGCAAGTGTTATGCGATATGCCGCATAACGCATACGACATGTTGTACGCACGCATAAAGATTATGCACTACGCACGAGTATTTGATTTACTGTTTCAGGCCACTTAATAGACCACAAAAGCTGTGAAAGCCAGTAAAAAAGCGAGCAGAGCACGGGGCACGCGGCAAGGGCAGGCAGACTGCAAAAGGCAACCGACAGAGCAGCCAGAAAATGGCCGCAAATGACACGTTTGGTGTTAAATGGAGGTCGCTGCTATATAGTATATACGTGTCTGTGTGTGTCACAGAAAGAAAGGGAAACAGGAGGGAGAGTGGTGAGGGAGAAGGGGAGTGTGTCACAGTAACAGCTAAATTGTTTGTACAACATGCATGTACAGCAAACATAAATCCCATCGAGCCGCAGCGTTAACTAAACGTGCGACGCCAAGCCAAACACACAGCGTCCTGCACCCCTCGCTTGCCCCCTCTTACCCCACACTTCTTGCCACCCAACACTCCATTTCTGTCTGCCCAGCAGCATGGCAATTAAAGCCACTACGTGTGCTCGTCTGTGTGCCTGCACTGAAAGAAAAATAAACAGTTTTCAATTTAAGTTAAAAATTTTCGGTATTAAAAGTTCAACGAACCACAAAATTATTTATCCAAGAACTAAATAATTTATTGAAAAGCATTCCTAAAATTAAAATTTATTATTTATTTATTTGATATTGCAAATTTCACAAAGCAACAAGACATAATAATATTTTATATACTTTTTATATAATATTTGTCACATTAGGTTACATAAATCCTAAACTAAATAAATATTGAATAAGTTATTTTATTTGTTTTTATTTAAATTAATTATTTAATAAGTATAATTCATTTTTTTATGAAATTTTTAGATTTTAATGACAAAATATGTGTATACCCTGTATTTTACTTTACAGTTTTGCTCATTCTGTTATAGCCTTAATAATGTAATTAATAAATAATTAGTAAATATTAATTGCTCATTGTTTTGAGAATTTAACTTATATTGAGATAAATTTTAAAATAATATTGATATTTTTAAAGATTATAAAGAATATAAAGAATAATAAATAATATTAATTTTTTCGCCTTCCAAAACAAAACAATGTTAATTTTATTTTTCTGAGTGTACGTGTGCGTGTGTGGGCGTGACGGCTGTAGCCAAGTCAACTTTATGTTAACCGAGGCCTTTATAAGCCAGCCCGTGTGTGTGCGTGTGTGTGTGTTTGGAAGTAGAGCTCATATAGCTCATTAGCGGGCTGTAGCTGTAATTGTAACTGTAAGCACACGAAAAGCACCTCAATAACAACAGCAACAACAGCAACAACAACAGCAATAACAACAGCAACAACAGCAATGGCCATAGCAATGTGTACATTCACAGTAAATTGAATTTGCCCTTCTGCTGCAAGGACACACACGTGTTGCTGCAACTCACATCGATTACAAACAATCATACGCCCTCACACACACATACACACACACCCATACAGTCGCATTCTTCCATTATTCGGAATGCCATAGGCCATACTGCTGCAGTCATCGGCTATAGCCTTATATCTACATGGACACGTCAGTATGTGCAAGTATTTGTAATTGTTCATAGGCAAGCGGAGACAATTTGTCTCTCGACTCAAAAGCACGTTTATGCGGGGTTCTGTTCATGAAATGCTGTGTATAAAACCCATTTCACGTATTCGAGAATAAAGTTGTGTCGAATCGTGCTGTATCGAACTAATTGAACTAACTCCGATTCACTGACTCTTTGATTCATGTTTACTAATAGCCGATTTCAAATGACGAGTTCAAATTTTGAACTTATTTGGTGTCATTTTGGATGACGCTCATTTGGCGTTTTTACGTGCGCCAGCAACAAATTCTCAAATCATCAAAATTACGTTGATATTTTTGTATTGGATAAATTGATTCAAAATTTGAATAAAGAGGTTTGTCATTTGGATGAAATGGTTTGTCATTTGAATAATAGGGCACATTTGTGTTCCTAGAAACAGACTATAACCATCTGATTCTTGATTACTGATTTTCTATGTTCTGTTGTTTAAATCTCTGACTCTTGTTTAGTAATTAGATTTTTTATTCGGAATTTCATGAACTGCCTTGCATAAACTTCATAACCGATACAGATTTAATTGCACGGAATCGTCAGAGAAAGGGAGAAAGTGAGAGACAATGCATTCTCTCTTACTCTCTCCCTTTCTCTCTCTTTCTCCCTTTTTCTCTCTCTCTCTCCCTTTTTCTCTCTCTCTCTCTCTCTATCTCTATCTCTATATCCGCTACACTGTGACAGGCAATAAAGAAAAGCCAATTTGGCTTTTGGCTTTCACATGTCTGCTTATAAATAGAGCGTGCTGGATGGGGCGGGGGGCAAATGTAAAGCTTTTTATGAGCACTTGTTGTGCCAATGGAGTTGCCAGATGGCCACAAATAATAAAAAACTTGTCTGTTGAATGGTTTTAATCTAAAATAACGTAAGTGTGAAATAATGGGTTGAAGCTGTTTACTGTATTCAGTAATAAAAGGGTTATAATGTATGTATGTATGCATGTAGGTATATGTATTATTTAAATAGCATTTTATAAAAATGTTTTCTTTGTATTCATTAAATTGTGTTCTACTATTTTAACATGCATAATTTAAAAAACCCGCGTTCATTTGGTTGCCTATCGTCTTATCGATGAGTTGCACTTACCGATACTTACGCAAGCGATACTTTACGATTCTGTCGTGCAACAAGCCTTGAAAGTATTTGGTATTTTTCTATCGCCCATCTCTGTTTGATAGTCGATTACATTTAGTCGCAAAACTATCGGTGCAGCGCGTGCTTCGCTTGAATTTTAAGGTGGTGTGTTTTCCGTTTAATTCGCCTGTAATAAAGTCAAATATTTGAGTTTGTTTTAAAAAAATTACCTAATATTATCTAGTAAAATATCTCTTGTTATTTGCTAATACTTTTCTCGTTGCTTTTCATCTGCAGCTTCGTATAAATACATGTACCTACATACGTGCATTCGCAAGAACCGTTAGGTCAGCCATATTTGATATACATATGTACACAGATTTTCGACGCCGCGTGCTGAGCAAAGTTAATTTATTTTTATCATGAACTCGCAAACTCCGTGCGTAATTTGCGGCAATCCGTCCGCATTGATGTGCCAACGTTGCGAAGAGCCGTACTGCAATGATGTTTGCCAGCGAAAGGATTGGCAACGCCATAAATATGTTTGTTCTGCAATTCCGTAAGTATATTCGTACATACATACAAACACACTTGTGACTTGTTGCGTTTACATACGTCGAACATCCATGAATGAGCGTGCGACATATGTACATACATGCATATAAAATAACGTAAAAGAATTTTTACTTAAGCTGCAGTGTTGCCCCATTTTTATTTAAAAATAACTTTAAAAAAAAGCTAATTATGTGTGTTCCAATTAAAAGTTCAAGTATTTTTAATATATTTTATTTTTTAAATTAAAAAATTTTGCTTCCCGAAATTGTCTAGCAAATGCTCCTCAAAAACAGCCGGATGTGCGGAAATTCGTCTATTTTCAAAATAATTAAGCTTTTTCTCAAGTTTTGCAAAATTTATGCTAAGTTAATATTTTTATTATAATAAAATAATAAATAATATTATGTCATAATATTTATTTTGATTATTTGCATTTTGCAGACCTTTGGTTACCCTGCGCAACTGGACTCCCGTGGCTGTGGCAAAGCGCATCTCTGTGGCAACCTCAATAGATTCGCCTCTCCGGAGATTGGAGCCCATGCCTCAAAGTGTGGCAAACGTGGACACTATGATGCCAAGTGTATCCCTTGGCGCCAGAGCAGATCATGTGGCTGCTGAGCAGCGAACCAAGCTGAGCACAATGTGGCGGGAGCAGATGAAGCCGGAGGATAATGATTTCTTCGAATGCCGCATTACCTACATGGAACCAGATGGATCCACTTGGGTGGTGCTTGAGACGAACGCTGAGACTCTGGAGAAACTCACCGAGGACATTTGCCGCTGTCTGCAGGATAAATCGCCATGCAAATTTGAGGAACTCTCTCTGGGCAGCTTGGTGATCGTTGCAGTCGAGAATAAAGCATACCGTGCCGAGATAATGACGTTGAAGAGGAATCCCGATTGCGTGCAAACGCGCTTTATCGACTATGGCATTGTTGTGAAATGCAGCGTGTCTGATATCTATGCAGCGATGCCTAGCTTAACCAACATCAAGGCGTATGCATTACGGCTCAAACTGCCCTCCAACTCGGGTCTCCAGATGAACAAGAAGCTAACGTTGCGCCTACTTGGCACCCAAACATCTGATGGCATTGAGCAGGCGCAGCTCAAGGCCAAAAGCACCATTCCCCAACAGTTGCCACTGCCACTGCTGGCCAAAAGCCCGGAGGTAACCGTGATCAGAACCTTTGAGCAGAGGGGCAAGGCTTCGACACTGGCCCTCTTGCAAATTAATCAGTTGACCAACATTAACGACGAGATGAACGCCCTCTTCAACGAGAAGCCCTGTGCCCCCTTCTCCGGACCCTTCCCCAAGGAGTTCTCCAACTGTTATCTCGCTGCCAAAACCGATCAGGGCTACCGACGCGCCCTCTTACTGGACTACATAAAGTCGCCGTTGCAGTACTTGATCTATGAGCTCGACGAGGGTCGCATTTCGCTCACCAAGGACATCCAACGGGTTCCCAGCGAGGTCGTCGGCTATCCCATGCGCGTGTTTGCCGCAACGCTTGCCGAGGACAACAATATGAATTGGCAGCAGATTCTAGCCAAGTTTGGACACAAGATGACCATTAAATTCGAAGTGGAAGCCGGCACGGATACCGCCAAGCTGCGAACGTCGCAGGCAAAGCTAATGGTTGCCAACGAGCAGGTTTGCTCGGTGCGCGCTGACTCCTTTGTGGGCCGCATAGCTGAAGTGGGTCTTAAGTACTGGCAGGAGCCCATTGAGAATCACAGCACGGTCTACATTACGAACATCATCGGCTACGATGAGATCTGCATAAGCTCGGTTGAGACCAAGCAGTACTCCGACATCTTCAGTTGCATGGACGTCAAGTGTCCGCCCTTTGATAAGCCAGACGAAGTTGTTGTCGGAATGACCGTGCTCGTTGTCTGCCCCGAATATGGCCGTTATCGCGCAGAGGTCAGTAGAAGCACTTTTAGAATTATCATTTATTATAAAAGTATATCTTTTAACTGTGCAAAAGCATGTAACAGACGAAGGAAGAATCGGCAGACTCCTTAATGTATAAACATATATATTCTTATCGCTAAAAAGCGAAAGGTTGAACTTAACAGGTTGATGTTCATAATTTATGTTCTTTATCATTCATTATATTTATCTATCCTGAAGAGCGAATTAAAATCTGTTAAGAAATTCGGAAATTATTTAAGAAACCATATCTCCGAAACTTTAGATCGATGTATATACCCTAATCGAATTCTATATTCTATTCATAATACAAAAGCGTTCAATAATAATAATCAGAACTTTTCCGAATTTCAATTTCCATCGTTCGCAATAGGTTCAACTTATTCCTAGTTATCAATCGTAGTATATTCTTTGGTATCCAATTAGTAATTTATATAACAATTATTGTATGTTGGTCAATCGAACTCAAATCAAAACGATTCGTTTTTCAAAACAGCTCTAAATAACTTAACTTAAATAACTTTTATACGATTCTAATCCCATGCTATTCTTTTTCTCAGGTGACTGCCATTGACAACGATAGGTACACTGTGAAAAACATTGACACGGATGCTGAGCACCGGGTGAAGATGTTAAACCTTCGTAAAGCTTGCAGCTTCATTAGGAATCTGCCTGTGAGCCTCTGTCGGGCCAAGATAAACACCATCTGCAACTTGCCGTCGTCCGCAGTGCCAGCGAATACCACGGGGCTTACGCTGCTGTCCAAATATTTGCAGTGCCAGACGAGTCTGCAGGTGGAGTTCTCGGATGCCGACCGTAATACTCTGGACTTGATAGACCCCACAGTGGAGCCGCCATCCATGGTGACTCGCATGCTGCCCCTGATGTTTACGGCCAATGCAGTGGAGCTGCCGATAGCTAAGAACCTACCTGCTGCGACAAAAGTAGTCAAGGACGAGGTTCCCCCGTTACCTCCATCGCCTCCTTGTTCACCAGTTGAAAAAGTGACGGAAGAAAAGAGGGAGCCCACTCCCACCGTTGAGCGGTACCTTTCGGATGATTTGAAACGGGTTCTTGTGCCGGTGGGCAAGAGTATGAATATTTTGGTGCTTAACTTTGTGGATGTGCACAAGACCGGATACATTACGGCTTGTTACTTTGCCAACGAGACGGAAGCGGAGGTTCTGCAGCACATATTGGGCACAGTGGGCGAAGTGGGTGCTAAAGCGCCCCAACAGATCGGATATGCACCGAAGTAAGCCATGGAAATAAATAGTTTAACAGCTCTCATTTAATGTCTTTTTGTTAACAGAGTTGGCGAATTGTGCCTGGCTCTCTTTAGCGAGGACAACTCTTGGTATCGCGGTGTCTGCGTTGAGTTACGCGGCGAAAAGGCAAAAGTTCTATATCTTGACTTTGGCAATTTCGAAATTGTTGCCATTGGGAGCATCAAACCGTTGCCGAAGGAACTGCTCCTAACCAACTACGCCACCAAATGTTATATACACGGTAAGAGTGCTAAGCAAAAGATTCATTCAACTTATTACTAATTCCTAAACTATTTTCAGGCTTTGATAAGTCCAAGGATTTCGCCGCCTTGGAGAAATATCTGACGGGCAAAAACCAAATTCTCTGCGACACTACGGAAGGACCGGAGCCTGATACGCGCTTCATTCACATCGCAAACTTGGACAAGATCTTGTCGCAAGAACTACTTTAATCTAACAATTAACAATGCAAACAATACTCTTGACGACATGGATAACGTCTATACATTCTTGTTTATTATTTCATTAAGTTTCAAGCGTACACCAATGCGTGTATTTCGTTATTTCGGACTCTGAAAAGCTCCGACATCGATTTTTAAGTTTCATTTACAATAAACATAGTTACAACGTTCTACAAACTTAATCCTTGGAATGAATATTATTTCTTCAGGACTGAACTAGTTCGTCATATGATATATTTGGTGTTTTGGATAGTTATTAAATTGATCTAAGGATGGTTCTTATAACGGTTTTCCTAGGAATTGGAATTATTGTAGTTACAAATAGTTGGGTAAGTTAGGATACAATAGATCTTTCAGGTCACAGTACACAGTTTATTAATACAACAATGAAACAGCTTACAACAAACAACATTTAAGCATCTTTCAGCTGACTGAGGAACTCGTTTAAGCCATCCAGACTCCTTAGGGCAATGAGCCCATTCGCATTTCGCTTCCAGTCGTCAACGCCTGGCAGATATTTAAGCGGTACGGGACGCTGTTGCTCGATGCTGGCGGCATAGTCGAGAATGTCGCCTCCGAGAGCGCGCAGAATGGCCTGAGGGGCGCAGGTGTCCCACTTGAATGTGGAGCCTTTGCTCAGCAGGTAAGCCCCCGCCTCGTTCGTGATCACCTTCAGCGCCTTGTGGCCGGCGCCTGCCGAGAAGACAAGCTCGTAGTTTAGAGCCACGAAACGCTGCATTATTTCAGGCTTCTCGGAGCTGGAGAAGATGCCAATCCTGGACTGCTGCTGCTCCTCCTTCGAGTTGCAGTTGTGCGCCTGCAAAGTGGGCAAGCAGACGCCCCAAAAGAGGGAGGAAGCGTACACCTTCTCCTCCAGCTTGTTTGCAAAGGGCTGCGCAACCACGCCCATGATGGGCACGCCAGAGTCGCGTTCATAGACGCCAATCAGCACGGTTACACAGTCCAATCCCGTCGAGCTGATACCCGGAAAGTCTGTGAACACCGAGTCCCCGGCAATATACTCTGCAGTGGCATCTGGGAAGATATTAAGATAAAATCAGAAACTTGAAGATAAAATAGCGCGCAGCGCGAGCTGTGGTTACAGAGAAAAAGGCCAAATCGACAGCACTGCCACCCACCAATAGGATCTATCCAGATGCCCAGGTTGCTAAATTCCAATTCCGGCAGTTGCGGCAGATCGCCCAGGCTGTCGCTCTCATAGAGGACCCTCCGGTGCACCTCCGCAGCCAGCGCCTCCGCTGCCCCCTCGTGACCGTCGAGCACCGCTGCCAAGCAGGCCGCAGTCTCTGCCGCTGCGCTGCCGACGCACACGCTGACGCTCTGACCCAGTTTGTTGGTGAAGTTCGGGGATTCCTCGCCGAGAATGGCGTCACGCATGGCCGGGAACAGTTGGCCAACATCGTTTTTTATCGTCTCCTGTATCAACACATCTGCTAGGGTTTTGAAGTCATGATCAAAACGCTGATTTGCCTCCGCCCCCTGCTTCTCCTGCACCAACAAGGCGAGGAGTTGCTCGTTGCAGCGGCACAGGCGCGCAATGTTTGCCGCTTTCTCCGCACAATTCACCAGCACACGCAGCAGATTCGTGTCCGCAGGCATCGCAGCAGTTTTTAAACAACTTTTAATTCAATATTGCAGCACATAATGCAAAATATTTGCAATTTCGCTTTTAGGGCTTCATTTGCGATGCGCGATAAATAACAAGGTGTGTCATCGGTAATCGGCTGCCGCCACACTCGCCAGCAATGCATATCGATGTTTAGCGCGATGTTTGTGTGGCTGCCAACTCGGCGCAAATTTTTAAAATTGTGGCGCCAGCTTCAAATTGTATTTTTATTTATATTTTAATATTGAGTTATTTATAGATGTTATTAATTTATTTTA
This sequence comes from Hypselothyrea guttata, assembly GCA_035045125.1. NCBI lineage: Eukaryota > Metazoa > Arthropoda > Insecta > Diptera > Drosophilidae > Hypselothyrea > Hypselothyrea guttata. Next base: position 34,735 of record JAWNNJ010000972.1, read on the forward strand.
TTTTTATTAAATAATTAAATTCTAGATTACAATAGCCAGAGGCTGAATTATAGATTTCAAGTTTGCAGTAATATTAAAAGTAATTTACTTTTTCGACTATAAACGCAATTAATTAATTATTATTATGCTGCTGCTTTCACAACTTCATCGCAGCAGTTTTAATTGGCAATTAATAATTACGCACTCACCGCCCCATTTAGCGTATGCAGCAAAAATCATGAATCATGTCCACAAAGCAGCCACAAACATATTGATAAGGCCCCGTCTGCTGCATAATTTGCACCCGATCTTATCGACGAACGCTGCTAATGATTCGCATTAATGATGCTGACGGTCTCGCTCTAACTGCCGGGCTGCAGCATCATCTTGTGAAATGAGACCATCAATCAGCTTGCCGCTTGCCCCTCTCTCCTGACACCAACAACAACAACAACATGTTGCTTGCCTCACGCATTTGCATATAAATTGCTGCTAATGTCGCGCTATCAAAGTGACTGCATCGATGTGGCAACAACGGCGCATTCCTGCAATGCCAGGGTTGCCATGCCCTGCGCTGCATTGCCTGCCCTGGGGCCCTGCGTTCATCCAGAGTTGCCGCAGCTCTTGCCTTCTGCCCGGCTTATGCTAATTTTCCCAGGCATCGCCAGTCGAGCAATTGATGTTTGGATAACGTTGACTTGATGACTTTGCATAATTTACGCCGGCAGAAGCAGCAGCAGCAGCAGCAGCAGCAGCAGAAACCAGAAACATGTTGGCATCTTTGGGTTAATTTTTCACTGAAAACGCACGCGCTGCTCATAATGTGTTAATATTCCATGCGGGGACTTGCACTCGCAAACTTTGTCATTTTTCTTTGTTAGCCGTTTCTTGCAGCTTTTGACATTTCAATTTCTTGTTTAGCAATTGTTTTTTGCAGCTTGGCCTGCAGCATTAATGTTTAGAAATTAGCTAGAAAATAGCTAGACTTGCAACATGATATATAGCTTTAAATAAACAATAAAAATACAAAATAAAAATATGCATGTAAATAAATAATTAAAATATAGTCAATTAATAATATTAATATTTATAAATAATATAAAAGTAATTCATTTTAATGACAGAGCTAAAAATATAATAAATTTTCAAATTAATTTGCGATAAGCGGAAATAAAATTCTAAAATTCAGACAGTTTAAAATTGTTCAATTCTAAGATCCACCGATCATAATGTTTGACAACATGCGAAATAGTACTATCTAACCATCCAAATTTTTCCATTTTCAAGACGTACTCATCGATAAATACGTCGCCTACAATAATAGTTGTTATTGTAAAGAAAATGAAAACATTTAAATTAAAATATAATTTTTAATTAAAACACAACTCAATGCAATTCTTAGGATCAAATTTCCCCTCGTCAGCTTCCTTAAATCACAAACAATAAGCATATTAATGATATTGTCACTTTCCGCAGCCTTGGTAAGTTTTGTCGTCTATGCTCGGAAGAATCTAAATATTTTTAACAAATATACATATTCATTTGATTCGTTGTTTTGGTTTCTGTTTCGATTGTGTTGCTAATTCGATGTTTTGTGTACCCTTTTCACGTCTAACAGCCTTTTAATTAATCGCCAGAGCCAAACAAATTCCTAATGAGTCTTTAATTAATCGCCAAAGCAGAATGTAAGCCAGTCGTCGCTTCTCTCGCTGTCTGTACAATAAATAAATATTTAAATTTGTTGTGACTTGATTTCTGTTATGGCCACAATATCGATGTTGTTGCGGCTCCTCCCCTTAGGTGGCTCAAACGGGTTTCGACGCTTCTACAAATTTGTTTGCTTTTATCATTATCATTTTATGTTCTCCCCAGTTAGCCCGATGGTTATGAGGCCAAAACAAAGCTGCCAATGTCGATAACTGTTTTAAATTATGCGCTCTATTCGATTATCGCCCAAACTAGAAAACATTCGCCCGAGGGGCGTTGCCAAGCCGCATGCAGCCATGACAAGTTGCACACGTTAAAATACCCGTATTAGCTGATTGCTCTCGTGGCAGCCTGGTGACAACCTGCCCAGAAAGATGCGAAATCGAGACCAGAGTTAAAGCCAACTCCAAGTCGACTTCAGGCAGCTGCAAACATAACTTGTATTTACCAGTTTGCGATTGGTGCAACTGCCAATAAGCTGAAACGCGGCCTTTTAGAGTAGGCTGCTAATTGTCCAATTGTGTGCACTTCTGCGTCTAATTTAAAGCTGTTTTTCTAACACGAATTTCATTTAATTAAATTTGTATGTAATTAATTTAATTTTGTATCTGTAGTTTTTGTTGTATTATGGCTAATCCATAGCATTTTTATTTATTTAATTTTAATCAAGTTGTCTGCGTTGTTTGTTACTCGCGAATCGATAATACAAATTTCCCATTTTGAGTTCACTAAAAACTTATGTCATTATATCAGATAATTATTATTCATTTTACTGGAAGAAAATATAACTATCGCACTTCCAAAATTAGATTGCGCACAGTTTCTACAGCTAAATATGAATAAAATATAAATATAAATAAATAATTATTAAAAACATTCCTATCTTTTTGTTAAATATTTTTAAACTTAGCTCGAAAGGCAGAAGTTCCAGTACAATTTTTTATCATCATAAATTTAAATAAAATGTAAAAAAAATAAAAGCATATAATTAAAACTATTTTCATTAAAAAAATAAATTCTCCTTTTGTTCGTACTCGTTTTTTATATCCCAGAAATAATCACTTAAGTCTAAGCTATAAATATTTTGCAAAAAATAAAATAGCACTTCAACAAATCGATTGACTAGGAAAAATTCATAACTGATCACAAACATTTTATTGGAAAGTTTCCCCTTCTCAATAAATAGCCAAGATATGCCAGAAAATGCTGTTGAATATTTTGCTGCATAAATTAAAGATTTATATCTGTGGTTAATCAATATATCAGAGAACTACTTCTATTTGCACACACCCACTATAATTGACAGCTGAAGAATTCAAATTGGCCAACTTCGGGCTGCATTACTTTAACATTTGACCATTGGCATTGAGCGGAAACGGAATCAAATGCAGAAATAGAGAAAAACAAATCTGTTGCCTGGGCGAAGGCGAAGGCGAAGGAATATAAATTGTATACTATGTATTTGTTGCGCTCGCATAGTTTGCCATTTTGCCACTTTAACATTATTGTTATGATGATAAGCGAGCGATCGTTGCAGCAGGCATGTCGAACGTGCTGTGCTCCAAGTTTTGGCCCTGGAATCGGACTTTGGTTTGGGCTTGATCTTCAGCTCCGACTGCCCGTGGAGCGTGAGCAAGTTCGGGTCTCACCTCTGGGCCAGATTTATACTGTGAATGAGCTGAACTGGGGACTGTGTGTCTGCCATTGAATGCTTGCCATTCAATGGATGAGATTCCCCAGCAGCACGCATCCTGCCTCCTCTTGGTACAGACCTTCTCCTCTCTGTTTGCTGATCACAGCATTGTGGCGTGATCTCAGCTGTGCCTCTTGTTTGGCTTTCCATCTGGGGGCCACGGAGTGTGAATATAATTTAATGTGTGTATCTCTGTCTCTTCCGTCCGTGTGCCATTTTCAATATGCCATTCGCCTCCCTTCCCCTCTGCTGCCACCCCTCGCTAGCCACTCGCTGATATTATTTATTATGCTTGATTGGTTTTCAAGTGATCATAAAGTAAGTGATCGTCGTTTTGGGTCGTATACCTGGCCCCATAGAGTCCACAGTCCTCAGTCCACAGTCTGTGCCAATTGTGGCGCTGTCCGTTGGCATTGAGTTGGCTCTGCTCTGGCGTTAATATGTAGATTTTTCGCTTTGGAGGCGTTAGTGGAGGATTTATGCTCTGGCCAATGCATGCTGACCCGTTGCAGATAGCAGAGAGACTCTTCTACTACACACAGAGAAAAGAAACCGAAACCAAAATAATTACAATTCCAAAAATATCTTGCAAAATTCGGTTACGTTTGCTACTTAATATTACAGAATTAATATAGGAATAAACTGGTTTGATTTAAGAACTTATGATAGACTTAAGATAGAAAATAATTTGTTAAAAGAGAAAAGGATTTCAATTAATATTGCATGTACTTAAAATATCCGAAGCGTATCAAAAAATTCGGAATTACATGGATATTACTTAAGTTAAAAACGTTCCTACTCAGATCAAATAAATTCCATATTTTACTACATGAATCAAGAATGTTAATTTCTCCGAGTGTATGTGACTTCATTTCATTTAGATTGCTGCGCTGTGCACATCCTGCTCCTACTGCTACTCCCACTCCCACTCCTACTCCCACACGCAGTGCCATTTCTTCGATGGCCTCCAAACAATTTGGCATTAACATTTAATTGACAGTGATGATTGTGGCACTGGACAAGTCTGAGAACGAGGCTGCTACCAAGCAGCGAGCAGCGTGCAGCGTGCAGCGTGCTTCGCATAGGAATGTATCGCCAAGAAATTATTAAAAATCATATGGAACAGTTGACAGTCGGACTGAGCTGCGTATACTACCTGTTAGCTGTTGCCTGTTAGCTGTTGGTGCTACGTCTAGTCGCTGACGTGAAGAAGACATAACATACAAATAAATTTGTGGCAGTTGCAGACAGTCCGCAGACTGTGGCAGCTGAGTTGGAGGCAGCGGCATGGACAGTTATGGCGTTTCTAGCGCCAATCTCTCAAAGAAACTCTCTCGAAGCTAAATGCTCAAAATCACTCAGTTACATGTGTGTGTATCTGTGTGAGCTGTATGTGCTTGCGTGTGTGTGTTTGTTGTTTATTAACTGGCTTGTGTTTTGTTTTCGTTGCTTTAAATGAACGTTATTAAGAGATGCTTATCTCTGAGTGATTTATTCATTAAAAAGGCATTTATTAGCCAGAAACAAGGCACTGCATGTATGTATGTATGTATGTATGTATGTATGTACGTATGGGTGTGCGTGTGTGCGTGCCAGCTCACACCTCCACACACACAAACACACACTCGACATACATCTGAATTTGACCATTGCCAGCTGCGGTTCGTTTGCTGTCGCCTCATTTGCGCAACATTAAAATGCAAAAGCGTGTTTATTCCTGGAAAAACTGCAGATACACACACTTATGTACAATTACTCACACATACACACATATACACTCTCTCACGCACACACATAGTTGCATTAACACCCCCCCTGTGCTGGGTGTTAGCCGCAGTTGCTAAATTTGCTTTTTCTCGCCAGATTTGGCTGTTTTGAATAGCATTTGCTAGAAAATTTCTAAAACTCCGGCAAGCGTTAATTTTGTATTTTTATTTAAAAATATTTCAACTTTTTATCAGCTTTTTATAAAAGTTAAAATTATTTTTGCTAATTTATATGGCTGCTATCTTAATTTTGATCGATATTTGCTCATAACACCTTTAATTTAAAGCTCATAATTAAGCATAAATTATTTTTTGTCTAGCTATATTTTAATTTTTTCTTAGCTCTTTTTTCTCCAAAAAGCCGTCAACACTGATGTCGGCTTAGCTTGCATGCCTCTTGTTTTATTGTCTTGCATATTTGCACATTTCGCTGTGTGTGTGTGTGTGTGCGTTTTTAATCACTTAATTAGAGAATTTTTAATTGTCTTGAGCTGCAGTTATGGCAAATTATGCAAAAGGTGTGCGCTTTGCGTGCGCCGCAGGAAATGCGCGGCGAGTACGCATAGGTAGCGTCAAGTTCGTGTCTTGAGTCTTTTGTTTCGAGGTGCGTGCGCCAAGGTGTTAGCCATGTCCACTCTAGCACCCACCTGTCCACATAAGCTGGCCATGTGTGCTGGTTACCAGCTCAATAGCCGCATATTTGGACATTTCGTTAAACATCAAGTAAACATTGAGCCGCATTCGATGCCGATCAAATGGCGCAGCGATTGAGGCGTAAAGAACAGGCACGAGGCCATCGCATAAATACTTGTTAGCAGCAGTACTTAGCATTTGCCTGTCGGAGACAGCGTCCCAGCCGAAGACACTCTTGTAATTGTAGTTATAGCCATAGTCGTTGGCATGCACTGAAAGAAAAATCAAGAATTTTGTTAACTTGTATCAAGAATTCGCGGTGTTAAATAGGTTAGATAGTTCTTAGCACAAGAACGAAATTCTACATTTAATTTAATTAATAAATAATAATAATTAAGAATATATGTATATAATATTTATATAACGATAATATATTTAAATAATAAAAATAATAAATTATTAATAAATTAATCCTTATTATTTAATCTGTGATTTTATAATATTTACGAATTTATCTATTTTTCATGTAGTTTTTTCGTTTGTTTGTTTTCTATTTCTCATTGATTTCTGATTTCAAGATTATAATAATTTCAATTGTGTAAAATTTAAAACTGCGATATGTGATTATCGATAATAAATTTGCTTACATTCAAACCTGTGCTCACGCGCGTGCAACTCTGTGTTTACAAACAATCGAAATAGGTCGAAACAAAATAAGAGAAAACGAATGAATTGTAGAACATTATTTTGTGCAAAAACGTGTACTTCTTTTTTCTGAGTGCACTCGTAGTCGTAGTGGCTTGTTAATCACCTACTCGCCTGCCCGGCCATGCATCATGGGGCAGTTGAGCCTGCTTCCAGCCTGGCTTCTACGTTTTGGTGTCATAAGGAAGCGTCTAAATGATTCATAATTTATGCCCAGCTCATTCCCATGCTCAATGCCCCATTCCCGCTGTCGTTCTCAGCGTCATTCAATGCTTTCGTTACTTAATTTTTCCAACTTAACAGCCTGGCTTGTGCCTGGTCCCCCGCTCCTGCCCCTGTTCGTTGCCACTCGTTGCCGCTTCTACTGTAATGCGTTTTGTCCACGTCGTTGCTGTTTGTCTGCGCACGTTGATAGCTGAAAAAATTACTTACAAATTACATGCGTAGCTTATGCCCCCGTGCCGCCTTCGGCTTGTTTGCTTAATGTGCTTTCTGGCGGGTTACGGGCCCAAGTGGCATCTTCTTCTTCCATAGTCCATCGTCCACGTCTAATGTCCCATGGTCACCATGTGGTCGGGTAGTCATCGCCTGCGCCGCTGGTATTAGTATTATGTATTATGTCTCGTGGCTGCATCGTAAATTGCTTTTCCTAATTGAATTCTGAGCACTGTCAAGGCGTGTGACAGTCCAATGGGTGTGGGTTCCTATCAAGCGTATGAATAATCTCTGCCCCCTCTCTCTCTCCGCCGCTCCACCCTTCGCATTGGTTTATGAGGCAGCGTTTCCTGCAGTTTATAAAAGCGTTCTCATTTAGTTGCAACAACTAAATTTAGCCCGGCCAATTTGCATTTATTGCGTCTGGTTGTATGTGTGTGTGTGCCTGTAATTAGGTCTGTTAAATAATGCAATTTTACCATTATAATAATTATAATTGAGCTAAAGAGGTAGGCGAGACAGATAGGGAGTGAGGGTCCCCTACTTACCCCGATATGTTGGCGGTGGCGGCATTTCGCATGGTTTAAAATGCAGCACGAAACTTGGCCATAAAGTGTAGCTGCGTTTAGCTTAACCAAGTCGACAATTTAAAAAGCCAATTTGCGCATAATACGGCGAACGTGAGCGCAAATCTTAAGCATAATAGCACACACAAACACATACATATATATTTATATGTGTATATATATCGCAAATAGACACTAATGCAAATATTCGTCCCCTTTGGACTTGATCAACGTATTAAAAAAACATAAACATTAGCTTCGCTTGACCCAATTCGCCGTGGCATACCAATTAAAACCTGCGATCGTTGTACAACACTGCAGCAGTGTTGCCAATATTTGCAAACTGGATGAAGTTAATTTTACTAAGTAAAAGTTAAGAGACAGAAATATCGCAACGACTACTAAAAGCTAATATGTATCTTAATTTTTAGACCCTGTATTTTAAAAAAATAAAAGGGTCTATTAATTTAGTGCAAATGACAGCTGTGTGTAACAGGCAGAAGGAAGCGTGGTAGACCCCACAAACTATATATATTCTGACTCAGGACGACGAGCTGAGTTGATATAGCCATGTCCGTCTGTCCGTCTGTCCGTCTGTCCGTCTGTCCGTCCGTATGAAAATCTAGATCTCAGCAACTATAAGAGTTAGAGATACCATTTTCGGTATGTAGATTCTCCTATGCTGCAAGCAGATCAAGTTTGTTTTAGATTTTTGATATCTCTCCCCATTCACCCGCTAACCGCGAAAAACAAAAAACAGCCAACGAGATCTTGGAAACTAGAAGTGCTAGCAATACAATTTTTTGGTATTTAGGTTCTCCAATGCAGCAATTACATCAAATATGTTTAAGTTTTTTGATAACTCTTCGCATTGGACCGCTAATTGAAAAATAATTTTCCAACAGTTTTCGGTTTTAAAGCTATGATTTTAATGGTAAAGATACGAGATTTGACATGAACGTAGTCTATGGCCTTCTCCATCAATGCTATGAATTGCATTACAATCGGACAAGAAACAGCGAAGATATTCAGAGATAATATATTTAAAAATATAATCACCTAGATCTTCCAAAGTATAAAACCTAAAAATACCATTTTTTGCTTTTTAGGTTCCCCTATGCGGCAATCAGATCAAGTTTGTTTTAGTTTTTTGATAACTCTTCACATTGGTCCGCTAATTGATAAAAACAATTTTGCAACAGTTTTAGGTTTTAAAGCTATGATTTTAATGGTAACTATACGGGATATGGCATGCACGTAGTCTATGGCCTTCTCCATCAATGCTGTGAATTGCATTACGATCGGATAAAAAACAGCGAAGAAAACACAAAATACAGGGTCTACTACAGTCGGTTACGTCCGACTGTAGCACCGTCCTTACTGGTTTTTATTTATCAACTGTTTGTAATTTTTGAATTAAGGAAATTCTAAGAGTTCAACGCATTTCGAACCGACCTTATTTATTCAATTGAGCTTAAGAACTCGAATGCAATTATTCGACCCCTTTGCATACGATCAACGTATTGAAAACATAAACATTGGATTCGCTAAAACCAATTCGCATTGGCAAATAATTTAATCGTCCGAGCGTTGTACAACACTGCAGCAGTGTTGCTAATTGACAAAATTTTTATTATTAAAAAGTAAAGAGACAGAAAAATAAAAACGTTTACTATGAACTAAAATTATGTTTGCTTTTTTTTTATTAACAAGTAATGTTGCGTTTATTTCTTTTTTTAAATTTTTGCCGCAACTGAATATAAAAATATCATCTGGCAACGCTGTCAGTTATTAAACTGTATTTTTTGTTTTTGTTTGCATGTGATCGTAGCCTATTTGTTATCGATATTTACCGATATTCTTTGCTGTTGATAGCTTTATTATTAGAGTTGTGCATCGTTGGTCAATTTAGGAATTCAGTTCCTTGGTTCATTTTTTGGTGAACGAACCGACGAAAATTAATAGGGACTCAGTTCACTTACGTATTTCCTACACCAATTGATAAATAAAATAAATATAAATATAGATAATTTCTTGTGTGAATTTTTAAATTTAAATATCTTAATTAAAATTTATTAATTTTTTTTTAATTTAAAATTTTATTATATTTTTATTTTTTTTATATATATAAAATTGTTTATTTTATTTTAATTGTATACTATTACTGTTATGTAGTAATTTCTACCATAGTGAATTATAATAATTTCATTATATACAAGTATATACAAGTGTATATAATTAGTTCTATTAAATAGGGTTATTTAGATTAAAATGCATAGGTTTATTTTCTGTCTAAATTGGATTTTTTGGTCGTCTTATTGAAAATATTTTTTTTAAGCGCAGCAAATTGAAACAAAAATATGCGACTAAGCGTTGGTGTTTTTATTTGTTTGTATTGGTGCGTGCTCTGCGCATGAGCAGCGTATGGGCAGCACTGATTTAAATTCGTTTTGCTCCTCGCCAATTTTGCAAGTGCGATATATGTTTATCGATAACCAGTTTGCTCACAACTCGAACTGATTTACTCGATTGAATTGAGCTTCATTATTGAATATATCCCGAAAAGATTTACATATTTGATTCGCAATGAACAAAAACGGACAGGCACTTCAAAAGGAGAACTTCAAAGTGGGAGACTTCGTGTTTGCCAAAATACGCGGATACCGTGCATGGCCCGCACGTGTGCTTCGGGTCGACGGACGTTCATATTACGTGTATTACTATGGCACGTCGAAAATGAGCAAACTCGGAGCAGCACACGTTTTTGACTACACCAAGTGGAAGAATCGTCTGGGCTTGACCAAGCCCTCGAAAAGAGTTTTGTTCAAGATCGCCATGGCCGAAGTGGAGCAGGCTATGTCCGAGCCGGAGGAAGATTTCATGTTTCTCCAAATCAAGACGTATTTAGACAAAAAAGTTCAGGACAAAAATGCGAAGACAGATGCGTATATAGATGAGGGTGCGGAAGCCGATTATGACAACGATGGTTAGGTCGGATCTGACTCTGATATTGGGTTGTCCGACCATCATGTGTGCATGCATACATTTAAGCAAAAATTGTCATTATCCATAAAATAAAAAAAAATGTAATTCCTTTGATGTTTTTCGTTTTGTTCCGTTTATCGCGAGGGCGTGTCTGCGCCCGTAATGGCCGCTGCGTGATGTGGCCGGCATCCCAGCTAATCGAAAACAGCTCCATGTGGCACGTTTCGATTGTCCTGCAAATGGCAAAGTATTAAATGCTGCAGCATCAGCGCAATCTGAGCAGGCATAGTTTAGCTTAATGGTATCGTAAACAGTGCTGGCCAATAAAACTGCCCAAATCAAATTGTATTTCCCACCCTACTTTTAAAGCTGCTGTACGCTTTAATCAGAGAACAACAGCCGCGTAATGAGAACGGAACTGGGATCCAGATTGGGAATGGGAACAGAAGCTGAAGCTGTGCTCTCAGTTGGGGTTTGTTGCACATTAACAAATTATCGGCACCGCAGCAAATTAATCGCTGCAACTGCAGTCTGGCATCTGTGGCACTAACCTCATAAAAAACAGAAAGGACGGAGCCGATCAGTCGGAGGCAGAAGGCCACAGTCGGACGTAACCGCCAGTGGGAGAACCTGTAATTTTTTTAACAGAGATTGTTATTGATTCCGTGATGCGGACGGAAAACGGACCATATCTACTTAGCTTTCCGTCCTGATCACAAATATATATATACTTAGTGGAACCTCCCACGCCTTCTTCTGGGTGTTACACACATTTTCAATTTGCACTAGCTTTATAGACCCACTTGAACTTTTTCAAAGGGTACAGGGTCTAAAAACCATACATATATGAAGGTTTAACGAGGGAAGCTGGCAACAGTTGACCACAAATCAGATTCAATAGGTCTGCAACAAGATTTGGCAGCCCAAACACGAGATGCATCCACAACTTTGGGGCACTCCAACAGCTGCAGCATCCTTGACAGCTGTCTGGATAAATGTTGTCCTGCGTCGTTGCGGTCAAGTGCTGAACAGATTCTTAAGTAGTCCCGTCAAATATGCACGCATCATTTGAATTATTTTCATATTTATTTAAGTTTGTTTTCAGCCTTTCCCCTCCGGTCCATTCCCTTCCCCGCCTTTACCGACCCCACGTGCAGTGCAGTAAAATGTCAAATTAATGTTACGACATGTCCAGCAAGTTTTGATGACATTTGACAATGTGCACTTGGAAATTCCTGCAGGTGACGCTGTGCCCCTGTAATTTGCTTGCTCGCACGTACTCCGGACATGATGGACTGGACGGAGCGTTGTCAGCTTGTGCCTGTCCAGCATAAACAAAAAACTACAAAACGCGCCAAGGGACCTGTAACTGTATTGTGTCGCATGTGCGGCATGTGGGCCAAGGAGCGGCGCAGCAGACGCAGGACGCATGCAACTCTGGGGCATCAACACAAGCCACAAGGTGTCAATGTGTGGGCATGTCGCACACGTGTGTGCTTCCCGCCCTCCAGCCATAAATTTACTTAGTTTATCTGCTCCAGCCACAACAGATACGTGGACATAGCCCCACCGCCAGGGGAGGGCATTTCAGGGGGAATTTGTTGTAAAAATCAAATGCTTTTCGCTAATTTATCAGCTGGTAATTGAGGTTATGTTGCGAGCAGTGTTGTCAGATTTTAGGCACGCAAGCTAGATCTAAATTTAAATAAGCTAAAAATAGCTGACATATATTATATTTATTTTTTGGTATTATGAAATACAGGCTGAATTTATATTTATAATAACACAAAATATTGTTGTTATTTTATTTAGCATAATTTAATTAATTAATTAATAATGAATTCAATAATTAATACAAATCAATGCTTGTTAGCGAAAACTTGCAGTAAATGATTCTCTATTTTAGCTAAAGTTGGCAGCACTGACGCTTATATGTGCGTCGTGCTTTGTAGTTCAATTCGCGGATCTAGTTCAATCAATTGAATCGATTGAATCGTTCTATTTAGTGATTAGTTCAATTTGTTCGATTCGCAGCGATTCAACACAACCCCAATTTGCAATATGGAAATGATTTTCGAGTGGTTGCGAAACAAGCGCATTCTAATTAAAATGCCCTAGTGTAAAGCAAGTAATATTTATTTCATTGCAACAAAGGACATTGATCAAATGTTTGGCAGCAACCGAAAATATCAAATGCCACTTCGCAAAATGAAGTTTCTATTTGAGTTGGCCGCAATTATAATCGATGATGAATGGCGTGGACGAATTTACACTGTGCTGCAGAATTTGTGTTAAGGTAACTGAGCTATACTTGTAATAATTTTTAGTTAACTAATTTTACATATAAAACAACAACTTCGGTGAAATTAGTTTTGCAATGCTATCGATATATCGATAATTTCAGTTCGAAATAAAAATTTGAGAGCATTTGGAAGAATTTATTTAATTTAGATTTTATGGCCAATATTGGTATTATGGGGGAATTATCACAGCCAAGTCGGGCAAGACGGACTGCATATATGCCCAATATCCAAAACCCTATACTTACTCTAAGTAAGAAGTGTCACGATGCAGTGAAACATCGATGTTAAAAATAAACAACGATATATCGGACAATCTGTGTAATATGCAATCGATAGCTGACAGCTTTTCAGCTCTACTTTGCAGTGCAGTGTAATTAAGGTTTGTTGTCAATCAGTCAATGCAATAATACGCAACGAATTTGATAGGAGGACTATCAACCACTTATCTCGGCCATTGTTGTGCACATGTTATTGTTAGCTGTTCATAAAGTGGTTAAAGTAGACAGGGAAACCCACCCTTAGCTTTATATTACAAGAATCCCCCGATTGTGAGTTGAATTGTTCATTGGTTACAATCTATAACTGTCATGTAACGTGTCGTATAAGCATGTATGCAATACCGTGCCTTACTAACCACACGGTGCATAATGAAGTCGTAAATTGTGGAGGTTTACGAGTGGGTGCTCTATGGGTCAGCAGGTGAAAACGACACGTTGCCATTTTTCTGCCTAATTGGATGTTAAACATTTGGTAACACAGCACGCGGATGGCCAAAAGTTGGAGAAAAACAAACCAAGAATCGATATGCAAAGCGCGGATGAATTTTATTTGCACTCGTGCGCACAGTGGGTGGCATTATCAATGGGACGGGGTCTACGTAACGGCGGATACTACAGTGGGGCTGTGAACATTAATTGATTTGTGCCAAATGCTTAACCGTTTTTTAAAGCCACGTTGGCATGGGCTAATTAAGGAATGCCACAAATGGCAAATTAACATAAAACTTTGCAACATTATATATAAAGTTTATTATTATGCTCATATACCGACATATGCGGTGCTCTTTTTTATAGTTGCTTTGTGACAAAATTGATTAATGAAGTAATTTATTTGTTTCGACGGCTTTTGGAGAATTTTTATGACACGCTTGGATTATGACGAATTATATTGTTGTTGTTTTTCCCTATGTACATAAATATATACTACATACATATATCTAGCTAAAGATGTGTTCGTCACATGTTGCACAATTTGCTGGTATGTTGTATAGCTAATAACTTTGGATGGGCAGTGAAAGTGGTTTATGGAGCCATTAAATGTTGACCATAAAAGCATATTTTTTTTGGGGCTGGCAGATTATTTGAGCTTACGGCATTATTTTAAGGTGTTGTTCCGCAGATTTGGGAACTAAATATGGAGTTATAAGCATACAATTTTTTAAGAGATATTGATTGAGATATCCTACAATAAGTAACATACTCTAGGCTGACTGTCGCAATTCCCTATAAAATATAGACTTAATAAGATTAACTAATTAGCGATTTAATTACTTCATAGCTCGAAGGAATCTCGATAAATTGCTTAATGGCTTCTAATCAGCTGAAATCCAAATTTGCATGATGATCACTCAAAGGTCATAAATAAATATTTGGTATTTTACCATTTCTTTGTTTTTTTTTTGGGGTTTTTATTTTTGTGGCAGCTATAAAATGCGTTGAAAAATATAATAACTAACTCATAAAACGGACCGTTAAATGCAGGCCAAATTACGGCCCGGGGCCATCAAAAAAAGTTGTCTTAGAAAGTGGACATTGAAATTTGTGAATGTTAACGACATTCTTAACAAATTTATTTCGGCACGTACATATACGGCATGCTTAAGTTTTGAGTCTAAGTCAGGGCATGATAGATATGTCTGTCCTAGGGTCTGTTCGTTTGTCTGTCTGTCTGTCGGTATAGACACATCCAATCCAAATCGTTTAGAAATGTGAAAATGTTCAGCTGGGGAGACGCTTTGGACTGCTCTTCTGGTAATTAATTGATAGCCCCATATAAATTTGTGAAAGCCGTCGCCTTGGCATCCACAATGAGTTGCCTTTATGTGTTTATAACTCTATAACCCTATAACTCTATGGCTCTATTTACAATTTGGTCTGTTGGCCATGCCACTTGGTTCCACTGTCTCGGAGATTTCTCGATTTTGTCGATTTTGTCGAGGTGCGGTGTCAGTTGGCATTGTGTTTGTGCATTGCTGTGTCGCTTGTTAATGGCCGTTTTTAAAATGCCATAAAATTGCTTTATAAGTTCACGATATTAATATGCACACCAATATTGGACATGATTATAATATATTGACTATCTAGCGCACAACAAAAGCGCCACAAATGAGAGCCAGAGGCGAGACCCACAAAATGTGAGACGATCTTTTGATTTTGTGTTTTATTTCTCTTGCGCACCCTGCGGCGCACATTAACAAAATTCTAAACAATGCCATAACCAACTTGGTCAGATCACCGAGCCGTAGGGAGACGCAGGGAGCGTGCGGGGCAAGCGGGGCAAGCGGCAGCAGACATTTCAATTTGTATAATGAAACCGATGTTTGCCGCGTTCCGCGTTGCTGTTGTTGGCATATTTTGGGTATCAAATTGCTGGCATTTGTCAAGTCCACCATAAATTAGGGGCTCATTGGATAACCCAAGGCCTGGGCAACAGGTCCTGCTGATAAAACGGCGTGAGATTTTCTCCGTTATCAAAGTCACGCCTAAGTAATTGCTCTCAGTTCCCCAAGGACTAAAATTATTTATATACTTATCGGTTCAAAAAAAACAACAACAGAGTAGTGCTTGCTTGCTTGTTTGTCAGTATTTATTAGCTTGAAATATTTCCACATTTCAAATAACTTTCAACTGCATTTCAATCTAGAAACATGGAGGATGCGTGGAACATGCCAGAGCGCATGTTATCGGATGTGCTGGTTACCAATGTCTATCATTCGTTTTTCAAGGACAACGCGGTGCTGTTTAAGGACAAGGTAAGTTCGCAGCTCTATAAAATCTGTATAATTCAATTCTATTCTATTCTATCACAGATCGTAATGGATGTGGGCTGCCGCAGCGGATTGCTGAGTCTTCTGGCTGTGGAGGCAGGTGCCATCAAGGTTTTTGCTGTGGGCAACCTGCAGATTGCCCAGAACGTCACAAAGTTGCTAGAGGATGGAGAAAAATCCGATATATTTGAACCACTCGAGGGCTGCATCACCAAAATCAATCTGCCCTATGGACTAAAGGTTGATATCATAGTCTCGGAATGGATGGGGTAAGTAAATCCATTCACTCCATTAACTATATAAGCTAATGCATATTATGAACTCTTGTAGACACGCTGTGTTTGCGGATTCCCTGTTCTGTCAGGTGATGTACGCCCGGGATAGATTCTTGGTTAAGGATGGACGTATTTTTCCCAATTCAGTACAGCTCTATATAAGTGGCATATCTTATCAGCCTGGCCTGGCAGCTGCGCAGCTCTTGGATGATTACGTTGATGAAAACGCAGTTGTGACGGAAGCATTTCTACTGAAGTCCATAGATCTGAGCACAACCAAGGCAACTGATGATTTCTTTACGACCGACATTAATTTGAAAGCAATCAAGAAGGGAAATGTAAATGGATGTATGCTCCACTTTGAAGTTCTTTCTCCCAATGCCAATGGGCTGGCTCAGAAACTATTTTCCAACGGGCCCGAAATGTCAAGAACTTATTTAAAGCAAACCCTCCTGTTGCTCAAGGATCAGAACCTTGAAGTAGTGCAAGATCAGACACTTGATGGTCGTTTTAGCTGGTCCCTAAGCTGCTTTTCACCACGAGGTGTGGAGTTTTCGTTGGCTCTGTGGATGTTTGAATAAAGGGCAGTACTAAGAGGGCTGCTGAAACTCTTGTCTGTTGGCTGATGTATGCATGGCAATATTTAGGCGTTCTGTTTCGGCTTAAAGGCCAAGATGTTGCACTGACTGGGGCGTTGAGGAGTTGGGCTCGTTGCGAGATCAAAATTTATGGTTGTGCTGCATCAATTAGGGCGGCAGCCTGACGACTGCTACTCAAAAGACAATGGGCCTGGGTTGGCTTTCGTTTTTGCTGACCTGATCGGTGTTTAGCTTTGACGTTGCTACAACGATTTAAAATGATGTCGCGCATAATTCACTGATCGAGTGCGGGATCGAAGATCGCAGAGCATCAGGAATCGAGAATCGACAATGTTGATCAGCGTTCACGTTTTGCCAGACTTTGCGTCGTGCTGGGGTCTCTGTCTCTGTTCTGTATTTTGGCTTCTCTCTGCCCTTGTTTACAGTTAAGTTCCTTTGTTCAGAGTTCTCATAACTGATCGCACTTGGTTTACGCTCCATACAAGGCGCAATACAATAGCTTGTCTGCACACAAATTCGTTCTTTAAATGATATCAGTGCGGGAATCGAGCCACTGACCACTGAATACTGACCACTGACCGATCTGCCTGGCATGCTTAAGTGACATTTTGCGGGACGTGGGTCTGTGATGGATTAGCATCATTTTGCCGTGAGGATAATGTGTCGTCTGCAATGATTTCGCTTGACATGTTCTCCTTATTTTTGTTGTTTTTTTTCTGTTCGTTATTGCTGTTTATTCTTATTTTGTGGGTATTTCTCGGAAATAATTATGCTACTTTTGTACAAAAGTAACAGCATTTTTGTACAAATTGCATAAAAATTTAAATTGGCCCGCGAACTTTTGAGTTTTTCTGTATTCGGCTGAACGCAATCGCAGAAAATTGCTTAATAATGAAATGCCAATGGATTAAGCGTAATTTGTGAGGAATGCAGCGAAGCCCAATGATCAGCTACATTCAGAGAATTATACTTTTTGCTGCGTTGTTGTTAAAAAATGAACTTTATTTAGCACCTAAACAAGTGTATGCCCGTCTCTTTCTACTGTCTGTCTCTCTCTCGCTTGTTTCACACGCTCGCCTCGAAGCGTTTTCATTAAATTCGCTTAATAGCGCAATATAATTTAAACAAGTAGTTACATAAAATAAAACTCACAGCCCCACATGGCAAGGCATAAAAAGAGGCAAATGATGCCAGACCAGACCAAGCCAGAGTTGCTCTGGTCTGTCCTCCGTTCTCGGTTCTCGGTTCTCCGATCTCTGTTCTGTCTTTTCCAGTTCGGCTCGAAGTTATGGCGCATGGGCGAGACGCCCTGGACAGTCCGGTTGGCCTGGTCCGTCTGGTCCGCAAGTGCAATAAGTTCGCTTAACGAGGGTTTAATTTATGATTTGTTATGTTTCCGGTTCGTGTTCTTGTGGCCGATGCTAAAAATTATTGGCAATAAAGCTAAGGTGTGGATTATAGCCGGCTGGTAGCGTTTACAGCCACTCGAAGCTCAGTTAACGATTAACGACTGCCGATATTGGCATCTATGTTGATAATTAAGCATTCATAAAGAAAATAGATTTGACCAAATTATTGCAGAGAGACGAGCTTCTATAGCTTTGTCCTTGCCACTAATAAAGCTTAATCCTTTCACGCTTACTGTGCATTTGCAGTCAAGACAAAGGTCAACTTGATCCGGGACTGGAACTGGGACTGGGAAGAGGGAACGGGCAACGAATAACGATGTACGTCGCATTGCGTTGAAAATCGATTTGTTTGGGTTGCGCCTGCGCAAACAACGCAGCCCATGGATAAGAACGGATAAGAAAATAAGCAAAGACACCAAAGGGACAGGCAGCAGCGCAGACACCGAGGATGGCGAAATGGTTCAGGCCAACGCCAACGAGTATCTGCTGGAACATAAATTACGCGACTAACAAGCAGCGCCCCCTGCAGCCCAACCAGCCAAACAGCCAAGCAGCCAACCAGCCAAGCAATGCTAACTTGGCCGAGAGCTAAAAAAGATACAAAAACCTGGCACTGACTGCGCTTGGACTGGGGCTGAGGCTGAGCCTGGATGGGACTTGGCTACGATATGTCCGGCCAAAGTGAGTTGCACAAAATTATAAATGAAAGCGGGTGTTGGACGCCGTTCGCAGCAGCATCCCGAGGTAGGAGCGTCCACAGCATACCCGTCCGCGATTAGGTGTAGCAATTTGGACGGGCTGCCCGTGATTGAGACTGAGGCAGTGCTCGAAACGAAGTTAAAAATCAAATTAGCGAATGTGTTGAAAATTAAAAACAAATTCACGGATAAATTGCATCTGCCAGATACGCAATTATTATGAGGGTAGACAGCAACAGCAACAGGGATGGGGATGGGGACAGGAAGGGGGACAGAAACAGGGACACGATACAAGCGAGAGGCGAGAACTGCCTCTGACTTATGGACTGCCAAGCCGTTTGCTTTCGACTCTTTTGGGGCTACGACTGCTGTTCTGGTTCTTGACTTGCGAGCTGGCTTCACTGCATTTGTGTGTGTGTGCCCTCGAGGTGTTGCAATTTGACGTTTTTTACGCGCGTTTTTTATTCCATGAAATCCACAAGGATGCAACAGCAGCAGCAGCAGCAGCGGCAGAAGTCGCAGCAGCCGCACGCAGTGCAAATAGTTGGCCCTAAATGGTTTTTGGCGAAAAAACATGTCGAATTAACACGCTCGGCTGCTGCATGAAGGAAGTGGCAGCTGTGATCGGTGGCAGGGATCGTGGGCATCAACCTTATGGGTCATCCATATGCAACCAAGTGTTGTGTGTGGATTTTAATGTTGGCAAATTAGCTGAAACTTCTTATAGCTCCACACAATTTGCATTTCGCATTTCGCATTTGTGTCTGTGTTTGTATTTGTGAATGCAAGGCATATAATTAGTGTTAAGTTCTTGTGGTGAGCGTAAGCGACTCTACCGAACTGAAACTGCAAAGGGGCCTCTCAGCTGGCGCCGTCTGTGGCTGGCAAATAAATCGCGCTGCTGTTGAACTCTCTGTGCCCCTAGGGGGAGAGCGGTGCTTGGCCAGAATCGTAAAAGCCACAACCGAATGGCACTGCCAACAGCACTGACAGTGTCCGAGTTCGAGTCCAAATCTAAGTCCAAGTCGAAGTCGAAGTCGGTCACGCCTCTTGGTGTCCTGTGCATTGTTGGCACAGCTCTCGAATGGGTCTCACAGGTTCAGATCGAGACCGTCTCTCTGTCTCCCTGTCTCCCTGTCGCCCTGTCTTTCTGTCTTGGTGTTCTTTTGCTCTCTGTTCAGCGCCATAAAAAAGGGCGCAAATTTTATGAGCGCATCGTTTAACAAATGAATTTACAACCGTGCAACGCCCAAATGTCTGGCGTTCAAATTCAAATTCTTTTGCAAAACGAAACGGAAAAGAAACCCAAATGAAACGAAACTTGGCATTGCCTTGTGAATTACGTGGCACACGGAGGCGTATGCGCTATATTCGAGCATGAAATATGTCTGGCATTTGGCCAAATGATTTAAAACAAATAGCCTTATCCGCATACCCATCTACAGCCTTATCCCAGCGTTCATCTTCGCTCGCATGGGTATTTCGGATTACCAGTATTCTCACTGCCAGGGATACGTAACATTAACGCTTTCATTAGCCCAGTTTGCGCTTCGTTGGCCGCCCTTTTATTGGGGCTACATTTTAGGGCTCATAAATCGAAGTCATTGCCAATTGGTAACTGGCAAATGGCAACTGGCAACTGGCAATTGCCAACGCGTTGCTACACTCGTTAAATTCAGTTTAATGAGATACCCCAAAAACTAAACCCAAAGATTTCCAGCCAGAAAACTGCTACTTCTTCAACATTGCGGTGCGTGCTCGCCAACGGGCTCGATCATCATTTTGGGTAATTGTAATTGCGTCGGCCTGTCAATAAGTTTTCATGGGCTTCAATAAGGGAAAGCCTGCATTGCTTTTGCATTTACTTATTCCTTTGCGGTACTAATTTGTGCACAGCAATTACCAACACGATTCCAAATGACCGGCCCAACAAACTGGTAATTTGGCAACTCGTGAGCGATATGTAAATACCTGCAGAAGTTCCATTAAAGCCTACAATGTCGAAAATTGCACTCGGGGCATCTTTAACTTACTTAGTAGTGGAGCTATTAACTGCAGCCAAGCTGTTGATTATTACGATTTTGGGGCGAAAACCTGATAACTTGAAAGTACGTTTAATTTTCCAGTTACACATCTGAGATTCTCTCGATTCCCTGGGCTGCGCCTCAAGATTTATGAGGGCAGCAAAACCTTAATATTGAAAGTCCATTTTAAAATTTGGTTTAGTGCAGGGATTTCCTTCAAATTCTAGGCTTAAAGTAAGAATTTTATTAAAAAGACCTGGTACGTTTAAGACCCACTTTTAATTCCTAAGCTTAAGTTGAGTTTCAAGAAATCAAGTAGTCGTAAGTATTTTCATATTTCATCTAGGATCGTTTCATAATTCATCGAAACAATGATCTACAAAATATGCCCACACTACTTTCAAATGTTCTGCTATTTGAATACTTCATATTTTACTTAAACGTTAAATATAATAACTCTGTCGATTCTCAAGTATGGCTTATGAAATATGACAAGAAGGAGAGCTAAAATGATCTGCTTCGAAAGATTGATTGCTCATGTAAGAATGAGTTTAAGAAAATCTTTTTTGGGCTCGAATGCAATGTACCTGAAAATGTATTACATTTTGTGTTCCACTTTGAAGACTGTTTGCACAAAATTTCACACATTGAGCCTAAACCATATTTAAATAGCTCCGGGACACATGGCAAATCCTACGGATCGTGCTCGAGTTTGACTCCAGAACTGTTGCTCAGCTGCCGCACAAAAACTTGTTAAGTGCCCTACGGGCTCTACGAGTGGCTCTCCGGTCGTCCTCATTGTTTGCTTAATAAATGACTGTCCATTGTCAGTGGGTATAAATGTCAAAAGGTTGCTTTTGACACCCTGGCAATGAGAGCAGCGGTCAAGCGGTGACAAGCCGACAAAAAGAGCAACTGGAACACAATGAAACTCTACTCAAGCTATGACTACGACCAGTTTTTGCAAATGGCACAAAAGCAACCCCTCGGCGAAACATACACAACGATCATTTAAGTGTCATTAAGACAAAGCGCTAGAGAGAGTGCGATAGAGAGTGGAGGAAAGTGAGAGAGGTACAGACCACAGCTGCTAGTAAAATCAGGACTTGGTTATACAAAAATTTGATAAGAAACAGCGAAGATATGCAACATACAATTTGCTCGACTGTTTGCGAGTTTTTTGCAATACAAAGTACAGAGTCTTCTACTGTCAGTTACGTCCGACTACTAACTCTTCGGATGACTGATCTACTCCATGTCTACTAATTTAGTTTGTTTAAACTTGAATCTTGAAATATCGCGTTCCAAATGCATGATTTCAAGTACGGAATTCTTAAATTTTTTCTCTCTGTGTAGAGCTAATGCGGGCGCAGCTTGAGCCGCGTTTCCGCCCCTAGCTATCGATTGTCCGATCTCTTGAAGTAGTTGATAAAGTTGTAGCGACAATCGATCGTTTGATCAATGATCATGCACATCAAATGGGCCAATTTGTTTGCAACTCGTTTGACATGTTGGTCAATTAAAATCTAATTCGATGCCATCTTGGCCAGGCTAAGATATCCTATGCATGCTTATGCCGTATCATTAACCACTTAGACGCGAGTGCAATAACATTTAATCAACCAATAAATTTGGTGCAATTTATCAAACAAAAACAAAAAAGGAGAAAAGGAAAAAATTAAAATGCAGCGCAGACTAAAATCTTGTTTCTCCAAATTGCCTCTAATAACCGCAATCGATCGTTATTTTTTGTGGTTATTAATACGAAGACTGAGCTTCAGACTGAGGCTGAGACTGAGACTGAGGCTGAGACTGGGACTGCGTGTCTGTGGCTGCGGTAAAAATCTGGCAAACGGCTTCTCAGGTAGTTCACAAGTAACTGCAAATTGCTGACGTCGATAAAACTCAAATTGGTGGCAGCATCCGCGTTCTTGCCCCAAAACGCTGCAATCGATCGCTGAATTTGCCTAATGGCGACGGCCACTCAACACAAACGCCGAGCGGGTGCTCAGCCTCGGCCTGAACGCATCTCGATCTGCAATCTTGCATCTTTGGCGAGGCTGATTGACAGCGAGGTGATCTGTGGACCAAGGCCTCGCTGTCTCTGTCTCCCAGTCTCTCTGCGGCTGAGTCGCGCTGTTTACGCGCACATTTAGCATGTTGTAAAAGTCTGATGGCGTCCATTATAATCAATTGGCCGGGGTCGTAAAATTAAATGATCCCGCAGGAGAATTAAGCGCCAATTACGCGCAGCAAAAGAAAAAAATATATGTATTGTATGCTGTTGCTGCTGGCTCGGCAGAGTCTCAAATTTGGGACGAGATCGGAGCAGACTCCAAAGAAACAGAGCAAAAACAAAAGAGAGGCAATGAGAGAGAGAGAGACCGATAGCGAGAGAAAAAAGCACTGGCCTGACTTAATTGCAGCATTTAAGTTGTCTTATTGATCATAATAACTCCATAATGGCGGAACATGTGCGTACAATATAATAATCAGACGGCCACAGAGTGAAAATTGCAAACGGGAAATGCGCTCGGAGCCAACGGAAAGAGGCAACCTGACTTCGAACTGCCTCGGATCGGAGCTGGAGCTCCAGGTAGACACACAAAGCGAAAGAGATGATGGCAAGGGCTGCATTTAAAAGTGGAGCAAAGACTTGTATCGCGATCTACGTAGCACTCATTCAGCCAGTTTTATAGAGCTGTACTCCAAGAAAAGATCAAAAGGATGTATTACGTTCGTGTAATTGAAAAATGTGTATGACACCCAGAAGAATGCGTAGTAGAGCTTACAAAGTAAATATAAATTCTTCATCAGGTCGACGATCTGAGTTGCTATAGTAATGTCCATGTCCTTCTCTCTGTCCGTATGAACTCCTAAATATCGCAAACTATAAGAGCTACATACACCATTTTTAGATGTAATTGCGGACTTACGTGGTTTATAGCATTGTCCATCGATGTTGTGAACCATTACGATCGGATAAGAAATAGCGAAGATATGCAACAGGCAATTTTCTTAACCGTGCAGAGTGCAGACATTATAGATACGAAAAGTACAGGTTCTCCTACTGTCGGTTACGTCCGACTATAGCTTTCTCCGTCCTTACTGGTTTACTAACTGCTGTTGCTGTGGTTGTTGCTGTTGTTGGTGTTGTTGCTGTTGCTGTTGTTGTTGTTGTTGTTGCTGTTGCTGTTGCTGTAATGAGAGTGTGAAAGCAAACAAGCAGTAAAATTAAAGAGATCGGCGCTACCCTCTGCCCGTTGCTGCTGCTCTGTAGGTCGCTCGCTTAGCAGAAAACTGATCAACTTGTAATGGGAAATGAGCTCAAAAAACTCAACTCAATCAGCTTAATGGTCTGCCAACTTGTTGCCTGTAAGCTTCAATCCCGGCTGTTGCCCATGGTTAATGGTCGAACGGCTAACTGCAGATCTCGAGAGGATTTTTAGTTCAGTTCCAGTTCGGCAGGTGCTTTCTGCTGCTGAAACATTGTAATAAAATTGCTGTAATGCCGATTTAACGAAAGTGTACTCTCTACGTGTTTGAGCCCAACAGGCAAGAAGTCAAGCTCAATGTTAACAGATTTGTTGCATTTATTCATTGCGATTTTATTATACTCGTACATCAATTGAAAAAGCGGTAAACGTTTAAATTGTATTGGTATTTTAATTATTCATACATTTTTAAAATTCATTTTATTTCGAATGTTTCGTTCCTTAATCTAAATATTCCTCAAACTGTAGGCATACTGCGTTTTCCCTTCTCCTATTATAGTAAATTCATGGTTTTTATTGGGCTATCTGTCACCATAGTTTATCGACGTCTTAAAAATGTTGCTCGATTCTTAAGCAATACTATCTATAGTTTACTCTAGAAATATCTGTTTGTATTCACATGCACATTGTAGAAAGTGTCTCGAATTCCACAGGACAATCGTACTGCAATTGGATTCCAAGTTTCCCTCTTTTTGGCAACAAAACCAAACATAATAAATTAAGTCATTTAACATAATTTCGCTACCAGAACGCAGCAACAGCAGCAGCAACGAAGAAGCCGATGATGGTAACAGCTGTTAAACGAGGGGACACAACGCATGTGCCAAATGCAAACGCAGAGGCATAGAGAGAGGGATCGAGAAGGGGGAGAGGTAGAGGGAGAGGGTACACACATGGCATGGCCTGGGCTTGGACAATGGACAATGGAGCGTGTGGGTGCAATCAACATCTGAAATGGGTACAGAGCTACACAGAAAGAAATAAACTTAGTTTAATAATTATCAAGAAATTTTCTAGAAAAATTAATGTTTTAATTTTCAAATAAGAAAATAACTAGAAATTGAGAGTTTGGAAATACGGATGAAAGCATGAAAGTACTAATTCTAAAAATGTAGATTTAAATCTAAGCGTTACAGCGGAATCCGAAGTTCGAGTCCACGAAGGAGAACAAAATTTAAAAATATTCAAATATTCAATGACAAAAGAAATAAAAATTAAATAATGGCATATATTAAATTAAAATATACAAAAATAGCCATCTCCATCCATTTTCGTTCGCAGTACGAAAATCTTAGATTTTTTTCTCTGTGTAGGTAATTTACGGCGCTGACGTTGCGCACTCGCTGTTGCAGTTGCAATGAGTGCGCGAGTGTGTGTATATGCAACTGAATAGCGCAACTAATTTTCAAAGAAGGCCCAACAAAAGTGCAATAAACGATGTCCACTTAGGCGCACAATGGCGGCCAACAAAGGCGCAACAAAGGCGACAACTGTAGGCGTGGCACACACACTCACACACCGGCACACACTGGCACACACGCTTAAGTCAATACGAATGGCCAATAAAGTTGACTCGCTTTAATTAATGGAAATGCAATGACTCGTAGCTGCTGCTCCTACCAAGGGCATGCTATCCGTGTTAAGATCTCTCTCTGGCAGCTGTTGAGCTAAAAGGACCAATAGGCAAGAGACCAGGGACTAGGGACTAGGGAGTAGGGACCAGGGACCGACCAAGTGGCATTTCATTGTCTGACAAATTTATAACAAATATTCACGCGTGCTTTGGCAGCGGGCCCTTTGTCAACTGCCGTATCTCAATTATTGCCTTTCAATTGCCACCGAGCGACACTTTTTGCTTTGATTTCGCATGAAAAAATAAATTCTAAGGATACAAAAAAATAATACGTATCTCGGTTTTTTGGTTTTGCTTCGTTGGAAGCGAATTGCACTTTTTGTTTGGCAAAGTCAACAAAAAACCAAATAAAGAATAACACACGCATAATGGCAGAACAATTAAAACAAATTTTCGATGCGATTGGTTCGGCATTGTTCTGGCCAAACTGTTGTTCTCCCCTCATTGTCTGGGTTTAGTTGTAGCTCTTTGTGCGATTGTAGTTGAGGGGTGCGATTTCTATGGAATTAAAGCGTCAAATGCGCCAGTCACAACAACATCGCTGCAGTCGGAAAGTCAATAAGGCTCAATCGGAGACAAAGTCTTGGCCATAAGCGAAACAATAACAACATTGCTAAATTGATTTGCACGCCTCGGCAGTGGCCGGCAAAAATTGCTAAATAAATACTGCTAAAACTGGCGGACAGGGCGTTAATTTCATTTGGATTTGCATGCCAGCACAGCCCAACTGGTTTTGCTTCCTCTCCGCACACTCCGATTGCCCCCTCGCCAGTCCAAATGCAGTTTCAGCGAAATGTTGCGATAAAATGCATAACAACTTCATTCACAGCGGGCGATGCCATAAAAGTGTTTTAAATCGTGTTAATAATTTTGTGCAGCGCTTGCCCGGCCAATATCTGAATTGCGAAGAGTCCTGCTGTGACCGGCATGTCGTCTCTGCCCCACACCCCGCACCGCACACCCCACACCTGTTCCTCCCAGCTTCAAACTTCGATCCTCCAGCAGCCACTGATTCTCCTTTGGGCAGGCTGTTGCATGTTTGTGTTGCGCCTTGCCAATTGGAAGTCTTCGGTTGATTCACTTTTTGAGCATCTTAGACCCATTGAAAATGGGTTAAAACAGGGTTGATAACTTTGAGCGAATGTATGTAAAAGGCAGAACGTATTCATATATTCTTGATTAGGGCTACGAGCTGAGTCGATTTAGGCCTGTTTGTCCGTCTGTATGAACGCTGAGAACTCGTAAACTATAAGAGCTAGAGCAGCCATTTTTGGTAATCGATAAATACAGTTTCAAAGCCGGATAACAAGCGTACTATTGAACATAGAAAGTTGTCATTCAGAATATTTATTATACCTAAAACTATTTAGTTACTTTTAAAAGCGCATTGAAATCGGTTAACTAAAACAAAAGCTATTAAAGAAACAATATTGCAGAATTCGCCATTAAAGCTTAGCACATAGCCTCCGACTGATCTGCACCGCCCATTCTGGTTTGTCAGCGTTTATTGCACTCTCGGCAGATCCTGCAGTCGGATGCCCTGCGGACACTGGCGTGGCCTATTCACACCTGCGATCGCAGCATAAATTGCGCCTGCTGAAATGTAGCTGCAGTCAGCTCGAGCTGCATCTCGTGATCAATGCAATTAATTATAATTTGTCGTCAATAAACAGTCAAAAATAAATGCCTAAAAAATATCATAAAATTTAACTGTGCGTGTTTGCCTTGCACCATCTTTTTGGCTTGATGCGAACAGTAATTTTGGAGTGTGGAAATGTTGATAGCCCATAATGATTGTCAAAAAAAAAATATAGGGACGGGGCAGATCAGTGGGACGGAGGCTACAGTCGGACGTAACCGACCGTAGGAGACCCTTTACTTTGAGTATATGTACATACAAACACAATCAGACGCACACACACTAAGCTACCCGCGTATGCAAGGCACACCACCCCCCCTCTGCCTAGTGCGGCAAATTGTCTGTGGCATATGTTCGCTGTTTCTTATCCGATCGAAACAAAATTCACAGCGTCGATAGAGAATGTCATAAACTAGTCAAATACCAAATTACAAATCAATAGCTTCAAAACTATGGCTACAGCAGCTTTTTGCGGTTTGCGGGGAAAGGGGGGTAGGTATTCAAAATCTAAAACAAACTCGTGCTGCTTACTAAATAGGGGAACCTGAATCCCGAATATGGAGTCTCTAGCTCTTATAGTTGCTGAGATCTAGGTGTTCATACAGACGGACAGACAGACAGACAGACAGACAGACGGACAGACGGACAGACGGACAGACGGACAGACGGACAGACGGACATGGCTATATCGACTCGTCTTGTCGTCCTGATCAAGAATATATATACTTTATGGGGTCTGCCACGCCTCCTTCTGGGTGTTACACACATTTCCTCTTTGCACTAAGTTAATAGACCCTTTTTACTTTTTTAAAGTAAAGGGTCTAAATATACAAAAAATACAAACTAAAATAACAACAAAAAATATATGGACGGGGCAGATCAGTGGGACTGAGGCTACAGTCGGACGTAACCGACAGTAGGAGACCCTTTACTTTGAGTCTATGTACATACAAACATAATCAAAGGCACACACACTAAGCTACCCGCGTATGCAAGGCACACCACCCCCCCTCTGCCTAGTGCGGCAAATTGTCCGTTCCATATTTTCGCTGTTTCTCATCTGATCGAAACAAAATTCATAGCGTCGATAGAGAATGTCATAAACTAGTTAAATACCAAATTACAAATCAATAGCTTAGAAACTGTGGCTACAGCAACTTTTTGCGGTTTACGGGGGAAGGGGAAGAGGTATCCAAAATCTAAAACAAACTCGTGCTGCTTACTGATTAGGAGAACCTAAATCCCAAATATGGTGTCTCTAGCTCTTATAGTTGCTGAGATCTAGGTGTTCATACAGACAGACAGACAGACGGACAGACGGACAGACAGACGGACGGACATGGCTATATCGACTCGGCTTGTCGTCCTGATCAAGAATATATATACTTTATGGGGTCTGCCACGCCTCCTTCTGCCTGTTACATACATTTCCTCTTTGCACTAAGTTAATAGACCCTTTTTACTTTTTTAAAGTAAAGGGTCTAAAAACACTTCAGGCAGAAAATTGCCATCAACACTGCCAGGAGAAATGCAAAACTTGGGCTTAATTTCAACTTATTTTCGTAAACGAAGGAAGGAAAGTTTTGAAAAAACAACAGCATTTATTTTCAACATATCGTTCTACTTTTCGCTTATTGCGCTGGCAATTCTCTCGTCATAATTTATGCCCAATTTCAAGCGGAACTCCCGTTTATCGTGCGGCCATAAAGCTATAATAATCTAAGATACAACTCCACCTCGTTCCCCAAATACTTCTATAGTTCGGTACGCCTGCTGCTGTGTGTGTATTTCACATAATCGAAACCTATAGGTTAGGTCTAGGCATAATTTATATGCCCGTAATGTGATAATAAGCATGCGCTGATATCCTGCGGAACTTTCGCAACCCAGAACTGAACCGGGCCCACAAGTTTTAAAAGCCATGGAGCTGTGGCCAAGTTCAAATGTTAAGACGCTTTTCGTGTTGCGGCTCAATTGCTCAATTATCGGGCGTGGACGAGGGGTGGGCGGGAGTGACGATCGGTCGAGTTGTCTTAAATTATACGGCTGCGTTTGGCGAGTGAAATAAAAGTCTATTACAAATGAAATCAACAACTCATTGCTCATCGACATTCACAGCGAGTTTGAGTGCGGGGCAATCAGGCGAAGTTTTCAGAGTTCCGAGTTCCCAGCTTCCCCCGAATAATTCTCCCAAATACGACCTCCATCCAGAATCCCCAGCCTCCAATCTGTGGCCCCTGCGTACAATATTTCTGGCGATAAGCAGCAATTTTCCCGAAGTGTACCCCATTAAAATATGATAAATTGCGTCTAGTTTACGGAGTTGATTTTAACAAGACAATTTAACAAGCGTAATTTAATATTTGACAGAGCACAGCGCTGAGACAGCATGCTCTCTCTATCTCTCTCTCTCTCTCTCTCTCTCTCTCTCTCTTCTGCTCGCTCTAACCGCAACAACAAAACGCCACGACCATGAAAATGATGTAAAGTCTCGCTCATTGCTATTGTTGTTTTTGTGTGGACGAAAATGTATCTCACCCTGGGGAACACTTAAAACCAACCGAAAAATTGCCCGGGTTGGACTTTAGCTGAGTCAATGATAGAGACGGAGATAGATGATGGAGTGAGAGAGCGAGAGAGCGGGAAAGAGGCGCTGACTTTAGCCGTTAATCTCGGCCCCGTATCGATGGTGGTGGGAATCAGAAGACATCGAGCATACAGGGTGGATTTATTTCGACTCCATAACCGGGGGTATGGCAGGTATGGACATGGTATGGAACTGCGGCGCATTCATGTTAAACATTCTAAATTAAGTGGCTCGATGCGATAAGGTAATTGGGGTGAAATGTGAGTATCGCACCGTGGGACGACTTATGCTAATCACATTTCTATGATGCGCGTTGGGCCGACGTTCCAGGTACGGGCAATGTTAATGAAGTGATTTATGCGCTTATTGCATGAGTTGCCATTATAAAGTTGATTAACTAAATTAAGCAATTAAAACGAATCTTTTGCGCACGCGCAGTGTAAATGGAAGCCTCTATATAAGGTTTTGATGGAAGTTAATTGTATTTTGTTCGTTTCGTGTCGATCTCAAATTGAATGTTCTTTCAGTTTAATTCTTTAGATAAAGACTGTTTAGTCAACTCATTAAGCTGAACCGCATAAATCAGTTTTGTATAAAAGACAAATCTGATTAAGCCCTGTACTTAAAAAAAAAAGTACAAAAGGGCCTATTAAGTTAGTGCAAGTAAGAAATGTGTATATACCCAGATCCAGGATTTGCGAGCCCCATAAAGTATATTTTTTTGATCAAAACGAAGAACTGAGTCAAACATGGCTAGTACGTCTATTTAGATTTCACCAATTATAAGAGCAAGAGTCACAATTTTGGTATTTAAGTTCCCCTGTTCAATAAGTGGATCAAGTTTGTTTTGACTTTTTAATACGTGTGGTATTCTCCATCGCTTGCATTAAATTAGGATAAGAAACAGCAAAGATATGCAGCTGACTATTTGTCTAATCCGAGCGCTTCGTGTATTCGATTTTTGCATAGCATACAGGGTCGGTTACGTTCGACTGCAACCTTCTGACCGACTGATCTGCTCCGTGCCTACTGCCTTTTAATTTCAAATAAGCGAATGAAGTCATTAAACAAAGTAGGTTCTATTCAATCTCAACCAAAGTCTTTATAGACCCCACAACGTGTTGTGGAATACAGGCTCCCTATCTCTCTCAAGTGCCGGGTTCGAGTTGTTGTGAGTTTTTGAGGCACTCGAAACGTTGACAGATAAAAGTTCAGCGAACCGCAAAAAATAAATGGAAACCCAGCCAATGAGCACGCATTGTTTAATGGCCGCCATATCAAGGCAATTATTTTCAAATTGTCTCGTTAGTTTTTGAAATGCACAGCAATTACAATTACCCGCAAGATACGAGCACTGCGAGTAAAATACTCAGCCACTTGGAGTTACGCATCAACACACACGCATATAGGCCACATCGAGTGCACTCTCACACATATATACGTATATAGAATCATGCAGATGGTCACAGGAAGTGCGCACTTAAGTAGACTTTGAATAGTTTCTAATTAACGGCGACAACGGCGTAACAGGGTTGAATTGATTGACTCCCTGACTCTCTGACTCCCTAACTGACTGACTGACTGATGAATACCCAAAAGTAAAGGTTTATTAAACAGTCGTCGAATTTTGCTCACTGGTCACCCTCATCAGCTGCGGCTACAACAGCGTATACAAATCTTGATGGCCCATTGACTGAGCTTAGCAGATGCCGCACATGAATTCCATTTGAAAGACATTTACATGCAAATGCAAGCCACATTCTAACAGCATTTAAAACCGTTCTCAATTTGGGTGGCACAACCGCACACACCTCAAACACCTCAAACATCTCAAACACCTCACACGACGGCTGCTGTAAGCCGCATTGCCTCGGACACACTGGAAATTCTTTAAAAAGCCATTAACAGAGCTTAACAATTTGATAGATACGAACTGTAAGGCTACTGTATCTGTATCTGTATCTGTATCCGTATCTGTATCTGTATCCGTGTCGTACAACCAATCAGCATTTGAATTGCCATCTGCATTAGAATTGAGCTGAAGTGGAGATCTGTGCGGAAGCGAGACTTTGCCCTCATAAATTACAGGTGTTAGAAATGAGGCTACCTTATATGGGCTGCAGCAGCTAAGCCAGGCATATGATTTATAGTAAAATTATAACGCATTAAGATCAAAATACATATATGTATTCTGTAAGGTATTGGTACGTGTATATGGAGTGGCAAAGCGGCTTCAACTTGACTCGCAGCTCAAGTCGAGCTGAAAAGCGAACCAACTAGTTTGTGACATATTAATAAATCGCCCGAACACAACGCAGCGGATCGGTGACAATGTTTTAAGCCGATAATATTATTAACTCTGCGAGTTAAATCGAACGTTTTGTATGTTTTGAAGCCGTTTATCAGACGCTTAAGTCTCGCTCAGCTTCCGACATTCCAACAACATTAAACCCGACTTGTTTTTATAATTGAAAAGCATTAAAGACCATCGGCCATTGGTCATATGGGCGTATGTTGGTATGGGCGTCTAGCTATAATTTCCCCTGGTCTGCTCTGTGATTTTAGTTAATTACATAAACGCATACGTTTAATGCTGAGCTGCGTTGTCGGTAATGACACCTTGAGGCATCGTGCAATTATTAAATGAGCACAGAAAACCAAGCACTTGGCATACATAAATTAATGGACCACATGACGCGCCCAATTCAGCTGTAATTTCTGGGACACAATTATCTAAACTCTAAAGGAGCTGCCACCTGACCATAACCACCACATACAAACGCGATTCGCATGCGCTGGAATTACGAGTTTTCGGGCAACGCCCCAACTTATCTAAACGACTGGAAGCTGAGCTAATCATGTGGATGCTGAGATCTCAGAGACTGCGCCGTATTATATAGAGTATATAGAACTTCCTATATACCATTGAAATACATATTTATTGCTCTAAGTTATTTTCTTTGGAGATGCGTTTAAACTATTATATTTGAAACTGTTAGTTAATTAATTGTTCCGTGCTGCTTTCAGCTGCCTGCCTTCCATGGGCTTATTATCGAAGCACTTAATGCTCTTTTGGAAAGAAATTCAAGCCGTTGCTGATTTCATATGCTCGCTTATGAGGCATAAAATTGTATTTTTAATTTGGCATAAAATTTAAATATCCTTACGCACACACACATGCCGACGGCACTTGAGCAGCGAAAAGAAGTATGAGGAGAAGTATCTTTTTTTTCATTTAAAGGACGCAGGATTACGCAAGGAGCGTGGGCTGCATTCGCCACAGTCGCTTAGCTACTTGTTTTGTGCCTTTTTTTGGGAATTTGAGGAGCAGCACTTGAGCGTGGACCACACAGAAAATGAAGTGATAAACTAATTGCTCGAGAGTGGCATGGGAATTAGAATGTGTGGCAGCTCGTTAAACAAAGTATGAGAGTATTCAAATGCCACCAGCAGCAGCGGCAGCGGCAGCAGCAGCGACATCAACAACATCCACAACATCAACAACAACAGCGCCAAACGGCGTTTTCTCATTGATTTTAATGGCACATTAAGCATACGCCTCGTTGCCATACAAAATACAAATTTGCCTAGATGCGATCCGTCCATTTACGAGTGTATTTAAGGCAAACCCATTTGCATATGTGGAGAAATACATTAAAATCTCCAATAAAGAAATAATGCCTAACAATAGCTACAAAACAAACACGCATTTTTATTGCATCTAAAAGAACTAGACGAGTTTTTGGTTGTGTTCTGAGCTTGAAACGCGTTTTAAAGTTGTCAAGTTGGCGGAACCAATTTTGTTAATGATGCGCGATATAAGTCGAAATGAGCTCAAATTGTTGTAAAACGAAATTTTATTGTTTTTCACTTTGGCTTGGTTTTTGTGTAACGTTTTTGTGGAATTTTCGATTAACTTTGTATTAGGCTCTTCCAAAAATTTCCCCACTTGAAACATGATCTAAAACACTCGCTGCCCATTGTTGCGGCTCACAATGCACTCCTAATGACAGCAAATTAATTCCGAAGGCCTTTTGTTAGGTTTTTCAGTGTTTTCTATATAAGTTTGAAGATCTATTGTGCAGATTTGCCCCATAAATCATGATAATATTAGTTTTATATATAGCTTTTAGCTAAACGCTTTCAAAAAACTGGGCGTGGGCGCTATCCATTGGATGTTTGCACATAAATCATCATAATTAAAGCAAAGAACTTCAACAATTTCTGAATGGTGTCTTAAATTTCAGCCGAGGAGTGTCCGGTCAATTGGGAATTCCCCGCAAGAACTTAAAGCTCTGCATATTCCATTTGCTCAAACGGATGCCCCGCCATCTGCACTCTGCCCAAATGGAATCCAATCGCAATCCAAATGCGCAACGACAGCTAAACAAACATTAGTCACAAAATTGCCTGCCAACAGCGAAATGAACAATATCTATATGCCATAAATATCTCTGGGGCTGCACAACGCACCCCTAGGTGACAGAATGCCCTTGCCTGGGGTCCATGGCAATCCGACTGTTTACTTTCAAAACCGTTTGCCATGCGTAAATGACAAACGATTTTGCGAAATTATTATTGCCATTGTCATGGTGCGACCCCAAAACACACTCTCAGATACTTTCACAACTTCGGCAGTGCGATTGCTGTTGCGGCTGTCGCACTTTACGCTGCTGAATTTAGCAAACAGTCAGCCGTTGACGTTATCCTTCCGCTCGCACAGCAGCCAAAACCAATAAGCCACCAGCAGCCATCAGCCACCAGCCAACATTCAACATCCAACATCCAGCATACAGTTTCCAGCATCCAGTTACATTTACCGCCATCCATAACGCTAAATCCCACAGCAATTGCTGCTGGCAATGCACACTAATCCTCACAGCCATTTACTACCCTGCAACCCCTGGCATGGCAGCACCACGCACTTCCGGCACGCCCCTTCATGCTGCCCTCGTAGCGTATTTATTTTATAACATTGCCAATCAAGATGGCTGCGCAAACATAATCGCAATGGGGACACTGAGCTATTGACACAGCGAGGGGAGGCGTGTGAGGTATTCATTGGCAGTTGCCACTTGCTCCGGCTTGTTTGCATTTCAGCAGCTTTGCCCCCACCCAGGCCCGGGGATCAATAACACTTTTGGCTCAATTCCGGTACTGCCGGCATCTCCTCATCCTCCTCCTCCGGCTCCAGCTTCTGTTCCTGCTGACGGACGGAGTCTGTGCCATCGTCAGCCTTTTGTTGTTGTTTATTTATTTTGCAAGCAATTTCAGCATTTTGTGCACTCTCTCCACATGCACATACACTGGGAGAATAATCAAGTGTGTTCGTACTTGAAACAGAAAAATACTTAATGCAAAGATGATATTCTTTATTTAAGCGTGCTCCATATATTTTATTAATTTCATTTATATTTTTATCAACTTTTCAGATTAAAATAAATTACGATCCGTACTCAATTTGATCGTTCTTTGCAACTAATCTTATTTCAATGTCGTATTTTGCCTAAATTTATCTGAATATATCCACAACACTATTCCAATTAAGTACAAATTTTCATCAACTTTTATGATTAAAATAAATTACGATTCAATCTCAATGACGTATTTTGACTTAATTGGTCTGAATTCATTCAAGATTGTATTATTTTTTCTAGTATTTCTTAGTGTGAAATTTTTCTGAGTGTACCTAGTGCATTATCCTGTAGTCCTGCCCCTGTACACACATTCCATTACACACTTCGTACTTCATCCATGTGTTGTGCTTATGCCCTTTTCAATTTGTTCAATGATTCGCAAGCAAATTGATTCCCATTCAATTTCGCGCCGTTCGATTTTTATTGGTTTCTTTCATTCCACGCCGATTTCGGCCATTTTGTTGTTTGTACCGTTTTGGCTTTGTGTGCGTGTAAGTGTGTAAGTGTGAATATCTGTGCATGTGTCCTCTGCGAAAATATAATAAAATTGTAAATTGGTTTTTGTATCTTTACCACCACAGTCAATGGTCAGCTTCTGTGGGTTCTACTGTCGCATGGTCCGACCAAATGGCAACTGATGGACACACAGACAGTTGGTCGTGTAAGCAGAATTGAGATTGGTTTGCGAATTGACATGAAATAAATTAATTGGAAACTCCATTCAACCGTTATTAGCTCAAACAGAGACAAAGCTTGAGTTGGCCAACTGAAAGGTATTGCAATTGCTAGAAGGGAATGGCTAAGCAGTCATTTGCAATGAGCTGACTTGAAGGTCGATTCAGCGAAATAAGAGTGCGAAATTGTAGTATTGGGTTTAGTTGGAATAAAAAGGGAATCAGTTGACATCACATATAAAATTTACTACTAATTAGTTTGAAAGGGGATAGAGATCAATTCGAATTTTTGATTTGCATACTAATCGTCATTATAAGACTTTTGAAATTATATATATGACTGTAAATTGACTACTTCGACATTATATTTTTTCACAAACTCATAATGTACATAATAATAGCCGATAAATAATCTTTTAAATAATAGGAATAGTAGATATAGTTGATATCAGCTAGATAGCTGAAATATTAAAGACTCTGTTTAATATTTAATGTTTTCATTTAATTAATTTACCAAAATGTACAAATCACTCTTTTAAAATTTGAAATTTCTCAGAGAAGTTTATTGCGATATGCTCTTAAAACTACACAAAATAATGGTGGCAAGTAGACTATAACTAACCAACTAAGGACAAGTTTTATGGCACGATAGAACGCTAACATAAGTTAAAAGCAATTACTAAACTCCCGCCTGCAATTGCAACTAATCACCTGCTAATTTCAGTGGCCAAGTTTGTGCTGCCTTATAAAGTGGCTAACAAATAAGAACTGAAGCTGGCCACTTAGCCGAGCTGAACAAGAACTGGTCACTCGATCTGTATCTATGGCTAAGCAGAGTTCGGGGTCTCTGGGTTGAGGACCGTCAGACGACCAAGAATGTTTGTCACAATACATCAAATGGCAGCGGAATGACACAAAACATGAACGCGTCACTTTCCATCACTCCAAAGTGCCGGCACCGACGAAAGCTGCCACTGCACCGAGAGTGCGAGAATTGCCAGCCAAATGGTCGACTAACAAGCCATACAAGCCAGCATCCAGAAAGCCATCCAAGCCAACCAAGTCAACCAATCCAACCAGACAGTGTGACGCAGCCGCACAGACAACAAACTCATACTCGAGTCGACTCGACTCGACGCGGCCTGAACTGGAGATTAACTGCGCGCATGCGCAACTATTTGCGCACATTTTAAATGGGCCGGGAACAAAACCTGGAGCTGGGAACTGGCAACTGGCAACTGGGAAGCGGCAACTGGGAACTGGGCACAATGCACCTTTTGTGGCGAGCATGCTGGGGGAAGCTGGTGACACTCCACAGACGTCGCTGGGTCTGGCCAGGCAACAGCAGCAGTCGCGGCTTTAATCCGCCAAGCAATGCGGCAACGATGATGATGATGATGATGACGATGATCGTGGCGATTATTTTGTAGCTGCTGCGCCCTCTGAGATACAAACAAAACATATACACAGTTTTTCTGCTGCTTCTCGTTTTTGTCGTTGTTGTTTGTTTGTTGTCACAGCAATCTCGTTTGACCAAAAACGACTAACGAGCTGCTGAGCAGGCCAACAAGCAGACATCGAAGCTAAGCTGCGACTGAATCTGAGGCTGAATCTGAGCGACTGCCATAGTTGATATTGCAGAGTGTTCTTGGTTCTCGGCTCTCGTTTCTCGGTCTGCATCTGAATCAGTTTGGCATCATTAATCCTTTGCTGCCGTGTGTTAAGATACTCCGCAATTGTATCGGTATTGGTATTGGGTATGCGGGGCCGCAGCGCGTAAGTTGTCATGTTTTTGTCGCTTTATGGACTTCTAATCGTTCAATTCTATCAAAAAGCTTACGCACTAACAAACACCCAAAGCCAGAGTTGAACGTCTCAGGCCCATTTCAGTTTCAGTTGCCAGCCAGCCAGATTAAGATATTTAGATTGGCCCACGACACAGAAGGCAGACCCCAGACCCCATACCCCAAACCCCAGACCCCAAATTGAGACCCAGAACGGCAAGCAAAGAGTAAAGAAGTCGAGTGCAACTTTATTTAGCACTTTGAACGGCCCACGGGTCCAGCGTGCTCGAGGTGACAATAAGCCTCAGTCTGAGCCAGAAATTGGGTTCAATTTTTGCCTTTTTTGTAAACGAGAGTCCGCTCGCTTGATAGAGCAGTCCACAGTTCTCAATTCTCAATCCGCAATCCGCAATCCTCACTCCACTGAGTGTGAGTTTCGCCTTCAATGGCATTTGATGGGCGAATTTGTTATTTAAGTTGGGAAACACGCAATTGTCCTCGCCCGTAGACCTTGTCTGAGGTGTGAACTGTGCATAAATTGTGCCACTTCGAGCAATAGATACATTTGTATCTGTTTTCAGTTTGGGTGCGCAATACGAGCCGATTTGCTTATCTGTGTGTGGCTATTTGTTAAATTGTTTTGTAACTACCGTTTTGGGTCTGAGCTGCCTTTTGATTAGCCCGAGGTAACACAATACAACAGGTAACAGCTAAGAGGTAACAGGTAATAGGTGAAGGGAGTTGTGAGTTGGCATGAACTTTCAAAACGCCAAAAGAATACGCCACTCAGAGGTGACATCTCTGCAGATGGATGAGTTATTGTAATTAATGCCAAATTGGCCATAAAACACAACATTTGCATGTCAAACAGACCAGCGTATTTCATAAGCCACATTTTGTCATATATGTTGGACGCATAAATTATTTACCCTACTATAGATACTTTTTGTATATTATATGTTAATTCGTTGCTTTTTGGCGGAAGTGTTCATTGTGCGTTGGACTGAAATAATTAAATATTAAATATGATTAAGTTTTTTATGATTGTTATTTCTTTTCAGTTGTCGTTGGTTTTTTTGTGGTTTTTATTATTTAAATTTTTTGCGCTACGGCCCACGCGAAGCCATAAACTATGGACTTATGGAGCCGGGCAATGCTAAACGGCATTCAAATATAAATAAATGTCAAATTGTGCACGCTTCGCCATAATCATATGGACTACTCTGACAGCGGCCCAGCCTTTTGGGCTCTCTCAAGCAGACAGCGGCGAGCTCAAAAAAACTGCTAAATGCAAATTAAAGCTCATTAATCGCAGAGATATTTCGAACAGCGGGGCATTAATGTGCTTCGCACTTGGCCAAGAGCCCAAATGACGATTCTCCACTCGTTTCGCATAGAAAGTGAGCTGAGTCTGGGATTGAGACTGCGACTGTGACTTTGGCTGGGAAAGGGATTGCGAGTGCTCGTAAAACATGCTATGATTACTTTATTAAGCCAAATGTTTCATAAACAATCGCCATGTCGTACATAAAAATAAAACCGAATCCGAATCCGTATCTGAATACGATACTCATGCGTCTGCGCGGGCGTTTCACCGTCGTCGTCGTCGTAGTCTCTGAGACCCAATTCCAGACGACAGACGAGAGACGACAGAATCAGACCCAATCTGAGACAAAGACTCTCCCGAATCCCAGATGGTGACGAGCGGGGCGTAATCAACCGCAGCGCTCTGAGCGCTTTGCTTAGATAAGTCACTTAAGATAAATCGCAGTGTGTGCGTGTGTAGTCGTTTAGAAATTATGGGTTTCAGATATTGGAACTGAGATACAAATACAATACGAGCAACGTATGCCACAATACACCGACTGTCTTCTATACTACATAGTATTTTGGACTCGCCAGTTTTGTGTTTCTTTTTTTTTTCTATTTAAAAATTCAAATTTTTATCGCCCGACGCGTAGAGAGTTTAACTAATTTTATTAAATTGAACATTTGTTAAATTTTGCTCGAAATCGAGTTTAAAACGAAGATTGTATTGTGAGATAAACCATTTGCAATTAAGTTAAAGTTTAACATAATTAATTTGGAAATCGATTTATATGAGCCAATAGCCATGGGAATGTTTTGTTATTGCTAAACGGAAATTATTGAACGAGAGCAGAGCAAGATCTATAAATGAAAGATATATGAATTGAAAACTATATTGATTATTTGTCTCACTCCTAAAACGAAAATATCAAATTTGGCTGAACTTTGAATGCGCATAACTTCAACAAAACTCAACCGAGAGGTTTAGATTTTTATCCATTATTTAAGAGGGAGAAAATCTATCCTTAAACAAACTTTTTGAACTTTCAAACTTACTCTTCATTTAATCCAGTGTTTTTCCTTCAGCAACAAACGCATTAGCTATTCACAAACGTCGTAAAATGATTGA
Organism: Hypselothyrea guttata; assembly: GCA_035045125.1. Taxonomy (NCBI): domain Eukaryota; kingdom Metazoa; phylum Arthropoda; class Insecta; order Diptera; family Drosophilidae; genus Hypselothyrea; species Hypselothyrea guttata. Next base: position 75,004 of record JAWNNJ010000972.1, read on the forward strand.
CGATCCATGGACTTGATTATTCAATTAGCACATTTTACGACTTTCGGCTAAGTGGGTGCCTAATTATGGTCAAGTCACCACGCAGCAGTTGGTTTTATGCCTTTTGACCATAGCGACGATTGTTGACTGAAATTTATGCATGAAGACGATATATGATTTTTCTTTTAGGTGTAATACAATCATAGGCAATCGTCACTTCCTCTGTCAATAGCAGACTCTCGACAAATACTTTTCACTACTGTTGTCCTATGTTCTTGTTCTTCTTGCTGTTGTTGCCTGAGTGTCTGGTTTATTTTATTATCAAGTTCCGCCATCTGCTCCAGCTGTGACTATGTAACTATGGCGGATTCCCTACGCTCATTGTCGCCTTTGTGGCCAAGAGAGTCGTGCCTAGCGACAAATTTAATGACTTACTTAACCTTATTCAAAGCTCCATAGGCAAACACACAGAGTCTGCGGCATTCCTCTTCCTACTCTGCTTCCCGCAGCCATGCTCAAGCTCTTAGCATTTTTTAATGACTTAATTTACGTTCGCAATAGGTTCCACCTTCCATGTTTATTGTTTTGACTAAGTACACACACACACACACACACAGACAGACTTGGCTGCCTTTGTATGATGGCTTTATAGTTGGTCGTAGAGCGTGCGACGCCCTCGAAACTCAATTCGCGCCTTATCGTCCGCTCACATCGTCGTCGTCGTCGTCGTCGTCACCGTCGTCTCCTCAAATCTTGCCCGGTTTCCTCTGCAACGTGGGCTGCGAATTTGTGGCCAGCTGCTCCATAGGAATGGCCTCCATTTGTTTTCAGATCGATGCAACAGGCGGTCCCCAGCCACATATGTATTCTTGGCTGTATGAGCGAAGAGCTGGGCGCACGATAGCTTCGTTTATTGTTAATTTAATTGGGCAATTTCATGAAAGTGTTGGTGGTTTTGTTTTTCGGTTAACTAAGTGACACTCAGGCAATTGGTGAAAATCTCCTTGAGATAAGACAGCAAAGCCAGAACGCTGAAAGACGCAACTTCTTTGCATTGAGAGTTTAAGGAATTGCAGCTTTCAGTTATAAAATATATTTTATATTCACTTCTGATGCAGAGTGATAAGTGAATCATTATTCTATTTCAGTAATAGTTAATTAGGTTCTTATAGATGTGTGTAATTATGCATTTTTAGAAAGAAAACTTGTAAGTAATTAATATTTATATATACTCTCTCTTGATCAAATTTAAATTTTGTTTTTAATTACATTATATTAATGCAATCTCTTCAAAAAAAAACCCCTATTTTCAACCTTTATATTCAAACTTTAATGAACTTTAATGCAATTCCCTTAAGAAATAATTCTTATTTACAATCTCGGAATATTTTGTAACATTATAAAACCGATACATTTATATTTTAATTTAAAAACTTAATTTATAAAGCGTCATTAAAATAGATTTAATTCCGTCACTTTTAAGCGTGGGCTGTGCCATTATTTTTTAGTGGGCAACGCGACGTATGAGTTATGCGGCAGTTTGCAAGAGTTAAAGAGTTAAAGAGCGCCGGGTTGAACAAACGACAAGGGCGAGCGACACTTGCTACGCAGGCGGTGAGCTTTGAAGTGAAACACAAATGTTGCTCACAAATTGACAGCTAACACGGTGCTAAATTAGATGGCACTTGCTTATATGGTGTGGATTCGAGTTGTTTGCAAATTAAGCAGTGACAACAATAACAGCCACAACAAGTATAAAAAAAAACAATATAAAAAGAAACAACGGCAGAAACTTAAACACTGGGACCCGTTGACATTTCAAGTTCAATGTCAGGAATGTGACGTTTGGGAAATTTGTTAAACACGCTTATTAAATTCCAGGCCCAACGCTCTATATACAGATTGGTCTTGTTCTTGAGCCTGCGATGACCTGGAGTATCTGGAGCTGAACCGAAAAAGCGTGTCGCAAGTCATGTTATGCGCATGTAAACCAATCTAAATACGAATCTTTCGATGCTCATTCATTGGGCTGTGTGTGTGTGTGAGTTTGTGTTTTTTATTGGGCCAGTCAAACAAACAAAATGCATTTAAAAGCTACAAAACTACATTTCAGATGGCCAGGCCATGGCCCAGGGCTCGTGTACTGTGCACAACAAACATGACTTGACAACTCATCGAACATTGAACACGTTGTAATGTGATACTTAAATGCTTGATTGGCTCGTAAATATTTTCACTATGTGGTCAAGTCACTAAGCCTGAACCTGAGCTAAGGTTCGGCCTGGACCTTGTCTTCGCTTTTTGTTTTTTTTTTTTTTTTGTTAACAATCATTTCTACAAAGTATCGCTGAAAGCTGCCCCCTCCTCATGCCGCGCCTGCCCCAACATCAACCGCTTCTTTGATTCCATTTTTTCATTTTGTTATTTCGCGCACACCCTTGCCGCCTGTGTTTGAAAAAAAGCGCCAAATCTTGCACTAAAAACACACCAAATACGACTTCAAAGCTATCGCGGCGATCGATCGGCATCGGGTGCGTTGACAGAAACCCATAGAGCCACGGTAGGGAGGTAGGGACTGTCCGATCGACCAACCGACCAACCGACCAACCGACATACAATTGTAATTGTTGTGCACACACGGGGCAGGCCGTAATCGTGCTGGGGCCACACAAAACTTCGTCCTCGGGCTCATCATAATGTTAATGTAAATGCATTTTAAATGGACCTGCGTACAACATGTTTTTGTTCTTTCCCCAAGTCTCGGCATTGTTGTGACTCTTGTTCTTGTCGCACGTTGTGTGGACAGTTCGACAAGCTGTTTGCAACACGATGCGGGTCTAGCAAAAATCATACAAAGTAAAAAACAAACTAAACAAAAGCCCCAGATAGTATATATAAATGCGATATATGTATGGTGTCATACATACAAATATTGCCATATGTGATCAGATGTCTGGCGTAAAATGCGACTTTGTTTGTGCCATTGGCAGCGAACAAAACGTTTTTAGTGTCTTACAAATGAAATGTGACAGTTTTCGAGTTAAAAATAACAACATACAACAGAAATTAACATAATTTAATCAACACTAATTCGCGCTTTCAATTCGCCTGACAGATCTCTAAACTAGCCGATGTGGGCGCCCAGGCAACGCTCCTTTTTGCCTCCACATTGCTGACATTTCCGTTTGTCGGAAGGCTAATTGCCAGCCTCATCTTATTGTATCTCTGCTCGGACAGATTCATTAATATGCTGTGTGCACTCTGCATCTCGGAAACAGGATGCTGCCTATCAATACGAATCAAGAGTTTATGAATGGCCTGGCCAAGTGTCAAGTTAATGTTAACTATTTGGAAACAAGTTCATTAAGCAGTTTGTGTAGTTAGTGTTGATTTTAATCGATCTTGCTTTCTGAATAAAAGAAACGACTGGGAAAAGTGTGAATGAAGTCAATTACGAGGCAAAAGGAAAAACGTTTCACTGGAACAATAATGAAAACACACAGAGGTGTAGCTAACAGAAAAGTCAAGGGGGTTTGAAGAAAGTGTTTTGATTACAAAAAACTGTAGGATGCTCAAATGGATTTCAATCACGTTCGATATGGTTTATGGTTTGGGTTCTAGTTTATGAATTTAAGAATTGAATTCAAATTAAAATGTAGCTTTATTTTGCATTCAAACCTAATAAGAATCTTCAACAAAATGTAGAGTTTTCGGTAGCTCTTGAAGAGTGAATTAGCAAGTGTTTAGCCTTCTGTTTGATACGAAATCATCTTATCCCCTTTAGCTACGCCTCTGGCACAACCTGCAACAGTTTCCACTCGTTAGGCCAGCACACACGTCATTTGTGTGTGTAGAAACTCCTCTACGTCACAACTAGAGTCACGTACGCACGAGATTCTGTTTAAATATAGCCACATGCATCCCATATTAAACAGGCACGGGCTGTGATACTCTTTTCATTCCATACAGCTAAGCCCGGAGCGCCAGCTCGGATTTGGTTAGGCAGACACACGAGCAGCACCAAATTGGTTTATGACTTCCTTCTAAACGCGGTAAGTGATGGGGCTGATGGTAGGCAGTGCAGTGTTCTTAATGATAACCAGCTGATTTAGGTTCTTAGCCTTAGATACTCGTACTGCTGTCCCCTAGTCCGAGGCAAGGCCAACATAAATATCGAACTGTCGCTGACGATAAGATCAATTATGTTAAGTCACTTGGCGTTAAAATTATGTTGACGCATGTTTCCAAAATGTTTAAACTGAACAGAAACAGATACAGATACAAATGTACAAGTTTCGAGTCACATCTATTTCTTAGTCCAGGCGGCAATTATGCAAATCGCTTGACAATCATTTAAAGCTTTAAACGCATTAAGTATGCGAAATGTAAGCCGGTCAAGAGGGGTCGGAGAGGAAATGATCCGATATTAAGCTCCGTAGCGCCAACGCTGTGTTTATGTGATCGGAACGCACCTCTAACCCAATTTATAACGACTTATCGACAGTAATAAAAACAAAATACACATCGACTTTAAATTTATACACATGTTGCGATCGATAACGCCAACGCCTCATTTGCATGCCGAACCAAAAGGCGTGGCTGCCGAGGGAGGGGCGAGGTAGAGCCGAGGTAGAGTAGGGGTCTGTAGCTCTCTGGTATCTGAAAGATAGTCTGCGTGTTTGTGCGCGACATTTGACATTGTCAAATCGCAGCTTAATTAAGCAATCGATCTTCCAGCTGAAACCGATCGAGCCACAATCGACGCTTTTGCTAATTTGCAGCGGACTAGAAACAATGCCATCAATGTGGGAAAGTTGGCGATGACAATGACTGTTCGGTTTGTACTAAACTTTGCATAATCCAAAAGCCAAGCTCAGCTCTGAGGTTGGAGCTGGAGCATTGTCTCGATGCGAGTGCCGTAGTATGAACCGTTATGGGGCCTAATGAGTGGCATTTATCAGCGCCAACGAATCGCTGCCATATCGAAAATGTTTAAAAAGAAATTAAAAATGTATGAGTCAGGCACTGATTTTGGGTGCCTCATAAATCATGCCGACTTTGTGACACTATCACGCTAATAAAATCGCATGCAAAAGCCGCCAAGTCGCCAACAGCCGATCAACAACACCACAGCCAAGTATATGTTGAGAGGCATTTACAAAAACACGAGTCTGAATGACAGCAACAAATGATGCCCGACGCTTTTGTGGACATTAATGTTTGACATTAATTGAAATTAATATTAATTTCATATTTATTGTAATGCCAGTTAATGGCCATGGATGCTGCGGGGGCGTCCGTGTCAGCAACTGAGTCTGTATCTGAGTCTGAGTCTGAGTCTTTGGTTCTCTTTCTTGGCTATGTTCATGCTGATGAATTTGCATATTTTTCTAGCCATGATACACTGCATCATGCTGTGTCCAACTGGTCTCCCAAATGATGCCAGTTACCAGTTCCAGTTGCCACTAGCACACATGGTCAAGAGAGCTCAGCATGACAATTCGCATGAATGTTAAAGGCAACAACTTAATTTGTAATCGCATCGCATTAGAATTTAAGTAACGCGTAATTAATGTTACAAGTCATGATCCAGTGGATGGGGCAGGTGATAGTACTAAAAGGGTTCCTCAAAAGCCACGTTTGTTTGCCAGTTTATTTATTGGGATCTAAGTGATTTCCGATGAGATTGCAAAGTATCAGCGATTGAGGCAACAGTTCCCAGCAGGTGGCACCTCGGAGTAAGAGATCCATCTATTCAGATATTAGAGTTGGACTCGTATTTGTGTCTTCATCGTGTTGCTGACACGCACGACGTGTTCGTCTTTCAAAACTCTTTTTTAAGATTTGTACGGGTAAATATTTATAAGAACCATGGGTATATTTCATGTGTAATCTTCACTTTGATATGAGGCGATTTTAGATTCAAAATGAATTCAAGAATGTATTTGGTGAAAAATTGTAGATTTTGGGTCAAAAAATCTTGTTCTTGATGGAATTATTCTTCTATTTTCACATCATCAAAAATGTCACATCAAATGAGGAATATTGAAAGTGTTGTGTTGTTTAGAGTTAAGCTATTTCGTGTCATTTTTAGCTCGTGCTCGGAAAATGCGGCACGCACCCATCTCTAACAGTTGTAGTACACAAAGAGAGACAACGTTTGATCTCCTGTTGTGTACTGCACGAGCACATCAGGTGAGAAACATGCAGCATCCAAATTAGGTTTCACTTTCCTTATACCATATAGACGTACAGACGGACAGACAGAGATACATAGGATCTCTCACACACACACATACTTAGATCTTGGGCATTTTGGGTGTGATATCATTAGCTCCCCTGCAGTCAGCTGGAAACCCGTTTCAGTGCATTATTCTACCTGTTTCAGTACCCTCTGCCCGTACCTTGTTTCTCCTTGCCTAAGTTTGTATGAAATTTATATTATTAGCGTGAATTAAAATCGCTGCCGCCGATATTTGCGCATCATTAAAGCCATCAAATGAAGCCAATTAAAAGTAAATAAATAATACATTTTATGAAAGCAATCAAAACCCTCTTACGCTCTCTCAGTTCTTTGGCTAAATTATGCGCAGCGAAAATTATAAACTTTTGTTAAAACTTAATTAGGTGCTGCCAAAAAACTGAAAGAAAAATAAAAACAAAAACCACAAAATCCACTGAGCCGTATGGGTTCTGTGGATTGGCAAAAGATTGTCTGATGTAGCTGGTTCATTAATAAATTAACAGCATATAAAAGGGGCAGACAAAAGATCGAATTAATGGGACAACGTGCCAGAGCAAGAGTTAAGATCCAGTTAAGAATATATGGTATATAAAAGCAGAGAAATATAAAGGTCAGCAAACAGAGTAAAAAGTGTTTAAAATAAGATTTATAATCAATAAAATACGATTAGTGTAAGTTTTTATTATGCCTGTGCCCGAAACTTAATGAAACTCATTTTGATTGAATTTATGAAGACATAAAATAATTAATTTATTTGAGAACATTTTACGTGGTATTAAGCATATTTTGCAAAAAATGTTTAAAATTAAAAATATGAAATTATTATATAAATTAATATGAATTACCATATAGATTAAAGATTGTTGTCAACCTGATTGTAAATTAGCTGTTTTTTTTATTTATTATGATGTTTGTAATTTGACTCTATAATGCTTACATTTGCTATACCATATTTATTAATATAGTCAATTAAGAAAAATGTTGAACATATGATAAATCTATTATTTATTTTCAAATAATGAATGCAAGCTGCTTAATTGATTTTTCATGTCTCGTTCTAGCGTTCCAGCATTGCTCATGTTGGAGCTGTACTCAGATTCAGATATTCCATGAGGCAGTGCACCCACCCGCTGTGTTATTTAAGTGCCACAATTCGCATGAGCAACTTTTTAAATTATTTACATATATGAGCCAACACGAACACCAACACGAGCCATTACACCAACACGGCAGCAACAACAACAACCAGAAAGGACTGAGCAGATCAGTCGGGCTGAAGGCTAGAGTCGGACTAACTGACAGTAGCAGACCCTATAATTTGTATTTCAATAATCACTGCTAAGTGATTATACTTTTTCCGCTCGAATTTACCATAGTTTGGAAATAAAGCAAATTGTCTGACACATATCTTACATGTTTCTTATCCAATCGTAATGCAATTCACAGCAAGTATGGAGAATGTCCTAGGACACGCACAATAATATTTACAATTCGGTTAGTGTGGAAAGGGGAGAGGAAAACAAATTCTAAAGCAAAATTGATCTGCTTACTGTATAGGAAAACCTAAATACCTAAGATGATGCTTTTAGCTCTTATGGTTTGCGAGAGGATTTGCAAGTTGGACATGGCTATATCGACTCAGCTCGTCGACCCATTTGCTCAAACCTAACAAACCCTTTTGTACTTTTTCAAACTACAGGGTCCAACAACAGCTCCAACACCTTCTGTCCGATGAGCGCTGGAGCGGACTCTGGCGGGAATGGTGCTGCCTGAAGAGCTGCGCAGATAATTAATTGATTAAAATGTTTTTGCATATTATGGCCCGTATCATATTTCACATAAATGAGCGCATTCAACACGCTAAAGTGCCAAAGATTGTTCGAGGCCGGGCCAGCTGAGATTAGAGCCAACAGCGGAGGAGTCCATCACAGAGCGGGAGAAGACGAGCTCCTCTGCTGTGAGGCGGCTGTGAGGCTGAGGCACTTGTTGCCACAACTTACCACCTAAGGTAACCGAATGCGCCATTGTGGCTCATAATCATGATGACGTTGGGGATGATCATATTGGATAATGACGATGCGGATCATGATGGTGCTGGCTGAGAGCGTCTAGAGCCGAGTCTAGCCAAGCGCCGCATGTGGCAGCGAGACGATTGCAACGGACTCCAAACACCGAACAGGGTGTTTATGGTGATTTAGTCAGTTATGTGGATCGTAAACATTTTTGATAGCTAAATTTAAATAAACGACAGATATTTGTTGCTGGCTGCTTTATGAGCCACGTTCCAGCTGAAGCCACAGCCACAGCCACAGCCAAAGACTGTAGATGGAGCTGCAGATGAAGTTGGAGCTGGAGCTGGAGTTGGGTTTGTAGATGGTGTCATAAGGCGAAGGCGCTTAGTCATTTTGTGTGTCTGTATGTAAGTATGTATGGTATGGTATGGCATCTTGGCCAAGTCGAGAATTTAAATTAATTTTATTGCATTGAAGTTTTTGTGTAGTTGGCGCGCGCGGCGAGAGAAAATATCAAATTACTGTGGTAATATATTTGAGATTAATGTCGGATCTCTGGGCCAAGAGATTTTGTTACGTTTTACTTTTATTCAGTTGGTAAATTGGCCATAAAAGCGGGCCAACAATGTGGGCAAACACTAGTCAGACGATTTTTATTTGGGACGATCACAGATGAATGCAACGATAAACAAAAGAGAGGAAAAAACAACCGAAGAAATGGAAAGATGGAAAAATTGGGAAAGAAAGCGAGCAGAGACTCAGCTCTGCTCAACCTTAACATAAACATAAACAAAACAAATATTTAGTTTAAATTTGAACGTTGACAAGCGTTTCAAATGTCAGTGCCACCATAATTGGCTCACATTTTTGGCAATCAAATTGTTTATTTATTTTGGGAAATTGCCCTGATACGATGCGAGAAGGCTCGTAAGTAGGCTGCTTACCTGCTCGACCTGACCTAAGACGCAAGACTGAAGACGAAATACGAGAGACGAGGGACGAAAGACGGAAGACTGAAGACACTGAGCAAACACAACAACAGTATGCCAGCCGAGAGAGTCAGTGGGATTTTCTCAGTGTGTTGTGTTGGGCTAAGCTAATCAGGCTGTAGTTCTCTCTTTATATACCCTGTACTCTGTAACTTTGGGCGGATGTATGTAACAGACAGGAAAAGACTTGGCGGATCTCTTGGCGCTGAGATCTCGGAAACTATAAAAGCTAAAACACCTATTTTTGGAATGCAGATAGATAGTTTCAAAGATTGGATGCCACTCACCCTTTGCGCTCTAATCGATAAAAACCAGTTCAAAGCCGAATAACAAGAGTAAAATTGAACGTAGAAAGTTGTTATTTAGAATATATGCTCTCTGCCATTATGCATATCTATTCTTAAAATCGCAATGTTATCGGTTAATAAACACAGAAGATATTTAAGAAACAATATTGCAGATTTTACGTTTCCATTCCTTTTCATAAATATTTATAAATGATATTTAAAATATTTTAAATATAATTTTAAGGCTACAGGGTATTCTACTTTTGAGTTCGTCCGGCTGATCGGCTGCGCCCATTCTGGTTATCCCTGTCAGTTGCTCTCTGTCTCTGTAACAGGATTAGAGCAGCGCGACTTTGTACTAAGCCCACAACATGCACTTGTGGCTTAACTTTGGCAATCCTGTTAGGCTGTTGGACTTGGTTTCGGTTGTGGCTGTGGTTTTTGGTGTCGTGCGGTTGGCGAATTCTTTCTTTCAATGAACCTAATCCTCGACTCCCGGCGGTTTGCCTGTGTTTTGTATGTGTTTTCAGCTTGTCATTGTTTGTAGTCGAGTTAGGTGTGCGGGGCAGGATGGTCGGAGAATGGCCACACCAAAGGGTTAGGGTTTGCTGACACGCCCACACATATTTGCATGCCTAGCGTTGACTTATGCCTTTTGTCACAAGTCCGAGCCACAAGTCAACTGTGCTCGGCCAGGCACAAAATTCATATTTAATAAGCACATAATGGCAATAATCATAATTTTACAGCGAACCTCGGAATGCAGCCCTGTCAGCGGGATGCCCTTAAAGGGTTTTGCTTGCCTTAAATGCTTCTGCCACAGCTCAGGCACAATGCGCAAGAGCAGAAACAGATACAGATACATCTACATCTACAGATACGGACACTGAAACTGAAACTGGGAGGAGGCGTTGCACACATTTAATTAATACGTTTGCTCGTTGCTTAGTTCTTGGCCCCGGCCTGCTTTTCGAACTGACCCCGGACACTGGGCCCTCGGCCATACATGGACAGCTCAGGGAGGGATATTCGCATGCCTGTTCAGTGGGCGTAGCAACAGATGATTAGATTTTCTAAAAATTTCAGCCAAAAAGGGTTCGCATAGTTTAGGCCCTGTGTGTCTGTTTGGTGTGTCATTTGCCTGACTTATTGTTTCAGTTCTGATGGCAGGCAAAGCTTCGCCTTGACCCGGCTTCTGGTGCCCTTCGAAGCGGGGGGTTTTTGTCTGTCGAGAATTCAACGGAAGCCAATGGACTCACTAAATGTTGCATATTGTTTACAAAATGAGTTTTAAGCTGGGTTTTCAGTGGGTTTTGCCAGATAAGAATTATTATATGAAACAAAAGACTTAGGCAGCGAACTTGCTACTTGCAGCAAAACAACTAAAAATCAAATCTCTTTTTATTATTATTGGGAATTACTTGCATCTTGATTACAATTGAACAGCCAGACAAACATTATTCTCTCTGTCTTATCATTGCGCTTCATTAGCTGCCAAATTTCCTAGTAATTAGATCGATTTCAGAGCGAATATCATTGTTCCCACAAGACGCTTGACTCTCTGACTCCCTAACGGTTTCTGGTCATAAAAAATTAACAACACAATCGAGCAAACAATGCGAACTACCACAACAATTGCTGCTCAAGTGCCCCGGGGCAAATCACGCAAAACCAAAGGAGAGGAGAAATAATAATAAGCCTCAACCTCAAACCAGGCAACGTTTTGGGCCATTTGTTTAATTTCCAATTAAAAAGAGCAAACACAGAGAACACAATACACACACATCTACACACACACGCACCTACGCCTACGCACAGCAGGTCAGAGTCAGAGTCGGAGTCAGAGTCAGATGGAGAGTCAGAGTCAGAGAGGCAATCGCCTGGCATTATCATCATTGACATCATGACATGGCTGTTGTTGTTGCTTGACAACTGTTTCAGGGAGAGAGACGCAGCGCAGAGGAACGCAGGTAGAGCCTGAGGCCCAAGGATCTCACACTGTGGCCGACACTTGGCTCTTGGGCTGACCAGTTGGACGATGCCTGACGTTGTCTGGTCAAGCGTTGCATTCGATGCGTGGGCCCCGTTGAAATGAGTGCGATGATGATGAAGTGAGGTTCTGTCGCTTCCCGGAAAATGCCACTTGTCAATAGGCCTAGGCCTGTCCCATTGTAGCTGTTATCTAAATTACGCCAAACAAAACAGCAGTTGCCGTAACGAGGCACACTACCAGGGAGAGAAAGAGGGGAACCCTCTGTGCCATTGGGTCTTGGATCGGACCAAACCCTAGAAACAACACAACAACTGGTGGCTGTCGAGGGTGGGCTCTGCTTATGTTTTAATTTGATTTTAAAATGATGTTAATCTAATATCCGTGGAAAATGTCAAAATACAGCAAGAGGCACAACACGCATTGTTTCGTCGGGGGTTTGATTAATTAAAAGTCCAAATATGGCTTCCACGGTGCTAATTGAAATGCACTTGCCGTGGTGCTCAATTTCAATGAATTTTCCATTTTATTACGAAATACGCTGTCAAAACTATACTGGATTTTGGGTATTAGTTTTGTTGTGGCTGCTTCAGAGGCTCTTGATAATCTATGAGCATTAGGTTGACAATATTTTCCTATGAATTCCATGCCCCTCTCTCCACTCTCCGCTCTCCGCTGAGGCATTGGGGCGTGAATACCACAAATTTATATTTAATTGTTTGATTACCTGCCCGTTGTCTGCATAATTTCCCAATAATTTCCACGTTTCGCTGCCAAGCTGTTGCTGCATGGAAATTATGGAAAATTTGTGTGACAAATGTTGGGCGCTGACTGCATTCATTAATTTTGTGAACAGAGTGTGAATCGGGATGCGTGTGGGTGCACAAGTAGCCAGCTGTGTGACGAATTGGCTATTTTGTAAATAAGACGTCTCTAATAGCACTCTGCAAGCGGTGGAAAATGAGCAACGAGGAGCTTCAGTGCAGACAAAACAAATGACACAGGCAACGAACTTGCCACGGCTACAATTCTATTGAAAATCCCATGGCATTAAGCTGCGTTTACTCTATTCAGCGGTCTGGCACTCGTGATTGCCGTATTAATTATAATAAATCGTATTTTTATCATTTTCCACATGCGTATTATAATTTAATTACACATCAGGCCTATTATTTTGTACATTTAAAGGCAATTGCTATGACTAAGCGCTATTTATAAATCGCATAGTGATTTAGTTAAATTGTTTATTGGCAATAAACAAGTCAACGCTTCCCGCACTTTATTTCAGTTTTAATTCCGGTCTCAGTTCCAGTCACGAAGCCTCCAATACTCGCTCGCTCTACAATTTAAATCAGCTCGCATGGAATGTTTTGTGCACATTTGTTTACGATGCTAAAACGTTGGGCAATTTTCATAATGAATATTCTAATTGGCTTTTAATTATACGCAGAGCGTGTCGTGCCTTCTGCCGCAAATTCAAAATGGGCTAATTGCACATGATAATTGCAACATTAGACGCCTGGCCCCAAATGGATGCAACACACAGTGCAACAAGCAGCGTCAAGTGGAGCCACCTTAACGCCAAACCCATATTTACGGCTTTGGTCAGCCGGACGGCTAAGTACTTCCATATAATTGCTGCATGGGAAAGGCCGCACGCAATCGACGCATTTGGCGTTGATGTGCAGTTAAGTGAATGATAACGTACACTGCACAAAATAGTCGAGTAGTTAATATTACAAACTGGGGGTTTTTAGACTAAACGTGCTCTTTGTTCGAAATTTTTCCGATTTTGAAACTAGTATGTTAGAAAACTTGAAAATTATTATGTTGACTTGAAAATAATAATTTTATTTATTTTAGTATTATTTAAAATAAATAAAATTGTAAGTAAGATTATTGATTTTTTTTATTTAGTTGTTAAGTTCCTAAAAATAAATTGTATAAAGTTTCTAGAAATAGAATATCTGATAATAATTTTGATTGGTTTTCTAACAAATTTCATTTAGGCGGTAAGTTTCAGAGGAGTTAAAGAGGGAATTTAGTTATTAAGCATTTTAACTTTTAAGTAAATCAAATGTTGTATTTTAAATTAAAAAGAAATGATCTAGAAATCTTAAATATTCTTAAAATACTATAGTATAGGTTAAATATAAACAATATATTAATATTACATTAAAATGTTTGAGCATTCTTTAAGCAAAATATTCCATTTAAATATTTTATCTAACAAAATTGAGTTGAATTGATTTAAGTTTAAATTTCACAATGATTTTTTGTGCAGTGTAGAATGGAGTGGGATATATTAGTATGAGTGCTTTACGATAATAATTCAATAACGGTATGCATAATGTAGCAATGTCTGGCGGTAATTGATTGTTTATACAGCTAAACGCCCCAATGGGGTTTTCTACTCGCTTTGAATAATGCATTTGTGGCTGGGGCTTATAAAGAGATCATGAGGCGCATCAGTTGTATAAGAACCAGACACGCAAGACATCCAACTGTTGCCCCAAAATAAACAAAATCGAACGCGATGTGGGCGCCGTAAACAAGCAACGGACTAGCAACAGGTCGCATCATAAAGTTGGCATATTTATGTGACTAATTTGAAATCAAACATAAAACATAAAACTCACCAAATAATATTAAGCGTCTCAATCCGAGTCGCCACAGACTGAGAGATGCATATCAACAATTAGAAGCACGCCAGGCACCCCATGGAGTCCGGCCGAGGGAGAATCGAGAAATTTGACGCTTTTACGAGCGATGCGCTCTGCACTGGCAGCATAATGTCTCTCTTTGATATACCAAATTAAAGCATGGACACGGGACACGGGACACGGGACACTGATATCTGGTAATACGAGTAGTTTGCATATGAATGCAGCGATGCTGGGGCAGATGGCGCCAAGTGGCTCAAAGAAAGCAACAGGCATAATTGAGGCAATTAGAAAACATCAAAATATTGGGCCAGGCCAACACAAAATTGTTAAGTAAATAAATGCGTACAAATTTTGATCTTAATTAAGCACTTGAGCGCTTAGCGGCCTGTTTATGTAAAGTCTGCACTGCTCAGTAAGATAAATATAAATATAAATACGCTGGCTCTCAGACAAGAGCACAATGTAATTAAAGCCAGCTCTCAAGCGCTGGGCAATGACGCGGCAGTTTGAATTGAGTCTGGAGTTGAGTTTTGGGTTTGGGATTGGGATTGGGATTGTGTTGAGGGAGCTGAAACCAACGCCCACCTTATAATCATTCAATTAAAACGCTTAGGAATTATTATGACAAACAAATGTCGAGAGGTTTTTTCTGTCTGTTTTTTTCTTTAAACGATGCCAATCTCTGGCTAACCGCAGGAAGTCGAAGAATGGGAGAAAAGGCGGACCTCGAAAATTACAAGCAATTGAAAGAATACGATCATATCGCTGGCCAACTGACGGAAGTGAATTGTGAATTGAAAAGTTAATAAAAAGTTAACGAGCGTGGCGGCCATTGGTAAAATGGCCGACTTGCCGTTTGGGCAGCAAGTTCGTTGCCTAAGTCATTCGTTTAGACAAATGCCTCAACATGGACTTTAAATTAATTACTTAATTTAACACAACACGCGGCACAGCGACACCTTCGATGACATCCCAGACGATGACAACGCTCCAGACGACAACACAAAGCACTAACATTGACAATTTGCCTCCAGGCCAAACCTGTTAGCGATCGATGCGATCCCAGCAACATTCTCGCTCTCTCAAGTTGAGGCTGAAGCTGTAGCCTGATGTCTGCTGTCGGTTGTCCGTTGTCCGTTGTCTGCTGTTTGCTGGCAAGTGAAGATGGGGGCATAACAGATTAGTTAGCATATCCCATATCAGGGTAATTATTGTTAAATGAGATAACGATCTTGTACTGCGTTGACATTTATTTATTTTCCTTAATTTCGCTGTATTAATCTTCCTGGAAACACACATTAAACACAGCACACAGCACACTCGAGAGTATTGGGCTCTTAATGATCATCAGCAGGCCATGAAAATCAATAAACAGCATCAATTTGGCTTTATTGGCAATGCAAATGGTACAAGCTCTTGAGGCTCTTGAGGCAGTTCAGTCGGCTCACGTATCGAATCGCCTTTTGACAATTTGCATCATGCAGGCAATCGATCAATGGAAAACACACATATCAGCTAATTAATATAATACACAGTGGTACGTAGGACTCGTGAAGCCAAGCCAGTAAGGACGGAGCAGATCAGTCGCCCGAAAGGCTACAGTCGCACGTAACCGACAATAGTGGACCCTGAACTTTGTAGATGTTCCACACACATTCGAGCAAATTGTCTGTAGCATATCTTCGCTGTTTCTGATCCGATTGATAAATCGATGCTAGCAGCATAGGAGAACCTATATAACAATAATGGTGTCTCTAGCTCTTATAGTTTGCGAGATCTATGTGTTTATACGCACGGACAGACGGACATGGCTATATCAACTGAACTTGTCGTCCTGATGAAGAATATTGTGATATAGTGGGAACTACCAAGCCTCTTTTAGGAAGTTACACACATTTTTCCTTTGCACTAACTTAATATACCCTTATGTACTTTATAAAGTACAGGGCCTAACAACATACGTGTATACATAAAATAAAAATACGCGGCAATTAAACCAACATGTGAACACGGCAAACACCTTTACTGCCAATAGATGCTGAGATACTGAGGCCCCAAAACAAAACTCAATTAAAGTCAAACAAGCAACAACAACAACAGCAACAACAACAAATACAACGAGACATATATACAACTATGGCTAAGAAAAAAAGTGGAAAAAATCCAACAGCCAAAAAAAGACGCAGCTAATTTAACCAAATTGGATTACTTAATAAGTTTATTGGATAAATAACTTGGCCGTAACAACAACATGCCCACAAAGGCATAAAGTGAATGTTTTGTTGTTGTTGTTATTTTTGTTGTTGTTATTATTGTTGTTGTTGTTGCCGTGGGGCGCGCCACTTGGAAACGAAACAAACCTTTTGTGGCATTCAAAATAAGCCACGAGGCAAAACAAGTTGTATATAAAAATTGTGAGTTAATTTCTGAGAATTACCAAATGTAGATCCCCCCACCACTCCGATGTGGGTATGAGTCTACACTAATGTGCCTTGTTCTACAGAAACATTTGAAATGATATTGTCAGAAGAAAAACAAATCAGAACAGTAACAGTAACAGCAACAGTAAGAGTTGAAGATAAGCCCTAACTCCAACTTCAACTCCAACTGCTACGGCTGAAGTGGGCGTTTGTAGTTTATTATTAATTATAATCAACTTTTGATAGACAACCGACAGTGCAGTGCGAGTTGGGCCCTCTATGCGGTATCTACATACATATCTCGGGATCAAATGTGCGTGCTACTAAACATACATGCCTTGGACTCTGCGTATGAATCGGTGGAGCACTTAATTAGACCCTGTCCTTTAAAAAGTACGAAAGGGTATATTAAGTTTGTGCAAATAAGATATGTGTGTAACATAAAAGTAGAAGGCGGGGGTAGACCTCACAAAGTAAGTATATATATTCTTGATCAGCCCGATGAGCTGAGTTGATAAAGTTTTGTCCGGCTGTCCATATGAATACCTAGATCTCGGCAACTGTAAGTGCTAGGAGCAGAATTTAGGTAGTTAGTTTTCCCCAGGCAGTACGCAGATCAAGTTTGTTTTAGATTTTGTTTACTTCTGCTCATTCCAACGCTATCTGAAAAAAAAAAACTATAGCAGCCAGAAATTTAAAGTTACCAACTGGTTATTTTGTATGTACGTAGCCTAGGGTATTCTCTATCGATGCTGTAAATTGCGTTACAATCGGATAAGAAACAGCAAAGATATTCAACAGACAAATTGCTGGATTTGGATAAGAGGCGTACGCTTAGAGGTATTTGTATACGTGCGAAGCTTCGTATGTCTCTGTGTGGGTACAAAGTATAAGGTCTCTTACTGTAAGTTACGTCCGACTGTAGCATGGCAACCGACTGATCCGCTGCTTTTCTACTGGCTTGTTGTTTGTTTTATAGGTAAATGCGATTCGAATCTTGTGTGTGTGCTATGTAATTTACTTAAAGGGTTCTATGCGATGCTGACACTGATTTATGCCCCAGTTTGTTTGACTTGAGCAGCGCAATGTTGGCCAGGCCAAGTGGCAGTTAGTTATGCAACCAAATTATAGACAAGACAACCTCAAATGAGCACCTCTGACAGCTGGGCACAATTTAGTGCTGTTAACAGCTAGTAATTAGTCTCGATATGGATGTTAATTAACCATATCAATAGACAACATTGCAGTCGCATTCGCATTCATATTCGCACTCACAATGCCATTCACACTGCGATATTCAGTATTCTGGTGAATAGAATTCTCATTGCAGTTTGCGCATGCATATTCATAAGCGAGCATTTTTCGAGCTCGCATAAATTGCATATCAATAAACATAAATTTTGATTTTAAATCATTAGCACACCTCTCAGGCAGCACACACAAAAGTGCCGCGATGTCATTTCCAGCAACCAGTTTTGGCTTATACATACACCCGTATAAGCCAAATGTCCGCCCCCTTAAGTGAGCCAACAGCCCCCTAACGCCTAGCGTTGTGCTTTTCGATCTCACACGAGCTGAGATCAATTAAAGCTCCACAATAAAGCACGATTTGCATTTTAAATTGTGCAATTAAAATGCTTATGAAATCTATAAAAATCGTTAAATGCATTTTATAGACACCTCCTTCGCCCTCTCCTGTCTCAGCCTTAGTTCCATCTTCTTCTTCTTTTTTCACTCTCGCTGCGGAAAATTAGCAGCTGCTGCTAAAAGGCAACAACAACTGCGGCAGTTAATGCCAAATGTCACACGTTAATTAATTAGCAACGCATAAATTAAGGCTGTCAGTGCCACAATGGATGAGCTTATAGCCATAGCTATAGCTAGAAAATAAATACCTGCATCCCAACCGACTAACTGACTGATTTGTACTCTATATAATTTTATATTCGTCGTTTAAATATAGCTTGAAGCTTGTTGTTGTTGTTTGGCATATCGCTAGACACCTTTCTAAGTCTGAGCTAATTTCGCTGCGAAAGTTGAAGGGGAAAACTTTTTACGCTTCTGAAATTGGCTTTTGTGCGCGTTTTTTCCGTCGGCAAATTGAAAAAGTTTATTCAATAATAAGTAATAATAATAATAGGTGTATGACTGAACGCATACATGTATGTATTCCCACGAACGTGATTATCGGATAAGCAAAACTTTGATGCACCATAGCTCTCTTAATTATTGATCGATTTATATATTTATAAAGACTGAAAATAGAACTTATGCAGATGCATAGATTTGTGTCTCTTAAATAGGTCAAATTATTCCATGTATATTTATTGTTTGCGGAAGGGGCGTGGCATTAATATTTGATATAAGTTTTACATATGACATACTATATACCGAAATAACTGAGATATACGCGTTCATATAGAGGGGCAGACAGACATGGCAATAATATACATAGATTATAGGCTCTGCCACGCCTCCTTCTGTCTGTCTCATACGTTTGCACAAAGTTATTAACCCCATTTTACCCATTTTAAATAGATATAGGGTATAAATAAACAAACATGCAATAATACATTTAATTGTATGATTATTTAATTAATAAATTATATTTTGTTTGGTTAATTGCATTAATAACATTCTAGCGAATTGTGTAGGCTATAATTATCTCAGTACTTTACCCATATAATGAGTATATTTTAAAGCAAATTAAGTGTTGCTTTTTAGCAGAAATAAAACCGGTCACTTTACGGCTTATGAAAATAACTACTCATTTATCAAATTAATAATAAAAAATAGCTGTAAACAATGCACGCTCGGTATAACCAACTAAATGTAGAATATTATAGTACTTATGAGAAACAATAAATTGTAATCCATTAAATTTATTACCCATAACTTTGTAAAATCCCAATTAAAAAGTCAGCTGGTTTTTATATTTCTTTTCTTGGATAAGAATAATTTATATTTTATATTTCATATAATAATATTTGTTTGTGTTTTAAGTAGATTGTTTTTAGGTTTACTTAAGAACTAAAAACTATTGGCTAAAATAGGTGTACTTCGTATAAAGTTAAATTACCGAAAAACGAGTGCCCGGAATAGTGTGCTTAGAACTAAACATAAATAGAATACAATTAACATAACTATTTGCATGATTCCATGCCAAGTTGATGTACAGGAATTACGTAGAAAGTACGAGTTAAATGTGCAAGAAATTCGCTAATTAAAATTAATGTTTCTTTCATTCTGTCGTATGAAGTATTTACAATCTTAGTCAAGTTAATTTGTACAATTGTTTCTCTCCATCATCAACTCGCATGCTATTAATTCTGCAAGGACAGGGCAACCTGGGAGCTTTGTTTTGGCACAGTTTTGGAGAGTTTTGATGCGGTTGCCCCTACTCACGATTAATACTCTTGCAGGGATCGAGAGATTGCTATATATACACTAAACCTACTGCTCTTCACTTTAAGAATATATCACAAATAACTTCTTATAAAAGTTCTCGCACAGAAATTTTGGCGCCTCTGCGGTAAGGAACTCACGGATAGACTTGGATCGGAGATGCGACTCAATGACTCGCATCCAGCTCGTGCTCATCATCGCTGGCACAGTCGTCCATCTCCATGTCGATGAGCTCATCGTCGTCCTCGTCTCCGCTGCCGTGGTTCATGTTGCGCTCCGAACCGGAACCGGAACCGCCCTTCTCGTCCTCCTGCTGCATGCGCTTGTGCTTGGTGCGTCGGTTCTGGAACCAGACCTTGACCTGCGTCTCCGACAGATTCAGCGACTGGGCGAGCGCCTTCCGCTCCGCCCCCACCACGTACTGATTGCTCTCGAAGGCGTGCTCCAGCTTCAGCAGCTGCGACGGCGAGAAGGCGGTGCGTATGCGCTTGGGCTTGCGGAACGGTTGCAACAGAAAGTCTGCAAGTAAGAAGAAGAAGCATGGCACGGGTTAGTCAACTGTCGAGAGGGGGAGAGGCAGAAAAGTGGTACTTACTTCCTGGAAAGCGATGCGGAAAGATGCGTCCGTGGCGACTCAGCAGCCAGGGGTACAGCGGATAGCTGTCGCGTGGCATGCCCGGACTGCCCATAAAAGAGGCGGCGGCATGAGGGGGCAGGCCGGCGGCAGCGGCGGCGGCGGCAGCAGGACCCAAGACATGCCCCGCCTGCAGCGCAGCGGCCATCTGAAACTGGGCGGCGGCGATGAGATGCGGATTGTGCTGCGGAGCCAGCTCCGGCGGCGTGTTGATGTACGGCGGCAGCGCCTTGATGTCCGGCATGCCGGCTTGCGCGGGGGGCGGCGGCGGCGGAGCGCCGGGGCCCATGGGAAAGGGACGCACCAATCCGGCGGGCGGCATGCCGGGCAGCAGCAGCGGATTGCCGGAGCCGGCACCAGGCGCGGAGTGCATGACATTCAGCTTCGGATAGTTGGGCGGCTGTGGGAGGCTCTGCTGAGGGGGCGTGTTGTGCGGACTGCCGACGAGCAGCGTGGGCGAGGAGGAGGGCTGCGAGGATTGCGGGGAAACCGACTTGGGGGGCGTGTGGGGCGGCTGTATGCGCTGGGCGGGATTCTCGCGCTGCTCGCTGCCGGGCGGAGCGGGCGAACGTTCGCGCTTCAGCGATACGGCCAGGGGCGTGGCACTGGCGTCCGCCCCCGGCGAGAGGCGTGTCTGCAGCGGACTCAGGCTGCTGGCGACGGCGGCGTTGTGGTGCAGACGCTGCAGCAGCTCCTGAATATCATGATGTGACTTTGGTGTGCCGGGATGTTGCTGCTGCTGCTGTTGTTGCTGTTGCTGCTGTTGTTGTTGTTGTTGCTGCAGCAGCAGATGCTGATGCAACGCGTGCTGCTGGGCTGGCGAGAGATGCGGATGTGGGGCATGCGGGGGCAGGTGCATGTGATGATGTGGCGGCGGCGCCATCAGATGATGCGCTGGCGTGGGCGTGGCAGGCAGCATGGTGAGCGCGGCGGGCGGCGTCTGCGGGGGGGAGCCGGGCACGTTGCGCTCCGGCTGTGGGCTGCCGGGCTGCTGGTCGGGGGAGGCAACAACAGCCGTCGCATCGTTGCCAACAATGGAGTCAATGCTGAAGCCGATCTTCTGCTTGGGTGTGGGCAACATGACGGCTGAGGTGGGTACCGGCGGAATCATCTTAGTCATAAATACGCGCGTGGTGAGTGCGGAGGGAGGGGCGGCAATTAGTTCGGCTATCTTGGCGGCTTTTGGCTTTAATCCTTTAGCGATTTTTAGTTTCTCTCTCTCTTTATAACACTTGGCGCAACATTTGTGCGCTGCACAACACTGTACACTGTCACGGCTTGTGGGCGAGGGGCTTGGCGTAAAACACTTTCTTCGAGAGTCTGCGTAGATTCTGATTTCTGTTTTTGGATTTCGGATTCCTAAATTTTCTGCGATCGACGCGCTCGCAACGTGTTCACTCGACGACGTTCACAGTCTGAATAATCGAGAGACGCAGCGCAGCGGCACCAAGTGTGCACGATGGGAATTATTCGTCGTCGCTCGCTCGCTCGCTCGCTCTCTCTGGCTCAGCGCCCCTATCGCCACTCGCCTCTCGCTCTCGCCGCACACGCAAACACGTCTAACCGGTCTGCGCTCTCTTGGCTCTTCGCTGTGCAAGCGAGCGCAACAGACAGCGCAGTCGCTGCTGTCGGCCAATCAGCGCGCTTCGCTCGCTTGCCGTTGCACTCTCGCCGACTGTGGATTTTATCTGGCCACGCCATGCTGTCTCATTATCTGTGGAGAGCGAGTGCGAGCGAGGCGCACACAATTCAATTCGTCATGCCTCTCGCTCTGCTTGTGGTTGTTATTGCTATTGCTATCGTGGTAGTTGTGGTGGTTGTTGTAGTTGTGTTTCTGCATATGGCTTCCGTTGGTTTTTATCTAGTGTTGCTGTTGTTGTTGCTCTCTTTGTTGTTGCTGTTGTTGTTGTTGGACTGTGGCTGGCTCTGTGTAATTTGGCCTAAACTGCCATTCATAGTTTTTGCGGTTAGACTCTCTTGTTATTATTAGTTTATTATTTTGTGTGAAAACAAGCAAAATGCGAAGAAATCCATGATATTTCTTAAACAGAATATATCACATTTTTAGTACGATAATATAATATAAAACAATATAGTATAATATAACATAATATAATATAATATTTTGAAAATATACAGTTTTTCAAATTCATTCTAAAACATAAAATTTTGCTAAACGAAATATTTCTAGTTATCGACATTAGTTATTTGGAAAATATATTTATTATGTTTTGAAGCTTTATATTAAATTTGCAGCTTTAACCGCCACGTTTCATTTACTTTAAAAAATCATTTGTTAAATTAAATTAAATTTTAAATGATTAATAATAATTGTTTGTAAAATACATTTATTAACTTTTAGATTTATACATTAATTTAATAGTTCAAGACGCGTAGTTTATGTTCATTTTAATTTCAAAATAAAAATAAATATATTTGTGAAGTTTCTTGAGCTAAATATTTTAAATTATTAATATAAATTATTTTGATATATACGTTTATTAATTTTTAAAGTTCTAAATTAAACTTCACTAGAATTTATATCTAATAACAAAACAACATATATTTTTGCAAATTAATAAAATTTTCCTTATAAAAATTGTTGCCGTGATATATTAATTTTTCCCATTCTTTTTATTTTTTAAGTGAAGTATAAATATGAGAAATCCCCATTCGCTAATTTGATAAAAATCCAACAACAAACTAATTTGGCGATTTTTTCCCAATTAAACCATTAGGGATCTCTGCAAATAATTCTCTTACTCATTTCTTTATTTGTTTCTAAGCTCCAAATGTTTTTCGTGCTTAAGGGAATTTTATCACACCTTCGGGTTCGGCATTTTGATAAACCTTGAAATAGTTTAAAAAAGAATTTATTTGGGAATATTTTTAAACAATTTTCTACCATGACGTTTTTTCCATTTTGCTGCTTACGGCATTGATATCATGAACTAGGATCTGACGCAAGTAAACTTATAGTATAACTCATAAAATATTAAACATTCCGCACCACAAATGCACTTCAAAATTGTCACAGGGGAAATAAATCATATTGTTGCGACAGTTTTATATAGAGCGTTAGCAATAAGCCATTATGCATTACAATTTAAATGTTAATTTTGATGGATTTTGTTAAATTTTGGTTGAATTTCGGTTCGTAGGTTTTGCTCTTTTTGGCACACGACAAACTTTGCATAATTTATGTACGCATCGACAATTGAAAATCGAAAAAATCAGAGCAGTGACAGATATTGCTGGAACGTGTAGTATTTGATTTTGAGACGAGGACAAAAATAATAATTAGCAATCAGTAAATAATTCGTACAAATAATTTTCACACTTGCAGCTGTCGAAGTACAAGGTACAAATGCCCTGAGCTCAAGCTGAATTGCCTCGCAAGGTTATCAGTTTTACTTCGGTAGATTTATGGCTTTTATTTGTTTTTGACATTTTGCTAGATTAAAATCGATTAAGCGGGTTGAAGTAGCATCATTATAACGTAATTATGCCGACTAATGAGGCTCGCTTTTTTTTAGAAAGCTCAAAGTGTGCTACATAATGGGCAAAACGTGCGTACAAATTGCGATAAGCGTCAAGTCAGAATAGAAAACCTTTTTAATTAAAACAAAAAAACGAAAACTTCAAACATGCTGTAATTAGCCAAATCAAACACTTTATTTAACACGCCCAACGAATACAATCATTAAAACAGAATGCAGCAAAGGAGGAGAAATCAGGACTCGTCCTCGAGTGCTCACCGCAGGATCTGCGCAACAATTGTGCTGTTAATGAGCAAATAAAGATGTCTACATGACCAGCAACAGCCACAGCAACAGCAGCAGCAGCTAAATAGATGTTCCACTTACCAGCTGCCTGCCTAGAGCATCAGCACCCGCTGTGCACCCACTGCCCACAAGGCGCACACAGCCCGACCTATAGATACCCTGCACATGACAGCAGCTATGGATATAGGTTATCAATAAAATTACTCTCGGGTTTTCCTCTGAATTATAAAATAAATTTACAGAAAATATATTAATAATACTTTCCCTAATTAATAAAAATTATTATTTATTTTAGATAATGCTAATAAAAACAGTAATAGCTTCAACTAAACTCAAGTTTTCCTTTCAAAATATATAAAAGCTAAGCTAAAATATATTACTTATACTTTAAATAATTATTAAACTATTATTATTATTTATTGTAGGTAATGGTAATATAATTGTAATAACAAAAATTATATTCGTAATTCCTCTAAAATATATTGTAAACTGTGAATATTATTGAATAGTTTTATTATTATATACATTTATTATTAAAAACGACTGTATATTTTAGGTAATAATATAACACATTACAAATACTATACATTATTATTAAAATTGATTTTAAATGTTTTACAAATACCTTACATAATTAATTAAAATGATTATAAATTTTAGTAAAAAGCCAGTATGGTTCACAGCTTGTTCACTTTGCAATTCCAGGGTATCAGCACGCACAAACGTTCGCCTGGCGTTTTCTGTGACTCTGGCAATGACTGCAAATGAAAACCATAAAAAATGCAAGACAACACAAAGCAGAGAAACAAAAAACGTATTTATTAGATGGAAATAAAACGTTGGTAGCCCCCGAGCACAATGCGAACCCATCCGAAAGGTGTCAAAATCAACAATTTTCGAGCTGCAAACAATTCCAGAGAAAACAAGGCGCACAGCGTGATGCAATTTCGCTCTTCTCTGCTCTTCTCTTCTCGTATCATCTGCTCTTTCTCTCTATCTTTCTCCCTTAGCTCCCTGTTTGGCCTGGTCTCGCTCTGGCGCTGTCTCTGGAGAAGATCTATGTAGTATCTATGGGACTGCAGCAATTTTTTCGGCTGAAATGCTGAAAGAGCGAGAGAAGAAGGGGGAAATAATGAAAACAGCAGTTTCACTTTTGCTCTGAGCTGAGGAAAACAATGAAAAACGTGGCAAATTTCCCTTTGTTGAATTTAGTAGCAAGAAATTGTTGAGAAACAACAACAATAATAAACGAAACGAAACAAAAAATTGACTTTAATGATGATGAGTTGGCGATTAGAACTCACTTCCAAGTGCTTGGAGAGGCCTCAGGCCTCAGGAGTGCCACTAAATTCATTTGAATTGTGTGCACTTCCCAATTTGTTGGTAGTCTCTTTTTGTGTTTTTACACTGAAAATGGCACAATTATATAGAAATCTCAATATTGTGCTCTCTGTGTGCGGTTGAGTGTGGGAGCTGGCATTTAAATGTAATTAATTTAGAGTATTTACCTCGATTGGAACTGCAGTCAGGTTGGATTTCCAGGAATTCTTATGCAAGATCTATCAATTTCACAGTTCTCATAATAAGTTGGGTTTTCCAATGATTCTCTCATAATTTGTATGCTTGTAAATCCACGCGGCGCACAAAATATGATGGATGGTATTGTGGTTACATTTTCACGCTTGAGAGCCAAACCACGAGGGAAATTGGTAGCCGAGAAAAACTCGAAACTGACAGCGCTTCCAATTCGAATGATGATAAGCATGTGAGGATCAAAACGAGGGCTCAGGGCGCGGGGGCGCGTGTGGAATAAAGAACATCAAACAACTGACTGTCCGACTGTTGGACTGTCCGACTGTCCGACTATCCGAGTGTTCAATGAGTTCCCAGAAAAACCCATTACAAGGTAAATGCCAACGCCAAGGGGTAACCACTAACATATAGTACGAACTGACAAAGGATCGGAGCAGCAGTTGGCTTTGATATTTCAGACACGGCGCACAGAACGAGCCCAATCAAGAATAAACCCCAATCGACGCGTACAATAACTACAAAAACCCATAAAACCATATTAAAACACAATTTTTGGTCAACAACTATAGGGTTACGGTTTGGGTCCCCGGGCCCATAAAACATTTATATCTAATCCTTGACAATCATAAAAATCACAGAAACGACATGTCAACGATACTCGTATCAGAGCGATGGCAACGACAATGGAAAATAGAAAACAGAAAATAGAAAATGGAAAATGGAAAATGCTACGAGCTGTCAGCAGTAGCAAACATTGCTTTAAATTGTCGGAAAAGTGCTCAAATGGAACGCCAGCCAAAGCCAACAAAAAATTGTCAAGAAAACAGTAGTCAGAGAAATGTCATAAAATTGTCTAGCTCCCACTTTCCACTTTCCACAGTTTCCTTGGTGCCCTTTTTACCCAGGCATGGGACGTGTGCAAAACATGCTACACTTCTAATCCAGAACCTGGCATTTTTATGACATTTTCCGTAACGGGAAAGGACTGTCCCTATCCTAACCGAATCCTCAAAACTAACCCTATAGCCCTATCCCGCAAGCAACAAGAAGCACAACAATGACATATAAATGAGAAAATCTTAGTTGTTCAAAATAAAATCAACGTAATTTTTTACGACTTTTTACCGCAATTTTTTACTAGCTCGTTACGAGTAGTTCTGCTGCTCTGCTTACTCCCCCTTTTAACACTTTTGGGCACGTTATATTTTGGTTGACAGGCACTTTGTTCGTGTGTCATTATCGTTTTGCCCGAATCCGTTTAGAAGGGCCTAGGAGCGTTGGGATTTATATGTCGGCGGCATGACACAAACAAGTATGTTTTGATCCAGTAAAGATAAGCAGGAATATTATATAGCAGACACTATCATAAATTTTAGTGGATGTCAAGTTATTTAATAACTATTATATGGGTATACATGTCTAATATTTGCTATTATTTCTCATTGTCTTCTTGAACTCTCGCCCATAATATTTTACTCCGTAACCCTCCCCAGTAATAAAACTTCTTTGGACATGATACGCCCACGCTTGTCAGTCGCACTTTGCACCCCGCCTAATCACTCTCCCCTCACTCTGATCTCTCGCATACATTAACCGTATCGAAACTAATGATGACACCCAATAAAACAACTCCAAACAAATGTGTAAATTTGTAAAAACGCACAAAATTCTAAATGTAAATGTAAATGTAAATTTCCCAATGTGAAATAGGGAGTCGGATATGCCTCAGCGCTTTGACAAGGGACGCGCCGGGGGTTGCAGGAAAAGCAAACGAAATTTTCTTATTTGTAACTGGAAAATGTCGCTGGCAGCGCACTTCATGCGAGTACAAAAAATATGGAAAAAAGAAAAACGCGCACAACAATCATAATGGAAGTGGTTATGGGCAATGGGACGGGGCAGGGGATGAGCCTCAGCGGGGACCGCGGGGTGCACTGCAGATGACTCAATTTACACACAACGAGCGCTGTAAATTGCGCCTCATTTTGTGCACAATTTTTCCTTTGGCATTCGCCAAATGTCAAATGTAATCTGAAAGGGAAGAAATATGCTGCATAAATGTGTAATCTGTTTTTTCTCTGCTTCTCTCTCCCTCTCTCTCTCTATCTCTCTCTTTTGGCGAACTAATAAAAGCGAAATTAGGAACAGGACGAAGTTGATGAGCCGCCATTTTGTTGGCAACGTCGAGCGGCGTCGTTAAACAAATGAATTGCCATAAGCGCTGCCTGATTGCAATGTCACTTTAGATGGGTTTTATAATAAGCTGCGGCTGCCAGCTGCCTGCAGAGAGCCAAAATAGGTGCACTGAGAGAAAAATAACTTGTAAAAAATAAAATTCAATCTAACTTCATTTATGAAATTGCAAAATTATTAACAAAATCTTGAAATTAGTATAAGAAATCTTAAAATACCAATATAAACTTAAAACAAAATTTTAAAATAGTATAATTTCATATATTAGTATCTAGATATGAGAAAAAATGAAATAGAAGAAAAATATTTAATATTAAAAATTCAAAAATTCAATATTGAATTGAATTTGTATGAGAAATAAATTAAAATAATTAAATAATTAAATATAATAAATAAATCTATAGATATTTAAACGTTCTTGATACAAGTTCTGTCTGTTTAATCTTATGATTTCTTTATCGTACATCGTGAGATATCGAGTTTAAATGGATAAGTTTTCTATTCGAAATTGTTTATTATTTTCGCTCTGTGCATGAGAGACGTTTGGCAAAGGCAAACAGTAGCTGTTTGCCCTGTTTGTCCTTGCAAGCACAGAAGCTGGCAAACATCCCAACCCCTTGTGAGACTAACAGCAATGACAACAGTTTGCACACTTTATGAGGCGCATCATTATGAGGCTGCCATGGCAGTCGAGCATCCTGCACGGCGTTCTGCCGTTCTGGCGTTCAGCGACTTCCATTATTATACGCCATTTAAATAATTTTCGCTTTCATGCTGGGCCGCTGTCGCCTGGCACTCGCCGTCTGGCACGTTTTGCAACCCCAAACCCGGAAAATCAAATGGAAGCCAATCACCCCGAAAAACTGCGTTGTCTGTGTCATTTTTCTCAGGCACATAATCAGCGCACATCATCAGCATTTGATTGCGACAAATAATGCAGCCACTTTGTGTTGCCCCTTGTTCCATGCGCCGTTATTGTTGTGTCCTTCCAAAATGGCGCCCAACGTGAGCGCGTGTTAAATTAAAAGGATTTGCGTGTTGATTGAGTGCGACACGGAAAAAAGGGTGGAACGAGATCGGAGTCAGTTACATATTTCATTTGATTTTAGAGCAGCTGAAAACTATAAAATAGCCCATCCATAGTACAGACCTCCATTTCCAGTTAATCCCAAAAACAATGGCAACCATTGCAAAATAATTATAGCTCATATATGCTAAGATATACTGAGCCGGCTACCTAACATGCTTAGATCACACGGTAGCCATCGTTCAGTCAGATCTAAGCTGATCTAACAATGAGATAATGTAACATATATGAACTTCATAGCCCAAAACAAGCCGACAGTAGCGGCAACTGGATCAGGGCCAAAATCCTTCAACTGTTGCCAACACAATGCACTGACACTTGAGTTTGCCGAACTCGATCTCAGAGAGACAATGATCTCGAGAAGGTGCTCAAAGTTAACGGCAAGCAGCTGATGCTGGCGATCGCAACATTTTGATCTCGTTACAAAAGTCAGCGGTAGGCAATACGCGGGTGTTCTCTGGTGAAAAGGCTAAGGCTAAGCATCAGCATTCTGCGCATTGCTCTGAAGCGGAAAGAGCCAAAAGTTAAGCCACAAGCATACAAGAGGATCAAAACGGATTTAAATACAAAGTGGGAAATAATGAAGTGCCGCTACGCTCGGCTACGCTCTCAGTTCGGATCCGTTCTGTTCTGTTTAGAGGGGAAACATCTGAAAAATGTGCAAGATTTTCAAAGAGGGTTGCATGGAAAGTCGGGTCGAGTGCGTGTTGCCTTTTGGCTTATTAAAGTTATAATTAAAATATGTGTATGTCTGACTGACGGTCCATCTCTGCATACTCGTTTGCTCATTTAGCTACCCTGGCCTTTGTGCATCCAAGAAATTTCCAGTTTTTCAACTACTTCGGCGCTCTTTTCTATGAATTCAATTATAAAATTCCATTTATAATTCCTTTGTATTTACGTTTTAATAGATTCACACTTCTCAAGCTTGTTAGCTAACAATATAATGCATATGTTTCAGCACAAGAAGGAGTCTACAAACGGAGAGCAGTTCCGAAATATTTATAAAACTACGCCCCTGTTTTCATACCCTCTTCAAAATATAGAGCAGATACCTCCCAATCGATCGAAGGTTTTTGAAATTCATTAGGATTACGAGACAAAAAAGTCAACAAGATGCCAACATGTCAACAAACAGAAATAGGCAAACTGAAGCACCCTTCAGTCTGCTAGAGTTTCTCCAGTCGGGAATATAAAGAATAGAGAAAAAGGATAATACAACTCATATGCGAACATTATTAAATTAATGAAAAGACGTTGAAAAGAGAGAGAGGGAGAGAGAAAACCGCCTCACATACTTGACTTAATTTAAGCCAATTTGGTGCTCATTGAGTGAGAGGATTACACTGCCAAAGTATGCGAGTGCAGCATCTTCGATGCTTAATTGTTTTGGGAAAAATGTCAGTTACACACACGTACACACACACAGTAATGTGGCTTAACTTTTGTGCAAAGTGGAACACCCGCATATGGCATGACTTTTCCAGCAGAGGCCACTTGAACCATATAATCGTAATCCTGATGTGCTCGGTAGCCGCACAGTAGCCGTAACGGGGATCTTAGGAAAACCGAGAGACGGGAGACTAGAGAGAAGAGCTACGGAAATTTGCGCATGCCATTATGTAATTTGCCCTGTCCGTCTCCAAGGCGGCATCTTTTTTATTTTTCTACTGCCCCTGAGCGGTGTCTTTGTTGCCACTTGCCACTTGCCGCTTGCCACTTGCAACTGGTGCCATGACATTCGATTTGTGCCACTTTCCATGGCGGTCTTTTGATGTGGGCACCGAGCCCTTCAAATGGCCCATCAATGCAACGCATAATGATGGCGTATTTTTGTCAAAAATGAAGTGCGTAAATTCTGTAATTTATTGAAATATTTTTTATTAAAGCTAATTGGCCCGCCAAGACATAGGCATGTGCCGCATCCAGCGGAGAACATTAAAATGCCTGGGCATAATGGCGGCTGTTGATATGACTAAATCCGCGGGGTCAGCACAATTCCAGTGCATTGAATTCAATTGGTGTCAATGCACGTTGAGCTATTTGTAATAATATATGCACAGATTTTGTATAAAGTTTTGAGAGCTTGCGGCGTCTTTTGTTTTTAATTAGCTGCCACTTGCCACAGACCTCACACACGACTCGCTTCGCTGGCAAGCCCAACTCTGATACTTTGATACCCAGAGTCATTGAATTGAGTTGAGCCGAATCGAGTCGAATGGAATCGAATCGCGTCGAGTTGAGTTGAGCTGAGTTTCGATGCTTAATTAAAATTTGATTTCTCTGACACTTTTCAGTGTTTGGCTGGTAAATCAAAGCCGCATTGTTCGACACGCCATTCGGTGAGTGAGGCCGTCAGTTGGTCACTCCGTCAGTCAGTCAGTCAATCATTTGTTCAATCGTTTCAATTTCACATTTGATTGATATTTTTGTTGAAACCAATACAGAGAATGCTGTGGCACGCTAATTAAGCCAGCCGGCGCTAAGCTCATAATTATACAAAAGCCACAAAAACATAGACACCGAATGCTCCGAAATGGAGAACAGCGCTGGAATAGGGACTCCAGACGGGAGACGGGAGACGGAGAACAGGAGACTGTCGACTGAAGACGCAGTCTCGTAGTCGAGCTGGGACCAAAAACATTTGGTTGTCATCTTGGCCATATATCTTGTTATGGCCACGGCGCATGCGCGTCTCGTCAATTAGTTTGGCTGTCAAAAAGATGATGAACTTGTTGCTTGATGAGGGTTTGCTCATCGCTGGCTCTTGGCCCTACTGCGATCCCTATGTCCAACACTCGTAGCTGTTGTCCACTGACTTATCACAGTTTCAAGCGAATTACGACGCGCAGCAGTTCCTTTTTTTTTTTTTTTTTGCTTTTAATAGTTTTGGCGTAGTTTTGGAAATGCCTGAAATATGAGTAATATTTGAGAGAATCTCAAGACTCGTATTATTTTAACCACGCTGGCAGATAGCATCGATCTAGGCGTGTTTATAGGCCAGTCGTAGTCGGAATTATGCTCGGTGTGTGGTCCAAACTGGCGTCATGTCGTTGACATTTGCGACAATTGCCCTGACGCATGTCAAGTGGCTGGCGTTGCCACTTAGTCCGGACTGTGTGTGGTCTGGTCACATACATTTCGGGGGTGTACCCTCGACATGGAACCGACTAATTGCACAATCTTGTTACAGCAAAGATCTATGAGTTTCATTTTGTTTACGATTGTGACTCAGTCGACAAAGTCGTCAAAGCCTGGGCCATGGCTTTTACTATCGGCTAATTAAGGTCAGCGCATAATTTTAATTGTTTGAGCTTCGAATGTCGGTGCTTTACAAAGGCTTCCGTTTTGTGCGATTATCTCTGGGAACGAGGAACTTGGATGCTGCTCCGACCAGCTAAGCTTTATTCTATGGAACTTGAGAATTACCAGCTGATAAGGCACAAGTTGAGTCTTTTGCATAATTGTCGGCAGTTTTGCTTTTCAAGTTTTTGTTGTGGCATGTACATTTTATAATGGAATTTAATTTAATTGCATGAATCTCCACAAATTCGGCGGCAAGTGGTCGCAAATGAAAGTACGCATTAACCATACAGGCCAGAGGTCAACATCGAGCAGGGAGACGTGGCCGGGGTCAAACATTATTCACTATATTCACCAGTATTCGTTTTGGGGCGCCTCTTTGCATTGCTGATTACTGATTTGTGATTTCTCGAACAAAACGTTCAATTTGATTTGTGTTTAATTATGAATTTCTCCCGTTTGACTGTGGGAAAAAGTGGGGAAAAGCAACTCCAACTCCAGCTCCAAACTATGAACACCGAACGCAACTCCAACTCCAATGCCTGTGATTAATTTGAATTATTTTTGGAACGCAGTGAAATGCGAGCGCCTCGTGATCGTGCCCCAACCGAATATTGCCTCACTCTCTATAGTCTGTGGCATACAATATTTTTGTGTGTTTTCCGATGCCAGGTCGCATTTATTTATTTGTTTGTTTTCGTTAATTTTATATGGTTACGCGATGTAATTAATTACAGTTTTTATTGCCACGACTTGAGGCTTGGCTCGTACTTCTGCTATTGAGTGGAGTACGCACGATTACAATATTTGGGGCTTCTTCTTTCTAATGTGATTTATATGGGAACAATCTATAGATCTCTCACAACTATTATGATTGTGTGCCTGTTGAAAGTGCCATAAAATGTTTGAGCTATACGAAATGTTCGATGAAATGTGAAAGGCAATTCGTCAATTTCATTTTATGAACTGGGAGAATCTTTCCCTTCAACCTGAACTAGAATATTTCGTATGTGTTGATATGTATGGCGATGTCTTTACATCATGATTTGTGTTCAAAACATTTATGAAAAAGTGCAGCTTAACTCGGAGATAACTTTAGCTTTAACTTTGACTAATTGGCCACGCCAAGTCAAGGGTTAATGTGTGTGTTTTTTCCTCATTTTCAGCTGCTTAAAAGTACACAAAAATATAAAGTAAACTTTGTTAAATGCAGTTTAATTGCCGCTGACAGCAAGTAAGCAATGTAAACTCTCTCTTAATTGCCAGCTCCAAGCTTTGCTGTCAACATGCTCATTTTCTTCCTCATCATTGTCATGGCTTGCAGTTGAGCAATTTGCATGGAAAAATATCTTAACAGCGCTGAGAGGTGCATGCAACTAAAGTGCAAAACACATGCAATGCTGGCTAATTAAGCTGGAGCCGACCAACAGCAGCCAGGTCGAACAGTACAGCTAGAGGTCTGAGGTCTGAGGTCTGAGCCGCGCCTCTTCACAGTAGCCCCTAACGGAAGCCATACTTCAGCGCTGGCAGCTCGAAATCTGACAAGTCGCATCTAAGAGATGCGAGGCGACATGAAACAAACAAAACATTCAACAAGTCCACGAAGTGGCAGCAGCAGTAGCCGGTGCTCCAATGCTGAGGAAGTGGGCTGTCGTAGCGTGGAAGCCATAGTTGGGGCACATCGCTGATACGCCCCGTGGTCCGCTTGCATATTGAAAGCAATAAAAATTAATTTTCGCATGCTAACAGCGCAATCAAAGCAAAGTTGACAAGCGTTTACAAAGGCGGCTCATCTGGGACGCGTTTATCACCGAAATATTTCATCTCCGGGATAAGCATCAGTCGGACAGATGCCCCCAAAAATGCAATGCATGAAGAAGATGCCATGAAAAGGTGTGAGAGACGGCTCGCCAAAGCCGTTTGTCATCGCATTTCCGCTGAAGACGCGTTCTCCGATTATCTTCACTCCACTCGCTCTCTCTCCTTCCTCCACATCCTCTTCCAGCTATTCTATCATTCGCTGTCATATCTGTGGGCATGCGCGACAGTTGCTAATTAGCCGCATGAATGGAATTGAAGCTCAGGCCTCAAGCTCACACCTTCAGGCTGGATGGAAGTGTATACAGATTCGGATTCGGATTCAGATGAGATTATGCTTATGCTTGCGTAGATCAGCGGCGGCTTTGTCTTCCATCGTGCGAAATTTTAATGGTTCGCGTTTTCGTTTTAGAGATGTTATCAGCTGCGGTTTTATAAGTGCCCTTTTGCTCAAGGGGTTTTTCGCTTTAAATTTAATTATGTCCCCGACTAACCAAACAAAGTGAATCATGTGCATTAACTGTGGAAAGTTGGGCTTGGAAATGGGCCAAGGTGTGACTGATGAAAACGCAGCGATGTGACTCAAGCCAAACTGTAACAAACTTGCACATAGTTTGAATATTCGCAGAGCTGAATCAGTTGTGAACTTGCATCTAATCTGTCTTCGCTTTTGTTAGTCATAAGCGCTGGCGCTTCCGTGTGGGCAAAACATTTGCATTTTTATTGCACCCAATTAAAAATCTATTAAATGCCACTCAGTCTACGCACAGTTCTCGATGCGAGTGCGCATTCTGGTTTCCATATATCCACTTGGCACTTGGCCATTTTTCCGGCCGAAATGCGCTTTTAATTGCTGGCCATAAATCAAATGCCAGCCCCGATGCAATAATAATTTATAAATGCATTCGCCAATTGATGCAGCAAACAAATGCTAAATCGAATACATATTCGAAAATCGACTGCGATTACGAGTTCGCACATGAGTGCGATGCATAAATCAGTAGCCATTCCGGATTCCAGCTCGGCTCGCAAAG
Source organism: Hypselothyrea guttata (assembly GCA_035045125.1). Taxonomy (NCBI): domain Eukaryota; kingdom Metazoa; phylum Arthropoda; class Insecta; order Diptera; family Drosophilidae; genus Hypselothyrea; species Hypselothyrea guttata. Next base: position 110,383 of record JAWNNJ010000972.1, read on the forward strand.
CTGCAATTGCCAATGAGCATATTGGCGGCCATTTTGTAATTTTTCATTTCGCTTTTTTTGCCATATTAATTATCGCAGCATTCGCTTATTTATTTATGGACCAGACGCTCTGCTTGTCTGAGCGACGCCATTCAAATGACACGCATTCAATTACCAAAGCGAATGACTCACTCGGCACTCATGTGAATCTATGGCTGGACTCTGCACTGTGGGTGCTGGCATGCAATCGGCTTTAATCACAGTGGGCCAGTTATATTTATCGCCTTAAACGAGCATAAATTGTGGCTTAAAAGTTTCCTAGAACTGCAAGTCAATGAAACCCAAATGCGTTGTGTGGGCAGAGCGGCAAGAGATTGGGCCAGAGCCTTGCACTGCAAGAAATCGCAGAGTAATAATTGATATGAAAACAAATGTATTGAAAAATCTTCTAAAATAAAGGAATTTATACAAAATGCATTTAAATAATATTTTTATATAACAAAAATTCGAATTTTTTGTTTATTTTGTCAGTTTATAATTATTTTCATTTATGGAATTGGGCCAAAAAATTTGTTTCAATAAGATTGAGTTTATTTAGCAATGAAAATTAGATATAATATGAAAAATATCAATAGTTTTCTTAATCAACAGCAATTATTATGAATAAATTTCATAATATATAATTGTTGATATTATTCAAATATTTAAAATGTTTGTTAAATTTTAATTGCGTTTCCATTAGGCTATATAAAACTATTCTAGTTTCATATTTTCTTTCTATTTAAGGTATAATTTATAAACTATTGAAATTATAAAATTTAATTTATTTATTTTTCTAATTTCCATATAATTTTTCTAAGTGCACTTGGCCGAAAAGATCGATTATCAATACCAGTGGCGTTTAATTAAAATTGTACAAGTGCCAGTGTCAAGTCAATCGTTGTCATTCACCCAGCTCAATACGATTCTCCCACTCAAGCCGCTAGCTTCCCTCTCTGCCCCCCTTCACAACGTCTCTGCCACTGTCTTGGAAACACGTTAACAGCCCAAACGTGACAACAGCAGCGCTGAGGACAGCCCACAGTTGCACCGAGTTTTGAATAGTTGCATTGGGTTCCTCAGGCTGGTTCGGTTCGGTTTGGTTCGGTTCGGTCGGATGGGTCGGATGCGATCGGATGGGTTGGGATCGAATTGTATTGAATCGTGTGATAGCTAAATGCCTTGGCAGCGTTGGCGTTGGGTATATCTCAATTGTCAATTCATAAACGACTTTGGAGTTGGCTTTTGGATTTTTGATTTATGCCCATGCATGCGCAGAGAATGTCTTTGTATCTTGATGGGGACGAGGAACGAGGGGGGCGGGCGGGCAAGGGAGCAGCAATGGCCGCTCAAATTGAATGTTAATATATGCAGTTAATAAGTTATTTTCGATATTATATGGTAGCCAACGGGCTGTCAAAACTCACACAGGCAACTGTCAGCGCGGGTGTCTGGCCTGGCATATTAATGGGTTGCCATCGCACCCAATTGGATGGGGGAATGGGGCAGGGGATGCACCGAGCTGGGGGCGTGGGGGGAGTACAGTAGGAGACAAAGTGACGCGCCGGCCATGTTTAGTGTGCGGCTGACAAGCTAATTTGTTGGATAATTGTGCGATTTTTGACAGGCGCAATGAGCTGGCAGCGTTGCCAGATTGTCAGCCATGCAAACACACATCTGGCAGCGCTGGCAAAGTCAACAAAGCTGGCAGGGCCGTTGGCCAATTTGCCTACAAGTGAAATTGCAGACAAACAGAGAGACAGGGAGACGAAGGAGACACGGAGGTGAGACGAAGGAGAGACGGAGGAGAGACGGATAGACAGACGGATGGACAAACAGACAGACAAGTAGTCAGACTGACTGGCAGACAGCAGTAAGAGCAGTAAGAGTCGGGGCCAGAGACAGATTGACATTAAACAAGTTGTAATTCGATACTTAATTGACGCCTGGCTCGTAAATTTGCAATTGCGCCAGGCCCCCGGTTCCCGGTTTCAGATGCAGGGCCACAGACCCCGAGTGATACGAGTGCTCGGCTCTAAGAGATCCGCAGAACAGCGAACGGGCAATTCCAATTAAAGCGGGCCCAAGGGGCTGTCGAATTGAGGTACATGTGTAATGCTCAAAGTGAGAATCTTGCCCACACACACAGCTGCCAGGGGAAACTTCTACGGAGAGAGGGGGACAGGGGCACCAGGCAAGTAACTCACTTGACCTTTGCGTGTATTGTGGACGGCCCAGTTTTTATTTGCTTTTGGCCCATTTGTTTTAAAATGCGGCGCATGACAGCTTCATTGTCCGCAGCCCAGAAGACTTATTGCACTTTTGCAATAAATTTTGTGCCAAAAAAAAAGTTGCCCTAACTCTAACTGTAAACGTAACCGTAACCGTAACCGTAACTGTAACTGTAACTGGCGCTCAACTAAAGTACAAATGATGCGGCCGAAAAACTAAGAAGAAAATCATTGCCCGTCCACGGGGTTTTATGATCCGCCACAGCATTAAGACCCAAGCACTCCCCTGGGTTTAGCCCCTTTGGGTCTGGTTGGCTTTCTATTGAGAAAGTGTAACTTTTACTTCGACATTTCGTCGATTTTAAAGCCATAAAAAATGTTTTATGTCGCTGGCGCACATATTTTTGTGCGGCGCTAAAAATTGCTTTACACCTATGCGCTGTGGTTGACAGAGCGGCTATATGGCTACACTTGGAAAAATAATCAAGTATTTCAAGTATCTCCACTATGTGAAGTTTAGGGATTATTTCCCATTCAAGACTAAACTGAAAACGAAGCAAGAATTTAAAGAATTTAATAAATTTAATTTGGATTTGACATTGATATTTAAATTCAATTTTAAATAAAGTTTCCAGCGATTAACCTCTGTTTTTTCTCAGTATACATATCTGCTTTTATATACAGAATACAATGTGGCAGAAGCTTGGGCGACATCGCCGTTATGGTGGCAATTTATTTTATTGCAAATTTTATAGGCTCTGAAATTTGATTGGGCTCTTGCTTCGATTGGCAAAGCGTTTGGTAGCAATCGAGCAAAATATCGAATTACAAATGAATTTGACTGGGATTTTTATGAGTGTGTCAAATGGCTGGCATGTGGGGCACTACTGTGTGGTTCCCCGGAATGTAATTGAGGTGGCTTAGCGCAATTTGAGCTAAACCCGTTACGAAAACTATTTAAACAAATTGCGAACTACTTGTGAATATATACGGAGACAAACAAACAAGACACTTGGCTATTTATGGCTGGAAATCGAAAGAATATCGATTGCATTACGGCAGAACAAAGTCAGTTAGGGACTTGGAAGATTTATAGTTTATAACAAATTCTACCTGACAAAATCGAGTGCGGGGTTCGTAAACTGGAGCTAACCCTTTAAAGCAGTTCTTGGCATTCTTTGGAATACGTATCCCTGATCAAAGTCACGGATTCCAAGCTCAATTAAAATATTTTGTGTGCGTCGCCTGGAATATATAATTCTGTTTACACTTGACAACGGTTATGGGGCCAACGCACCACGGGTAACAACAATTACTTTATGAGCGCGACAAATATGGCGACAATCATAATTAGTGGGGGTTCCTATCGTTTTGGCCACAATGAAAGTGACAGCCGTACTTCCGTTGGACGGACAATGGATAAATCGATAAATGGTTAGACAAAAGTCGGGCCCAAATGGCGAGGTGTCGCTGTCAAAGTCAAAGTCGAACATGACACACGGTCGGCGTGAAATCGAAGTAGGAAGTTTACACAATTGTCTTGAACCCTACGAGTATTCAATATATATACAATATATACAATCTGTACGATGTTTACAAGTACAATGTAATTTCAGTGCCTCCGTCCGGGTAACGCTAATGGCCGGAAAGTCGTCGACAATAAACGGCGACACGTGGGCGCTGATAAGGCCTGGGAGTTTCAATCTCAGCGTCTGGGGGCGGATATGAGTGATTTGGGCCAAGCGCTTTTGACGCTTTCTGATTGCAGATGCCAAATTGCAGGCAACGGGGCTAAAACTTAATGTCTTAATTAACTGGCAATGGCAAGAGTCGATCAGATCGGCTTTGGATGGAATGGGATTGGATTTGGCTTTGGGCTGGAGTTGAAGTTTTGGCTCTAAGCTGGGCTTATCTATAAATGGTAATCAGTAATTAAGTCAACGACTAACGCGGCGCACGCGCTTCGTCTTCAGCTCAAATTTGAAGTCTGATTCAGCATCGGCAGGGGATTGATATGAGTCTGGGAATGGGAATGGGAATGGTTATTGGGATTGGGATTGGGAGCAGCGACAGCATTAAGTTATCATGTGTTGATTTACATGCGTATTGTTGTTGTAATTTGATTCGTGTGTGAGTGTGTGTGTTTGTGTGTGTGTGTGTGTGTTAAGCCTGTCGATTGTAAGTCAGCGATATGCAGCAATTTAAATAAATACATGATGCTGATGCTCAGATTGAAGGCTAGAGATAAGCTGGCTGCCAATCGAGCGATAGAAGTACCAGGAAAGCGACTTGAGATGCGACCATTCTGCGCAGTTATCACAGCAAGCAGCCAATTAAGTGGAGCTACCCGACCAGCATGACAAAAGCTGCTTAATACGAGACAATTTTCCAGAAATCAACTAACTGTGCATGAGTTTTTGATTGAATTGGACTGAAATCAAGTGTAAGTTATTGAGGAATAGTTCTCGCTTGTTAAATCAAGTGTAAGTTATTAATTAATTTATTGATAAATATATTTATTAATACATTAACATTTGAATTCGCTGTTAAAGAGTTTTCGAGAAATATTAGATCCTCTAGTTGAGACAAATACACGACAAAGAAAATTCTTTATAAACCTATTGAACTGAGCTCGTTGTTGTGGCAATAATATCTTGATTAATCCTTTAAAATATTAGTGAAAAATGTTATTGTTATATAGTAAATATTTTTAAAAAATTTGTGTACAATCTTAAAGAATTTAAAATAAATTTCAATAAATTTCGTAATGTTTTCTTCCCCTAAGCTCAAGCTAGGCATTGCAATTTAAAATTATATTTCAGTTGATTTCATTTGAGATAAAAATCGCGCTACAAAACCCAAAATAAATTACTTTACAAATTTGCTCAGCGATTATTCAAGTCAGCCAAAACAATGCAGATTGCATAATTCCAAAGCTGGCGTTAAACGTAACGCCAAAAACAAAATACATAAACAAACAGCAAAGGAAAAAAAGCGAAACATTTTTTGTTGCAATTTGGCATTGTTTTTGCCTGTCGCTTATTGCAAAAAAAAATTTAAATTTTTAACGACTTGGAAATTGCAACATTTAACAATAAATCGGAACTGGTAAAGGGTTAAGCTGTTAAACTAACAACAACAGCAACAACGTAACAACGGCAGCTTAGGGTCAAAGCAACGCAAAGTTAGAGAGGAAAGAAAAAAGCGCAACAAAAAAAAAAACGCCAACCGTAAAATTAAAGCGCAAAATGCAAATAAACGAAACCTAATAAAAGCAATTTGGAAAATTAGCTAAAACGCTTGTCTACCGCAGCCCCCTCTGAGGGGGATTATGGGACGGGAAAGGCGGAGGGAATAGTGCGGAGGGGGCGTCTAGTAACTAAACAAGCAAAGCTGTGCTAATTTTTTGTAAATAAAACTACCGATCTAGCAAGCGATTTAACAGCCACACCAAGCACTCTGAAAACCAGGCATCTCAGAGGCAGAAAGAGCAAAAAGAGCACAAACTGTGCCAAATTGCTGGCAAATCGTGAGGCGCAAGGCGCAAAACAACAGTTGCAATTCAAACGGAATGCAAATTCAGTCAGTCCCAGTGGTAATTACGTGCCCCAGCAGCAACTGCAACTGCTAAATCCACTAAACCCAGCCACATACAAAAACATTAGAATCTCTCGCTCCGAAGAGGCTTTGGCTTTGGCTTTAACTCAGCTTTGCCCCAGCATGTTGCCTGCTTATTAAATCTGTGCAAGCTGCACACACACAAAGATGCACTCAAAAAAAATGCTTAGTAAAAACTAGCTAGGTAAAGCATACAATATTGTTTAATCAATAACTTCTGTGTTTATAAACCGATTTCAATGCGTTTTTTAGAATAGATAAACATAATGGTAGAGAGTACATATTCTGTAAAGCAACTTTCTAAGTAAAATATTACTCTAGTTATGCGTTTTTTTTAGGATGCAAACGGGGCGCGGCATACAACACCCTTAAATAAACATGATGTGCGTATAGTTTGCATCTATCTACATCAAAACGGCTGCTTTATCTTTTATAAGGTTTGAAATCTCAGCGTTCAAACAGGCAGATAGTGAAAATATTTTAAAATAATACATATTTATTATAAATAAAGTACAAATTGTTATTGTTATTTCAAATTTTAAAATGATTTAAAGAACGCTTTTAAATAAAGAATTTCATTGTAGAACTAATTATTAGACTTTTGACAACATAAATTTTTGATTTAACTACGAAAACTTTTAATTTCTCCGAGTGTAACAAAAGTATTTTTTTAATTTATCTACATTTATTTAAATCGATATGCAATACAACAATTTCCATATTTAATTTAAAATTGCCAACAATTGCTTACATATTTACGAAATAGTGAAACTATTTTTTTCTGAGTGTACACACACACACTCATTGCTGGCAATTTTGTGGCATGTCTAGCTGCAAGTCACGCGTTGAGCCTCTCCCCAACTGCATCACCTGGTCATCAGTTGCTCGGCTGATTATTTGCTTAAATTGCTGCTAATAACATGACAAGCGAGACAGAGAGACAGACAGACAGAGAGACAGAGAGAGACAGAGTGAGTGAGAGAGAGAGAGAGCGTTCGCCCCCCAGACTTGCCTGCCAGACGCCCCATTTGCATGCACCATGCATCCAGAGCGATCTACAGACGTCTGTCCATCATTTGTTAATTTCTTCATGTTTCAAGGTGGGGCAGCCACCGTAGAATGTGACTCGATGCTCCGTTTTTAGTTGCTGTTTTTGTTTTTCTTGTTGTTGTTGTTCGTTGGGGGGTTTTTCTCAGGCCAAATTGCTGGAAAATTAGTTGGCTTGTCTATTACACATGCAGATTGCAACTGCAATTGCCGTGTGTTGCCAGAGATGCTGCCGACTTTGGCATCGAGATGTTGCATGCCGCCCCATTGCGAGTGCAATTGGCAAATGGTTCGGTTAGTTGCTCATAACTGCAGGGTATATGGCATACAATGCTATCCTACACTTAGAGAATAAATCAAAACATTCTCACTTGAATCCATAAAGAAAGAGGTCAATAGTTTTAGAATCCAGAATATATTTGGTATGAGAAAGAACTAACTTAATTCAAAGGATTTCTTATGTAATTCAGAATTTCTTGATCTTAGGTAAGTTTCGGGTATTTTAAGTACTTTTAAAAATGTTAAAAGTCTTTTTTTGCTTAAATTTTATTTTTAATTAAATCTATCATAATTTTTCTGAAATCAATCTGATAATTCTTAACTTAATCACGATTGTATTGAATTATCTAAATTTTTTAAATTCATTTCAGTTTTTTTCTGAAATTTAACTCATCTCGGTAGTTCCTAAATTAATCCAAAATTTTCCTATATTTGTTTTTCTCAGGTTAAGTAAGATAATGCTTAATTCAAGTATGAATACGTCCAATTTCAGATGCTCGCTGCTTTTTTCTAAGTGTATATATATATTCAGCTGGAAAACGGATCCACTTGCCGCACTTGCAATTATGGACAACAATTACACGTCCAATCATCCAATTCCAATTGCAACTCCAATTCCAATTCCAGCTGCACCTGATCTATAATTTCCATATGGCCAGTGAGTTGCATTTCACAGCTCGCGGCATAGATTTGCGAAATTTGAACAGCCTCAGTATAAATACTGAAACTACAGCCACAGCTAAAACTGCAGCTAATGAAAGAATAATAAGCCCGGGTGACACTGACACGGCGTGTGGTCAAATCGAGCCACAGGCAGGCAACAATTTTACATGCCAATGAACAACAGAAGAACAACAAGGCAACACAACAACAGAGCAGGAGAACCGCACAAACATGCGGAATGGCACAAAAAGTCAATGAGATATCACAAATAAACATCAAGTGGCATTTTTGCAGTGACTGTTACAGTGCGCGCAAACAGTTAGGCCTCGGAATGTAAATCGAAACGGAGAACCGGTAAATACCTAAAATAAATAAGTGATAATAAATAACTCCAAATTGTTTATTCTAGCAGAATGTTTGGAATTTCAGAGTTCATGCGCCGCCAAGTACGATACTACCGATACTAATAATTCAGAAATGTATTAAAATTATTAAGAACCAGTTAGGATGGAGCTAAAGTCGGACGTAACTGACAGCAGAAAACTCTGTACTGTCCCTGTACACTAAGCACATGCCTAAGAAATATCCGTCTCTATCAAGTCCAGCGAATTGTCTGTTACATATCTTCGCTGTTTGTTATCTGATGGTGAAGAAATTCATAGCGTCGATGAAGAAGGCCATGGCAAAATTTTTACTACTGTGTTATTGCCGATAGAGCATAAGTACTACTGATTTCTTAAAAAAACAAATACATCCATTGGAATTGAAATAAATTGTTATGAAAAAAAGAATTTTTGTATAATATTCTATATAAAATTTTTGATGGAATTTTCTCATTACTATTGTGTCCATTAAACTTTTATGCTTAAAAAATTGTATTAGAATTTCATACATAAAATATCCCTCTCATTCCGTCATCTATCAGCGAACTCCGTCCAACTCCCCCAGAGCTTAAAGACATCCACAAGTTCAATTGAACCAAAAGTTATAGACAACTTGAAGTCAAGCACTTGTATGTCAGCTTTTGGGAAACCGTCGCCAGTTAAGCACAACTAATGAGGGAACAAGCCCTGAAAACTGTCAGGCAACACCCACAATAGACTAGCAGAATAAACCCCCAGAAATGGAACACACCACAAAGCAGAATAAAACCGAATAAAACAGAATACAACAAAACTGAGCAGCACAAAACAAATTAAGCAAAACATTTTGTAAATGTCGAAGTCTGAACGAACTGAGCATTAATTAATTGCCAGTCAAAATACAAAAACAAAGGCGCACAGCACGTGTATCTGTATCTGTGATTGTGGCGCATCCATGAGATACATGTGCTTAGATAAATCATTAGAAAACTCACAGTTTTCCCTTGGATTTGAGCATGGCGCCATGCAGCTTAACAATGCTTAAAGCTACAGATTCAAATACAAATACAGATGCAGATGCAGTTGCAGTTGCAGATACAATGCCCAACAGCTAGATTGACGGACTTGAGTGTCTGACACTTTCTTCAGCCTGGGAAGCTTTAACCGTTACAAAGCTCTTTCTGGCCTAATCTTTACCAAAAGATCACTGATCGCTCTTTTTCTAGACCCTGTACTTCAAGAAAACTACCAAAGGGTCTATCGAGTTTTTACAAATGGAAATGAGTGTAACACTCAAAAGGAAGCGAGGTAGAACCTATAAAGTATATACATTCTTGATCAGAATGATCAGCTGACTCGATATAGCCATGTCCGCCTGTGTGTCCGTCTTTCTGTTATCCGTGTAAACACCTTGATTCCAAAAACTATTCTCTGTTTTAGAATTTTGACAAATGACACTCTTTAACGATCAGAAACAGCGAAGATATGCAACAGACAATTTTCTTGACTGTTTGTTTATTAATAAAACACAAAGTACAGAGTCTCCTACTGTCGGTTACGTCCAACTTTAACCTTTTGCCCGACTAATCTGCCCGGTTCTTACTGGTGTCTGTTTCTTTTTTTGGTGTTTGACGAACAGCATGGCGCTAGCTAGTAGGGTTTTGATGAGCGCACGATTCTCGGCGCTGGAACATGGATACCCTAGGAGTTGTTGGCGCATTCGTGCGCTATTCGAGTGCAACTAATTGCCGCACGTTCGCACCCAATTAGCGCTGAAGAGTTGAGACGAGGCTGCGCTGCAGCTAAGTGCAGCTATCAACACTTGCAGCTGCATCTGCTGGCCATGTATCTCATGGATGCATGGCTGCTTGGTTGCATGTATCCATAAGCCACAGGAATTATGATTTACATGCAAACTGTTCAATATCGCCTGTTGTGTTGTGTGTGCATTTTCACCCAAGACCACAAGCTGAATATTAATTGATCTGCACGCGTCAAAATATTGTGGAGAGAGGAAGGAAAACTCAAACGGTGGCCTTACCCTTACTAAGTGGGGGGTGTTGACAAATGTCTTTTGTGTCGCAGTCGCAGATACAACTGCAGCAGACAGAAAAACAGACGGACATAGAGACGGACAGAGAGAAGAACGGGCGAACCGCAAAACAGCAGAACGGCGCCCTTCACTTTTTAAAACACTTCACGCTGCACAGTGGCATCAAAATAATTTGAGAGAATTTTCCAAGACAAAATATTATGTAGAGAATTCTAGATAAGTTGATTGAATGAGGAGTACTTTTTATTTACATATATCTTTTAAATTTATTTTATTTTTATTTTTTTATTTAATTGTTTTTATTCTTTTTGCAAAACACTTTACAGAAAGATACCTTTTAAGGAATATAGGATAAAAAATATTTTGTTAGATAAGTTGATTAAAAATGAAGTACATTTTAGAATAAATCTATTTCATTTGTGGAATATTATTTATTAATTTATTTAGTTTACTTATTTTAACTTAGCTTACAAAACACTTCACAGAAAGTAAACTTAGAGAACTTTAGAGAAGTTGTTAAGTTATGATAGATTTTATAGATTTATTTTTACATATTTTGTGATTGTAAAACAGTTAAAACTCTGTTATTAAATTAAAAATAAAACTTTAGTTTCATTTTATTGAAATAAAGTGGAAAATAATGTTAATTATTAAAACCAAAATACAATATATATATATATAAAATAAATGCTAGAAATTAACGTATTTGTGCACTGTGCTTCAACAGCTAAAGCAGCTGCTTGTAATTTTCACGCTGACTCAAAAAAAAATGTGGAAAACAGGAGAAAAACATTTTTCACTTTGTGCTATTTAGCGAGGGCGTAGCCAAAGACGAGGTCGTTGATGAGAATGGGAGGATGAGGATGGGAATGGGGATGAGGATGTGGTTAAGTGTGAGCGGAGTGCAGAGGGGTTGCTCTTTGATATCCATCAGCACTGTCAGAGTGCAATTGCAACCGCGTGGCAAGACAATTATGAGGCCAATTTCAGTGGCAGTTCGAATCAATAGCGAATGCATTTGGCCGCCATGATGAGTGAATATGAATGAATATATTAATGAGCAGCGATTTGTCTCACGTTCGAGGCTAAATGCATTCACGTAATGGCATTTTTAAGTATTTGAGTAATGTGTAAAATCATTTAAAATTGTTTGCTTTAATTATGCCAATCGTAAATCAAAATATAGCATTAAAATATTTAATATATAAATATATTATTTAACAATTCTAGCTGCCGTCTTGATCCGCAGCTCAATTCCAAATTTGTGGCATTCTGGCAAATATTTGCAGCATGCGCCCTCGTTAAGTGCAACAAAATATTGTGGATCAAGCCGACTCATACCTAGGATCAGGGTAAAGTTAAAGTTAGTCCAGCTGCATTCTCAGGTAGAATTCAAGCGAATTGACATCAAAACACCGAGGCAAGCCATGTGATCGGCGTTGATCCGCGCGTGTTTAGTGTGGCAAATCCAAAATACATTTGAAAATCCGAAGGACTAACGCGCACAGGATCACAGGAGCTGAGGGTCACTTAATCCGGCAGATCAGCGCTTTTAATCCAATTAACGTTTGCCGTGACCTTGCCACAAACTGTGGGCGTTCGTGTGGCAGGTAGCGCTGTATTTATAACCTAACCACAAACTGCAGGCTTCCCAGAATTTCCACTCCATTCGAAAGTTAGGGCTGAGCGCAGGCAGCGCTGAGCTGATCGTGGATAAGTTGATTAATTAAAATTTCGCTCAGCTTTCCAACGAGACCCATTATTTAATGAGTCTTATGACAAGCCTCTGGGTGTGGCAAGTGGCAAGCTGACGAATAGCGAGTGGGACTCACAAACACCAGCATAATCTCCCATATATATTCTCATATTCTGATATTCAGATATTCCGATTCGAGGCGCGACAACTGCCTCAAATTAGCGCAATTCGCTTGGAGCGTGGGATGCACGCCAAATATTTTATTAGCTCATTATGCAAAGCGAATTGGCATTAAATACGTTCAATATTAAGCTGAGCGGGATGGTGAGAGGGGAAGGCAGAGGGGAACGCTCGATAATGCGCAAATCTTGAGCGTTAAATGAGCAAGTTAAATTGCCGTAAATGGGGGGCAAGCGCTTTAATGGAAGAGAATGAGAGACGGCAAAAAGAGAAACTTAGAGGAAAGGGAAAAATGTGCTAAATATAAACATGAATGTATGCATATTTATAACCTGTACTTTTTAAAGGTACAAAGGGGTCTATGAAGTTAGTACAAATGGAAAGTGGTGGTAATATGGTAATAGTCAGAAGGAGGCGGGGTAGATCCCACAAAGTATATATATTCTTTTTTTTTTTTTTTGTGAAAATATAAAAATTTATTTACTTTATTTTATGGTATACTATTACTGTTATGTGTAGTAATTTATACCATAGTGATGTGTAATATTTCAATTTATATATACAATTGTATATATTTACTCCTAAAAAATAGGGTTTATATATATTTTTGAGTTGATATAGCCGTCTGTCTGTCCGTATGAACATATCTCGCAAACTATAAGAGCTAGAAATTTAGCAGTGACGATTTTAAAGCTACAGGCATGTAACGATCGGATAAAAGACAAAGAAGATATGCAACAGACAATTTATTCGACTAAACAGATAGATAGATTCGCATAGATTGCTACTGAGTGTAGGGTATTGATTTTCGAAACACAAAGTAAAGGTTTTCCGACTGTAGTCTTCCGACTTATTTATCCCGTGTATAATATGGAAATTCGCTTCTCAAATTTTCCTTGCACTCTGTTTTATGGCTCTTCCCGCAGCCGTGACACTTCAGGTAGAGCAATTGTGCGATTGGTCTCGGTGCTTGCCGGAAAACCGCATTGAAATTACGCCGGGACCTGCCCAAGTTCCATAATTGCGGTAATGCCGATAATCTGTTCTGTTAGCCAGAGACTGGGACAAGGACAGGGACAGAGCGGTAGCTGAGGATGAGCCGGTTGCATTTTGGGATGCACATTACGAGCGTTTAATCCCGTGTACCGCCTACTCATAAAGTTGAGTCAGCCTCTAATTGTTGGTGAACCGAAAGGAAAGGATTGAAGGAAGGAAGGGACAAACCGTCGACAAAGGGCATTCATAATTGGATTAACGACGCGGATTCTGATGCTTGCGCTGATCTTGTACTTTCTCTGCCTTTGAGGCGCACAAATTCCGAGTTAAGTTACGGATTTACAGCGATAAACACGCGCTCTGTAGGCAAAGCTAAAGGTCGTAGTTGTAAATGCACAAATCCAAAATATTTATTTGCATTTAATTAAGTCGGAAGCTTAGCAACGGCCGCCGGAACTACAGCGGTCCAAATCCGCGTAATTAAAATTCAATTTTCCAATTTTTGCGCTGGCACAAAATCAACAAAGAATGCCACAAACGGAGCGGAGCGGAAAAACCCTTTTGGTAGCTGAAAATTTTAATTAAATCACGGCCACACGACGCCGCTCAATGCCACCAAAAATGCTCAATTACCAAAACAAATAATGCCAATTAGTTGTGTCAACATTCAAGTGCCACATCCCCGATGATGACAATCACTGGCATCACTGGCATCGCCCGCCTTCCGCCTCCCACCTCCCGCCCCTCTTGCCTTCTCGCTGCTCCTGCCAATTATGATGCGCTAAAGAGCCAGTCAGAGACGGGCATCCAACTACAACAAAGGCAGCAGCAACATCGTAAAGCAGCTGCTTTAATTGACGCTCAGATGCCGCCGCCATCATCGCCATTAACTGCCCCTACGCATGAGCCGCGCTCCCCCGGCCCACTCAGAGAGAGAGAGAGAAACAGAGAAAAACAGAGAGAGAGCGAGCTGAGAAATCAGCGCTGAGAGCAGCGTTGCCAGCTTTTTATTAAGAATAAGAGTTGTTGAAAAAAAAACTGAAAGAAATGGGCAAAACAAGCAAGAGAACAGCCAAGTTGTTTTAAAGATTTTTCAAGTTTTTCCAAAAATTATTAAATTAAATTAAATCTCATAAATATCACTATATTTTCATCAAATTTTTATTTTCTACATGTTACATAATTTATTGTGTGCATTCTATACAGAAATCTCTTTACATTTAAGCTAAACAAAAAGTTGTTTTATTTAATTATTCACAGTTTTCTGATAAAATTAAGGCGAAAAACGAGAACGGGATAAAACTGTTCTATGGGTTTGCTTAGAAAGTTATTCAATTGCTCAGCAATATAATTATTAATTGTTAATATAATAATTACTCTAAAAATAACGATTTTCCTATAAAAATTAACCGTCTAAATGGCAAAAGCAATAAAATTTCACGCTAAAGATGATATTAAAATTTAAATGAAATCAAAATAATGGCAGCAGATTTAAATTTGTTGCTTATTTGAGCATATTTTTTGTATAATTGAAGAAAAAGCTGGCAAAAAGCCTAATTATTTTGGTGATAAAGCTAAATATCCCACTTGCCGCAGTTACACAAAATATTCTAGCAAATGCTCTTTAAAAAACAGCCAGATTTGACGGGAAAAAAACGGATTTGGCAGTGTTCATGCTGAGACAGTCGCTGCCTGCTCATTTATGCGTTTAATAAAAACGCTAACGAGACTCAGACACACACACGCAAAAACACACACACACACGCACACACACACATGCTTCACAGATTAGCGCAAAACTCTTAGGCGGCGCAATCAATTCGCTGCTGATGCCAAATTTATATGCCCCAGTCGATTAGTGTAGGGGAGTGGAAGGGGAAGGGGAGGCTGCGGCTGCTGGAGCTGCAGCTCTAACTGTAACTAGACAGCGACAGCCAACCAAACAGCAATGCGCTCTCTCGCTCTCTCCTGATCTCTCTCTCCTGCTCTCTCTTAATCAGTCTGCACTCGCGCTCTCGCTCTCCGGCAAAGCCGTGCAAAGTACTCGTGATAATGAGCTCCATCTCGTTGGCAATTATTAAATGAATTGGATTTATATGTTGCTGGCAGCAGCGCAGCCTCCCCTGCCCCTGCCCCTTTCCATTCCCCTTCCCAACCGCCCTCTCTCATTAAAGCTGTGCGCTTTTATAGCCGCCCCCTTTGGACAGAGACTGACAAGCGCTGTCCCGCTCACGCGCACACTAGCGCTCTCGCTCTCGCTGGCCCGCTCAGCCAATGGCAGGCGTCTGCTCGTTGTGGCGTTTATCTGCGCCGTGTGTGGAACGTGGAATGCCCGCCGCTGTGGAACGTATTCGGCGTGCGCAGCGTTTAGTCGCACATACAGCGAGTGTTATATAGTATTTAGGCACGATATTGGTATATAGGCTATTATTTACATGCTGCGGCGCTCATTATGTTTTCAATGTCTATATAAAGCCGTTAATTTAAAACAAAGTGGCTTTAATTAGTTGCAAAATGGACGTGCAGCTCTTTCGCCAGCCTCAGCGCCCCAGGCGCACGGTGGGCGTGTCGGCTGGCTAATCAAAGAATCGCAGGCAAATAATAAACAAAGTTTAATCACAGCTGTTGGCCATGGCCAGAGTCATATTTCAATTACACTCGAAAGGCAACAGAACACGCCCCCTTCATGCCAAAAAGGCATTGCGGAATCAGCATGACAACAATGGCGGATCCACACTAGAAGAAGACGAAGAAGAAGCAGCAGACGAAGCAGACTAAACAGAAGAAGAAGAGGCAGAGGCGCAAACTCATTGTCTGACTAATTAAATGATTTATCCCGAAACGTGAGGCAGCCAACACTTGGACAACAACAAGCACAGCATCCAGCTGGTCGAGCTGCAACAAAAACCAATTACAATTACCGCACCCAAAGGTGCCACAAAAACACATACACGTTGGGGCAGCAGAAGAAGAACGAGAACAGCAACGACAGCAACAGCAGCAGCAGCAGCAGCAGCAGCAGCAGGGAAACTTTATCTAGATGCATACAAATCCAGCGCAAAGCGCACGTCAATTTATTTGCCAGGAGTAGGAGCTGGAGGAGAAGCTCACACTAGAGATGGGCATGGGCAGGGCCGGGTCGAAAAATGCGGGTTTCAAAATAAGAAGGCGTGCGTTTCGGGGCATAGGAATTAAGCCAGGCAGGCCCGTAAGATCCGACTGACTTAAAGGTACAAAATAATATTTTTGATCGAAAAGAAACAAATTTTGAGCAATATAATTTTTATTTTTTCTGGTTAGCGAGGTAGGGTAGGGATTAAAAATCTACAACAATGATCTTGATCTGCTTAGTGAATAGTAGAACCTACAAATATATCGAAAATTATGTTTCTAGCTCTTCTAGTTTACGAGATCGAGGTGTTCATACGGACGGACCGAATATATCAAATTAGCCTGTCGTCCCAAATGTAAATTCGAAAATCCTGAAACCTGCTAAGTTTCCTTCTTGGTGTTATACTCATTTCACACTTAAAAGAAATCGTAAATTTTGTTCGATCTGTTTTTTGACGGTCTGAGCTGGTCGTTTTTTGAAAAATGAAACGTCGGAGCGGGTCGGGCCCTATTTTTAGGCCTGCCGAATTGGGTCGTGCCGGGCCTTGCAATTGAGACCCGTGTCCATCTCTAGCTCACACACACAAACACACATGCATGCACACACATATATGAAAGCACATATATTTACCTATGGCAATGCCAATGATGACGATGACGATGTCGATGTGGATGTGGATGTTGGCGCTGCATGTTTTATGCCTCCTCTGCAGCTTTAACGAGGTGTTTATTTTCACAACTCTCAGGGCCAAAGGAGTCTGTTGCTCTGCTTGTGTGTGTGCGTGTGTGTGTGTGTGTGTGTGAGTGGATATATGCATTTGTGTGTGAGAGATTGCAGTTGCTCTTTATGGAAGGTGCAGAAAACGAGGGCCCGCCCATTTTCATGTCTCATGACTCTTGGCCCGCCAACATGATGAAGATTCGATGCCCGATGACGATGCACTTCGTGCATCACTTGATGCAGCCGGGAGTGTGCTCTGTAAAGGGTTTTCTTCCCTACTTTTTTTTGTGTTGTTTTCCGAGCAGTCGCAATGACGGCGGGGCGTCTATGGAAATAAGCCATGATGTTAACGCCGTCGCAAGAAGGTGACTACAGTGGTCAGTTTTATGGTCAAGCAGTCAATTTGCAGAGCGAAATAGTGATCCAATTATGAAGAAAATAGTAAACGATTAATAGAAATTGTATTGGATGTACAAAAATTCAAGTATGTATATTAAACCTAACTACCAGTTAGATGCTCTTAAGTTTGGCTTATTTAATTTTTGAATTTTTATAAGATGAATGAGATAATATATATTTTGAAAGAGTATTTGTATATAAAAAATAATTGTTGAGAATTTAAATATAAATGATAAATTAATTAAGAAATTCAAATACTAGTTTATTAAAATATAAATAAAATATTGAATGTATAATACTTAAAAAGAATAAAAATTTAGGCTATTCGTAAATTTTGTTATGTTTAAGAGAGCTCTCTTAATAACTTATTTCATTATCTTATTTTACATACTACTATAAGAAATACTGAAAATAGTTAGTTAATAAAAACAAGCTGTGCCAGGAAAGTTCAAGAGAAGTTGACTAGATCATTTTCATAAGGGTACATGTTTAGTGTAAGTAAATGCATTTAAAGCATATACAATCATATAAAATATAAAAGCACTTTCTTTTAATAAAGAAAGGGGATTTAAATTTGTACAGGATTAATATCCAATTGCCACCCCTAACAATTATAAAGAGTATTTTTGTATTATGCTCTGTTTCTCATCCCTAAACTACTTAGATTTGAGTAGTTTTGCGCGCACCACAACCACTGTGCGCATATTGCTGCCAGCCCACTTTCCAACACTGCTGCACCCCAGCAGCGTGGTCTCTGCCAACAACAACAACAACAACAACAACAACAACAACAACAACAACAACAACAACAATAGCAGCTGAGTTAGGCTAAAACCACAAACGCTTTAATGATGCTGTTTTGTTTAGCGCAAATTGTTTGTTTCGCTGTCATAAACTGGTGCGAAAAATGGCCAAGTGCTGCCCCGCGGAGAGAGCGCAGCGCAGCAGCAGCAGAGAGAGAGAGCGCGAATGGGAGAGAGAGAGCAGGCGAAAGAGCGCCAAATGTAGACCAGACACAAACACACACACACAGACAGACTGCGTCTCTCACGCACACAGCTGCAGCGGTTTGGGAGCAGGTTTCGAACGCCTCATTTATCTGCGCTGCTTTGGCGCATGCGCCACTTGCACCGCAGGCGAGCGAGACAACAACAGAGACATCGGCAAATCTGCTGAACCGTTGGAATGCCAGAAAAAAAAAAACATCAGAAAAAAGAGAATAACCAAAAAATGAAGCTTCAGCCAGTTTTGGTTTTGGTGATTTTTGTGCTTGACACTCGCGCTCGCGTTTAGCGGCAACCGCCACGCGACGCAACGCCACGGAATTCGCGATTTTCCGCCGCCCCCACAAAACGAGAGAGAGAGAGAAACTCAGAGAAAGAGAGGGATTGAGAGAGAGCGAGTGGAGAGCGGCAATTAGACGCCTTTAGCCGCTCGCATAATGCTAATGGCGTTGACAGTGCTCATCAACGCGACGACCGCAATCGACGGACGCCGTTGTCTCCGCCGTTGTCAATTGTCCGGCGAAGCGCGACGGCTACGCTTTGGCAACGTTATTGCCGTATTGAACGCGCTGCAGTTTGTCAATGTCAACAACGGATGCCAATCGCTGAGGCATTAAACTCAACTCAAGTTTGTTTCCGTGCGTTTTCGGTGCTTTGTGATACACTCAACTCAAGCCATTGACCACTGACCACTGACTATTGTTGCCCACTGTACGGTATTTCGATTATCCGCTTTTCTCGTTACCACGCCAAATGGTCACGTGCGGTCGACAAACGTTCAACATGCTGCCGATGGCGCCGACGAATCCTTTTGTGGTCTCCGTCAGCTCCGCATCGGGCGCCGCCGCCGCCGCCGCAGCCCAAAACAGCAGCAGCAGCAGCAGCAACAAGCCAAAGCTGGCCTTCAGCATTGACTCCATTGTGGGCGTGGGCGCAGAGTCGCCTCCAGCCAAACCTCCTCCTCCTCCTCCTGCTCCGCTGCGTGTCAGCGTCATTGCCTCGCCCTCGCGCGTTGACAGTCCCGGCGTGGCATCCACGTCTCCCCCTACGGAACGGCGCACGCCGCGCGGTTTTATCTATTGCCGGAGACGCGCCTCCTTGGATGAACGCTCCCGCAGTCCCCATCAGCCAAATGCCAGCCGCTCGCCCTCCCCCCTGGCCGCAGCTGCTGTGCCGCCTACGGCGCCTATGGCGCTGCCCGGACTTATACGGCCGTTGCCATTGCCCGCACCCTCCAGTTTAGCTTTACTTGGCACTCCACGTTCCACGGACAGCGCATCGCCAACGGGCGCAGCAGCCGGAAATCCTTCGCCCCTGCGACCCAACGCAGCGGCGCCGCCGCCATTTCTCGCCGCCCAATTCCAAATGGCCGCCGCTCTGGCGCATCATCATCATCAGCAGCAGCAGCAGCATCAACAGCAGCATCCTCAGCATCCGTCCGTGCCAACGGGGCCTCTCCATGGCCCCCCACCGCCGCCACATTTGGCACCCGGCCATCCGCTGGGCATGTTTCCAGGTGCTCCACATCCGCATCCGCCTCCGCACGGCCATCATCCCTTTGTGGGCGCGCCTCATCTCATACGTGATAGCTATCCGTTGTACCCCTGGCTGCTGAGTCGCCATGGACGCATATTTCCACGATTTCCAGGAAGTAAGTAAAAACATTGCATCAATTTGGCTTATGGTATATCGACTTTAAGCTCCCCCTATTAAGCCATTCTTCTTATCCAAGGCTTAACCGGTTTTATTCCAAACACAATATTATAATCCAAAAGAGAAATAATAAATTTGCAAAATAAATCTAACCGAAAAACGGCAGTTAAAATATCATATTTCAAAGCAGATAAATTGCTTAAGCTAATAACCAAAGTTATGTTGAACTAAAAGCTTTTATCGTTTCGTTTTTGAAAAGGTTTAAAAAAAATTCTTTTAAATAATAAAACATTCATTTGCACAAAGTTATTAACCCTGATTTTAGCCAATTAATGGGTATTGACTATACTATACCATAGAGTACAAAAAAAGCATCAAAAAAAGCTAAAGAAGAAATGAGAAAACTAAAATATCGTACCATAGATCTATATTTTTACATAAAAAAATATTATTAACAATAAAATGTTATTTTATTTATCTGTTTAAACAATTGAAATTGATTTTCAAGTAAAAAGAAAACGTTTAAAAATGTTGAAAATGATTGAATACTTGTATAATTTGGAAAATTACAATGAATTTTTTCTAATTTGATTTTTTTTTAATTGTTTATATATTATTTTATATTATTTATTATTTTAATTATGTAGTATTACTTAAAATTTATATTTCTAAAATCAATAAAAGCCTCTAACATTTGATTACTTAACTTAGAATCATTATAGGCTTCATCTATAAGCAATGCAGTTTCATAAAATCATAAGCAAAACATAATTAAGTAAATTGAGAATTTTAATATTAGCTTTCGAGGTCAGAACCTCCACAGACCGCTAAATGGTTTTCGGTTTATTTCTTTTCGAATTAAACCCTAAGCCACGCAATTACTCACTTATGGCAACTATTGTTGTGGTTGTTGTTTGGTTTGTTGCTGCTGCACCTTATAATTAAAGTTAAATAAGCAAATTGCAAACATTTATTACAAGTTAATTAGACGTCTATCAGCCTCATCATCATCATCAGCAGCAGCAGCAGCAGCAGTTCGTAGGAGTGCAGGGGGGAAATGCTGTAGGAAAACCCGAAAGCCAACCGAACCCATTTTGATAAGTATTTTCAAACAAATTACATTTTAATTAAATTGTTTAAACAACATTACACACATCGTTAGGTCAAGCAGCGTACCTAAATGCCCAGCCAACTGTGTGTGTGTGTGTGTGTGTGATGGGTGTGTGTGTGTGTTTGAATAGACTCAAAATTACCAATTAATGGCGCTTGAAAGCGACGGCGCCACTCGCTGAGCAAAGCCCCTACGGTGAATGTGTATCACACACACAACACACGTTCTGAAAAAAAACTGAAAAAAAAAATGCAACGAGTGATATGTTAATGCGTTTTTAATTGAGGTTTTGGAGCATCCAAGCAAACACAACTGACTAGCGAACCCAACACAAGCCAGCAAGGACGGAGCAGATCAGTAGGGCGGAAGGCTGCAGTCGAACGTTACCGACAGTAGCAGACCTTGTACTTTGTGTTTCAGTAAGCACTGCAAAGTAAATAATGTTGTTTCCTCCCTCCGCCAAATCGAGCAAATTGTCTGTAACATATCTTCGCTGTTCTTATCCGAATTATTCCAATCATAATGCAGTTCACAGCATGATGATGGAAAATTATGGAAAATGCCATGCTACATGCTGCGTTTTTTGTGATGAACGGGTAAAGAGGAAGATGTATAAAAATTCTAAAATAAACTTGATCTACCTACTACACAGGAGAACCTAAATATCAAAAATGGTGTTTCTAGCTCTAGCTCTAGTTTGCGGGGTCTTCTTACGGACGGACCGACAGACAGACGTTCATGGTTATAAAGAATATATATTCTTCATTGAGCCAGCAACCTTTCCTTCTGGATTTCGCACTTGCACTAACATTGTAGACCCTCTTGATCTTTTTCAAATTACAGGGTCTAACAACAGTTTCAGCTACACTCCTTTTCCCCTCTCCTTATCTCCGACGTTCTCAATTTCATACTCTTCCTGCATGTTCGGAGTGATCCCAACCGCATGCGCCTCAAAACATTGTCATTTATTATTATTTAACCTTTTTTTTCGCTCTCATAATTACAATTTGAATTTTCATGCCCCGCCATTTCTCACATGTTAAGTACATGATGTTAAGAATTATTATTATTATTTTGTTGTTCGTTTTCCCTCTGTTTTTTTGGAGGAAATAATTTTCGGCACACTCACACGCCTTTCACCTGCTTTCAACGGAGTCCGTTACGCCTTAATTATGTTGTATGATGTTCCATTAAAAGGCAGTCGTAGTTTCATTTTTTTTTTACTTTTCACTTTTTTTTTGAGTTGACTGCTGTAATTTTCGCTTGATTTATGAACGTAAAAATGGAAATGTCAATGTTTCGCATAACGATTTCATTAATTGTAACTTCTTCGTTGATTGTAACTCGTGCGCGTAGTACGAGGGCGTAAGGTGTAGCCCACTAATGATAATGATAAACACAATGATGATGATGATAATGATGGTGATGATGATGACAGCTTAATTAGAGTCTGTGCAGCAACTGAAGTTCTTGCAAAGACGAATATATGGTTAGAAAAGGAGTTGAAAACTCTCTATAAACGAAACGTTTATTAGGATGTAACCTACAGTTGATACTATAGTAATAAGGTTGGAGATAGCGCTAATTCTTCGATAAGAAATAGTTATGGGAGTGAAGAAATACAATGGGTAGAAACTTTAACATTAAAGGTCCAGCAGAAAATTAAAATTTTGCTGTAAATTAAATAATGTTCGTCAAAGTTTAAATTTAAATAAGGAGTCTCACATTAGGGAACTACACTAATCAAATTGAACCTTCAACAAAGAGAAACGTTAGCTCAAATTCTCGTAATTCCTTTAACATTTCAAGGGTAGATTTGAGCTGCAAATAAATTTATCTATTTCCATAAGTCAATTAACAGTTTCCAGAACGAATGCATCCCTAACTGACAGTAGACTATCTGATATTTCAGATACCAAATCAGATGGCAAAGTCAATGTGCTGTGGGGTAATTGCAATTCCTGCAGCGTTTGCCAATAAATTAATGAAAAAATCATGAGAGCATAAAACTTAAGCCGAAAGCCATCAAGAAAAAACACGAAACAAATACAATCATAAAAAATTCAATTGTACATAAGTGATAAATAATAAGGTAGACACAAAAAAAAAAAACACACACACACAGAGAGAAGCGCAGATCGATCAGTGATCGAAGGGAGCTGAAAATGGCAACGAGGCAGCACTTCAATCATACATAACAAAAGGAAATAAAAAATGAAAATAAATAAATGACAGCTGACAAGGGTGTGAGCAGCTACAACAACAAAAGCAACAAGAACTGAGAGCAAAGCGGACACATCAATTAATTGTCAATTGCGCGTATTTTCGCACGGCGGTTTCTTTGTGCTCTGCCCTATAAAAAACGCAGCAAAAAATGCGAAAAAAGCGAAATAAAAGCAAAATGAGCAGCGCAACTTCATTGAGAGAAACATGGCTAGCGCGATGAGTGGCAGAGACTCTATGAAATAATAATTAAGTGCCCATTGTGCAAGGCGCACTATCAATTATAAGCCGCAGCAGCAGCAGCATCAGTTGCAGTTGCAGTTGCAACTTGTAGCCGGCGTTGTTAGCTGTCAAATGTAACAAATGTCAGGCAAACGGCTGCTGCATGTGGCATAAAAAAGTGGATCATGGCTGCAGCTACTGTGGCAATTGTTTGTCAAGTTCATCGTAGGCAGTTGCATCTGTCAGATACAAAGATACACAATAGCAGCAGCAACAACAGCAGCAACAACAGCAACAACAACAGCAGCAACTTCTGCATTTATGAAGTGTCACATTGACAAGTTCGCCTAGCTGCCGATTGTTATTGTTGCTCGTGTTGTTTTGCCAGGAGCTGAGCTACTAACAAGCTGCCAAACACAACTAGATACAATTTTACGGATACAATTTGGTAGCCTTCGTTTCATTTTCTTCGACTTGCTGAGCCCTCGGGCCTCTGTTATCCCTAATTCGCAATGTCAATATTGATTTTGTAATAGTAATCCTAAAGAGTTTGGGCTGAGTTGTGCTGCAGGTTGTGAGCAGTGTGAAATCTTGATTCATAAAACTACATAAAAAGTATATTAGGAATGTGTGTAAGATGCAGAAGAAGGCGTGGTAGAGCCCACAAAGTAAATGAGTCGCTGTGGCCATTTCCGTCCTTTCGTATACACTATAAGAGCTAGAGACACCAATTTTGGTATGTAGATTATCCTATGCTGCAAGCAAATCAAGTTAGCTAACGGATAAGAAACAGCGAAGATATGCAACAGACAGTTCGCTCGATAGGTTAGTGGTTTGTAATTAAGCGCGTGAGGTAGCGTTGCTGTGATTATTGAAACTCAAAGTTAAGGGCCTTCTGCTGTCTTTCACGTCCGACTTTAGCCTTCTGTCCGACTCATCTGCTCCTTCCTTTTTCGTTATTCTTTGCTTTAAGTAATTCTTAGATTAATCAATATAATTATGGCCCCCGTAGAAAAATCTGAGCTGCTGTTTGCACAGTAGCTCTGAGCAATATCCATATCCATATCCATAACCATATCAATATTCAAATTGTGGCTCAATTGAAAATTGGCTAACTGCAAGCAGCACCACGTGAGCTGAGCCGAGCTGAGCTGAGCTCGAGAGCGTTCCAGGCCTGCGAATCGTGATAAACGTCAAAATATCACGTTGTGCCGCGGCCCAAGGATGAAGAAGCAGAACAATGGGCCGCAGCCTCATTGCCGTGGCAGGCGTCGTTGGCGGCTTTTGTCGACATTTAGGCGCGCTAAAGTGTTCAACTTGGCAACAAGCCAAAGTTCCAGCCAACAGATTTCAGCAGCAGGCCCAGATCCAGGCTGCAGCGGCTTCTGCGCAATTGTTTCGCTTATCAGCGATGCCGAGACATGGCAGACACAGCGCCGACGCCGACGCCAACGTCGACGTCGACAGCAGTGGAGGAAGAACGCGGCACGATCCATTGGGTCTTTGTTTGCTTTGTTGGTTGAACCATGTCTGGAAATTTGTTTATTGTTTTGTAATGAGTTTGCCCGGCCAGAATGTGCGGCATCTTTTGGCCCTGGCATTCGCGGAAATCATAAGCTGCAAATTGAGCACCATGTCGCCTAATTGGCAGGCCACCATCATCACCATCACCACCACCACCATCAGCACCATCAGCACCACCATCACAAGCACCACCAAGTCGACATGTGGTTGGCGGATGGTAGCGAGTAATTACCAAATTATAGCGCCAAATAAGCGCTCGTCACGCTGATCCGGCCATTGCGAACAGTCGGCCATATTTGAATAATTTCCAACACTTGAAATGACAACACTGAAAACGAGAAGAAACCCGCTCTGTCATGCTTGGAAAAGCAGCGCATTTCGTGTGGTTGACATTGCCACCCAGCGGAACGGAAACCATCAACGGCAATCTAGAAATGGATATTTGAATATGCATGAATACAGCCAAGTTTCCGAGCTCATTAAGTCATATAATTGCCATAAAATGACTGTTGATTCATTTAGCTGACATTCAGAAATTAGCTTGGTTTAGCTATTTACTTTAATGAAGTTCTAATTAGGACTAATATTTTTTGATTACTTATTTAAAAACTTAAATGTTTTATTGATTGACTATATAAAGATCTTGTACTTTAAAAAAGTATATTAGGATCCATTAAGCAATAAAGCAATACAAAATGTGTATAACATCCATATTTTATTGGCACAACGAACTGAGTTGATATAGTCATGCCTTTTTGTCCGAATGTATAAAATACTAGATCTCGTAAGATATAAGAGGCATAATTTGTAGCTTCTCCTATGCAGTAAACTGATCAAGTTTGTTTAAGGATTTTCATACCTACTCCTCTATGAATTGTGATCGGATAAGAAACGTCGAAGATATGCAACAAACAATTTGCTAGCAATCAGTATAGTATAAGGATTGTGTATTGTATTAGGCGATTTTAATCTTCCTGATATTTCTTGGTCATTCTTTAAGAATACCTCATATCTTTCACCCTCTGCTCATCATAATTTCTTAGATAGCCTTTTTGACCTTTCTCTTTTTCAAATCAACTCAGTTTCTAATTCTTTGAATAGAATACTTGATCTCATTTTCACTAATGATTTCAGTGTTCTTAATGTCGCTAGGGTTCTGCCATTAGTGGAGCCTGAAGATTCTTTCCATCCTACTTTAGATATCTCCCTTTCGATTACTAACTCCATCTCTCTTCAATCTCTGGTTTTTAATAAATCGCGTCGTTGTTTTCGTAAAGCAAACTTTGTTTTACTTAACCAACTGATTGTTGCAACTGATTGGACTCTTTTATATGAGATGAACGATATAAATTCTGCTCTTGACTATTTCTACAATTTATTAAATTCCCTGTTTGATGTATGTGTTCCTAATTGCGTAATTTTATCCTCTCTTCACGTAAGCCACCTTGGTTTACTCGTCAATTATCCATGTTGAAAAATATTAAGTCTAAATATTTTAAAAAGTTTAAACGGACTGGATCCGGCTTAGAATTTTCAAAATATTGTGTTGCTAAATCTCAATTTAATATCTTAAATTCAGAATGTTATAACAATTACCTGATCCGTTGCAAACTTCAATTTACGCGGGATCCTAAAAAATTCTATTCTTTTGTAAACTCTAAACGTAGATCTCCAACCTTGCCCTCTTCATTCTTCTTAAATGGTGTTAAATCAGTTGATGACTCATCAGCGTCTGATTTATTTGCGTGCTTTTTTCAATCTACTTACTCAACTACCTCCTTTTCAAAAACGTCCTATCCATATCATATTAATACAATCAACTCTATGTCTCCCCTAACTATATCTGATGAATCCCTCCTTTTATCTATTATTTCTTTGAAATCCTCTTATTTCCCTGGTCCTGATAACATCCCCAGTTGTGTTCTTAAAGAGTGTTGTTATTCTCTTTGTCAACCTCTACTTAAACTTTTTAATCTTTCATTAAATTCTTCAGTTTTTCCCTTCTTTATGGAAAGAATCTTTCATTATTCCTCTTCACAAAAAAGGGTGCAAGTCGGAAATATCCAACTACAGAGGTATTGCAAAGTTGTCGGCTATTCCCAAATTATTTGAAAAAATAATTACGTCGTCATTGCAACACTTTTGTAAGTCAATTATTTCCCCTTCGCAACATGGCTTTGTTAGGTGTAGATCAACTACTACAAACTTGCTAGAATTTAGCTCTATGGTTAATATTGCATTCCTTAAAAAGATGCAGACTGATGTTGTGTATACTGACTTTAGTAAAGCATTTGACTCAGTCAATCATGATCTCCTTTTACATAAGCTTGACCTAATGGGTTTTCCTTCTTTTCTTATTATATGGATTTCATCCTATTTAAAGGACTGGACCCAAAGAGTTTTGCTTAGAAGCCATACTTCTAAGCCTATTTACGTGACCTCTGGTGTTCCACAAGGTAGCCACTTAGGTCCTCTATTGTTCACTTTGTTTATTAATGACCTTCCTCAATCTTTGTCCTATTCCAATATTCTTATGTATGCAGATGATGTTAAACTTGTACTTTCTTTTAAAGATTTTTCTCTTCCAGCAATCTTTTGCAAGATGATTTAAATTCCATGCACCGGTGGTGTATGTCAAATAATCTTCTTTTAAATAAAAGTAAATGTGTTTCTATGACCTTTTCTAGAATTTCCCCCTTTTCTGCAATATATACGATCGATAATGTTCCATTGCAACGCATTTTATCACTTCATGACCTTGGAGTAATATTTGATCCTAAATTAAGCTTTACGCTACATATTTCTGCTATTATAAGCAAGGCCAAGGGTGTACTTGGATTCATTAAACGCTGGTCTAAAGAATTCAATGACCCTTATTTTACCAAACTTTTGTATACCTCTCTAGTACGTCCCATTCTTGAATACTGCTCATGTGTTTGGTGTCCCCAGCATAGAGTGTATCAAGATAGGATAGAATCAGTTCAGAAACAATTCCTTTTATTTGCTCTTCGAGGATTAAATTGGAATCCTAATCTTCGCTTACCACCTTATTCTGCAAGATTACTTCTTATTAATCTTCCGTCTTTATCTAATCGTAGGACTGTTTTAGGTGTTTTATTTCTTCATAAGTTGATTTTAGGTGAAGTAGACTCCCCCCTGCCCTTTTGAATCAAATTAGTTTTTCAATACCTCGTAGGCCTACTAGGAACTTTCAACCTATTTTTCTTCCTGTATGCACCACTGATTATGCTATGCACAATAATTTCCGGGTTTTATGCTCTAGTTATAACGCACATTATAAATTAATATCTTCTGAACTCTCTCTACCTTCTATAAAATTCGCTATCCTACAATATCTAACTCATTCTAACATTTCATCTTAATCAATTTAGATTTGTATATTTGTTTAACACAACTAACCACTAATCTTGGTCTGATTGGGTTTTTCTGGGTTTTCCCATATCCTCGCAGCAAATGCTGGACCTTTATTTTTCTTTTTTATTTTTCATTTATATTTTAATTTATTCTTCCCCCAGATTTTCTTATTTTCTTATATTAAATTTATTTTTTAATTTTAATTTTATTATTCTTAATTTTAATTTGTAATATATTTTTTCTTGGCTGACTGGTCTTAGTTGTCATTTAAATAAATAAATAAATAAAATTATTACACCTTAAATTCAATGGGTGAATATTTCTACAAAACTAATGCTCTCTACCAACATTCCTTGCAGATTTTCTGTTACAACCCTTTCGCAAGCCGAAGCGTGTTCGCACCGCCTTCTCGCCGACCCAATTGCTCAAGCTGGAGCACGCCTTTGAGGGCAATCATTATGTGGTGGGCGCGGAGCGCAAGCAGCTGGCCCAGGGTCTAAGCCTGACGGAGACACAGGTAAGCAGCCAGCGGGCAAGTGCCCCCGCCCCTGCCCCTGACGCCTTGCTGCCCCCAAGGAGCAATGGTAACCCTTTAATGCGCATCAAATTCAATAAATACCTTGCCCAATTGGACAGCCTCAACCCCCGGGGCTGGAGCAACCCCTGGGCAAGCGTTAAGTGATTGCATGTCAGCCAGTCGTTAGCCCGGCAAGTGGCGGGAGTTGCCAAGTTATTAGCACAATGAGAGGGCGAGGATGGGGCAGCACTTGAAGTGCATAGCTGGGAGGCAAGCGTAGGCAGGCAAATAGAATTAAAAGACTCGTTAAATTTATTTACGACCCGCCGCATAATGCAAGGGTTGAGCCGAACCGAACTGAACTGAACCCAAGTTGATGTGTGCTTTTCGTATTTCTCACCCGGCCAGGTCAAAGTCTGGTTCCAGAACCGTCGCACCAAGCACAAGCGTATGCAACAAGAGGGCGGCGACAGCAGCGACGCCAAGAGCAACAAGGGCAGCTCCTCGGGAGGGGGCGGCGGGGCTGGCAGTGGGGATGGCGACGAGGATGCCAAACACGACGGCTCCCAGCACAGCTCGACGGATGTGGAGGACGAGGAGGACATCGAGGAGGATGACGAGGACGAGGTGATCGATATGGATGACTATGGCAGCGACATGGACACCGAGGAGCATCAGCGATTGCGTGAACAGTTCCAGCAACAGTTGGCGGCGCATCAGCAGCAGCTGCTGCAGCAGCAGAGCGAGGCAGCCGCATTGACACCGCAGCAGCAGCAACAGTTGCTGCAGCAGCATCAGCAACGTCTGCAGCAACAACACCAGCAGCAGCAGCAACAGCAACAGCAGCAATTCATGCAGCAGCAGCAAATGTATCTCATCGAGAAGGAGCGGGAACGGCAAAGGGAGCGCGAGAGGGAGCGGGAAAAGCAGTAAAGTTCGAAGTGTTTGCAGTTTGTGTCAATTTAATTTGTGTTCCTTTCGTTTGTAAATTACCTAATTTAAACTGTAAAAATTAATTTAAAGTACATTAAATATTAATGATACCGAGCTCCACACTTGTCCACTTGGCCACAGCATCATTAGAGCCTGTACCTTAAAAAATATAAGAGGGTCTGATCAGTTAGTGCAAATGAGAAACGTGTGTAGCAATCAGAAGAAGGCATGGTAGACCCCACAAAGTATATACATATATACTTGATCAGGATGACGAACAGAGTCGTTATAGCGTCTTTCGTCTGTATATCCTCGCAAGCTATAAAACCTAGGGACATAATTTTTGATATGTAGATTTTTTTTTAGATTTTTTATAATTCCCTCCTTCCTTTGCATATCAAAATCGTCACAGCATCCACAAACTTAGCTTATTGCATTCCCCAACGATGCTGCAAACCACATTATGATCGGATAAGAAACAGCGAAGATATGCAACAGACAATTTGCTCGAAAGAATATAATCTATAATGAAAAAATTTTATTTAAATACAAAGTACAGGCTCTCCTTCTGTCGGCTACTTCCGACTGTTCTATATTGTTAAATATCGATCAGCTGCCATGACTCAAAATGCTAACGAGCGGCCTTTATTGAGTTGTTGAGGTAAACCCAGGTCCCTTTTACCCTGAATCTAAACAACTTCGGCACGTTGTGTGCCATAGATTGACAGTAAAAATGCAATCAACAATTACGGATTACGAATTACGAATTACGGTCTCATAAAGCGGCCAAAAAATAAACGTCAGCCAGTAACTGTTGGTTGAATTGATTGGATTGATTGGTTTGATGGCCAGCCGACCCAACCGTAGCTCAAACTGCAACCATACGAAATTGATATTAAAATGCAAACGATTGACTATAAAAATTATTTACTACAATATATAAATAAGCCTCGAGCACCCCGGGGATTCATTTCGCATGGCGCAATATGCATATGGAGCAACCGGCTTGGCTAATGGCCCGGCAATTTGGCGTCATTTAAACTGAAACGTGAAATAAACCAAAAAACTTGACTGACAAAAAACAAAATGCAACAAAAAATAAAAAACACAGGCAGACTGACAGTAAGCGAGTGTATGCGACTCGTGCCCGGCAGCAAATTCAAAGTACAATATAAATAAATTTCATTTTTTGCTTGATTGTATAAACGAGGTCTTCCACCGAATCACTCCACCGGCCTAACCCCAACCCAATCCTTGAAATGTACCCCAAAACCGAGCCAGACGAAAGTTCAAGGTAATTGCCGTTGTCAAAGCAGCACAACGAAAAGTGGGCGTGTTCACGTGGAAACTTGGCCAACAATTTATGGGCCACTTGAGTACAAGCAAAGGGTGTTGAGGTTGCACGCGAGCGAGCAACTAGAACCCACCAGAGCCACCAAGCCACCAGATGCCGCACTTTTCAGCATTGTGCAACTAGGAGTGCTGTATGAAAATTCTCGTATTTTGCATAAACGATGTGAGAATTACTTAATTGCTATTAGAGTGAGAACGGGAGGCGTACCAATGGCTCCATATGTGGGTAGATAGCGAAATTTATGAACGTTTAGGCCAGACAGACAATGAAGTTGTCTACACCAAGTGGCATGGCCCAAAGAGAACTGCCAAAAGCAGGTGGTTCCTCTGCTGCATAAGGGGTTCACTCGCATTACAACATGTGCATAATAGATCTAGGGTACTACGAGTGCACTTGAAATTCATGACAGCTACTTTGTCGGGGGCGTTATATGCCACTCGTTGCAACAAACAAGTACAGTGAACACCATGGTGCGAGAAACCAAAAGTTCATAGATATTCAATATTTGGAAATACTAAAATTTCTTAACAAATATAATTTGGCATATTTTTTACCAAGATCATATAGATTAAAGTAACTAATGCAAATTTCTTACAAAAATATTTGTACGGATAGGTTTCCCTTTAATGGAATATTTAGCTTTTAACTTCGAAATTGGTCAAAATTCCATAAAACTGTCAGCCCATCTTTCCTTTCCATAACATATTTGAAGGTATTCCGTAGTTTACATAACTTTTACGCAGATCATTTTGAAATATTCAAACAAAATTTGGGTAAGAATTTAATACTATCTTAAGTTATCGATAAGTGTTTAGAGAACATTCAAGGTTTTCCACAAAGAAAAAGAAGATTCCCCCTCGGTTTTAACTTAGCTGATTTAGGGCAAACAACTTGCTTTTCAAATATGTACCCATATCAACCATATGTAGCTTGTACTTGGATGTAAGTAAACCCCAAGCGACTGCGGCAAAATATATCGTTTGATTTTGGCATGTCTACAATGACGTCGACAGCGATGATGACGACTTTGAAAACAAATTTGCGCAAATGAGAAGGGAAATGAGCAGGGGAAATGAGAAGGGGAAATGGCTTTCAGCCAAGTCAACAAATCGAAACGTCAACGGCCGTGAGAGCCGGCCCAGGCACTTGGAGCATATTAAGGGCGTCATTAGTGCAGCAGGCGCTGCAAATTTGACAACAGCAGGTGAACGGTATGGCCAACCAAAGGAAAACCCAAGAGGGTGCTGCTGGGGTAGGGACGAGGACCGTTCGCCTGACATATGCTGCAGTGCAGCGGACGTGCCGGCGACAGCGTAGGCGTCTCTGTTGCTGTTGTTTCTGACGATGTTTTTCAGTTTTGCTGTTGACTCTAGCTATTTAGCGACCATTTGTATGGGAAGCAACGGCAGCAGCAAACAGCGGCAGCAATATACAAACGGAATTGCAGTTTAAACTTAATTTAGCGCATTTGATGGGCCGCAATGACGCGCGACGTGGGCGGTCGATTAATAAGCATAGACGTAATCAGATACAAAAGTATCTAAGTATCTGCAGAGTCGTAGTACGTACTTGCCACGTTGAGGTAAGACCCCATTTTGTGCATAAATCAAAGGCAGACTCTGGCACTGTTCGAGTGTCTTGCACTTGGCACCGACCAAAGGTGTGTGAGCCAAGGGGCAAGTTGCACTTTTGAGGCGCCTCTTGTCCGCACATAAATTCAATTGAAATGAGCAGAGCGCCAACAAGTCGCCAGCTCCGACTCGGATTTAACTACTTTTTTTTTTTGGGCTGGGTGCGAGTCTGGGCCAGTCCTAGGCGTCAATTGGCAAATTGGATTCCATGACAGCCACGAGGTAAAGTTAATTTGCGGCGGCCATAAATAATGCGGTGATCAGCTCGTAACTAAATGTGCTATTCGAAAGGAGAAAGCGACGCTGACAAATGGAATGCGTTCAGCATTGTCGAGCGCACAATCTGTGTGCTATATAAACCGACTAGAACTTGGACTTTCCAGTTATATATCTACAAGAGAATAATGATAATTAACTCCAAAGATATGCCAATAATTATGAACTTAAGTGAGTATATCACGTGTGATTGTTTATCAGATAAGCAAAACTTTGATGCATCATAGCCCTCTTATTTATGAATTGATTTTGATAAAGTTTACAGAATCCGTAAATATTAATGATCTCTACCAATATCAATTTATGTGGATAAATTTGTATCTCTTTAATACCCCTATTTCGACTTAGCTCGTCGTCCTGATTTACTACATACTTTATGAGATCTGATACGCCTCCTATTCCCCCAATTACCAATAAAAATGCACAAACATTTCATTGTTTCTTGTAAAATAATTTATTTATTAATTGATCAATTTCCATTTATTATTCCCAGTGTCCATTTGTATAAATATAAATTTATATAAATCATTTAATATGCTCTTCGTGTGGCAAATTGTTTGTGGCGCGTGCATTACAACATTTTCCCTGGAAATTCACATTAATTAGGCGCAAAATTTGAGCACGCCAACGCCGCAAATGGCCAGCAACAATAAACAAGAAAATTTAATTTAATGTCTTTCGGTTTATTTGAAAACTAATTTTCTGAAAATTAATGAGCGCTCATTTGGCGCGCATCCAGCCACGCCCACAAAGCGCACGCAAGGCGGCAAGTTATGTGGTTATATGGTATGGTATGTTGGCCAGCGATGAGCTTTCTGCCACAACTAAGTCTGAGAATCTGACTTAGTTATACGTATTTATAAATTAATGACACAAGACAAATGGCAAACGATTTATATTAAAAGGCGCCTTTTCAACTTTTCAACTTATTGGGCGCCGGTCTTTGGCTAAATGGCTTTTCGTATATACAGATAGTTTTTTTTTCGGTCAGGGGTGGTCCCTTAGAGACCCCAAAAAGACCTACACAAGTGAGGAAGATATGAAGAGAGAACTGATGATCCCAAATGGGTGTGCAGCTCATGACACTGACGGATATTTAATGTGATGCCCCTCAAATTGTGGCTCAAGGAGTGGCATGTCGAGTGGCTTCATTTCATATCAATTATAATTTAAATAAAATTGAAAATTTCTACCTCTTGCCGTTGAGTAATGATAATGATGATGTGCGCTCGTTGTATAACTGAATCAGCTAATAATTTATCTGCGATTCAGCTATACTTTTACACTTAAAATCTAGTGTAATCAATTGGCTATTAAGGGGTTAAGGGACCAAATAAATTAAGCTCTTTGCTTAATCGATGAAATTTAAATAGTTGTTTAATGACTGAAAATTAAAATCAAGTTGACTCCAAGTTAAAGCAGTTTGTGATATATACTTGTATACTTATATGTAGAAGATATTAAATTTTTGAAGTGGTTATACTACATACTATTCTTTTCAATTTCTTTTAAGCCGTTTGTCTTTCTGTCTGTCTATATGAGCTTGAGCATTATTAAATTGTAATATTGAACATATCAGGTTGTTATTCAGAATATATACTTTCGATCATTATAACTACCTATTCTGAAAAGCACATTCAAATCGTTTACAGAACACAGAAGTTATTAAACAAACAATATTTGTTTTTTATGAAATTTATTTGTAATCTTTTCAGTTTATCAACGATGTTTGTACTTTCAAACCGATATCAATAATATTCCACTCTGCTTATCGTCTAGGCTCTTTAGAAACTAATTTACAGTGTAATCAATGTTTGCAGTCTGAATTCTTCAAGTTGCCTGCCTTAGTACAACCTGTTGGATCAATTAAACAATTAACCTTTGCACCGGGAGCCGCATTTCAAAATCAATAAGCGCACACCGAAAGCATTTGCTGATGATGTGGGCGCGGTGCCGCCCCTGAAAACATGCGGCAAAGTCCTCAATTTAAAAGCCATTTCGCTTTGTCGCCGTCAAGTGCTGAACAACAGGAGGCGTTTCTGCGCAAATGGGCGTGGCACTTGCGCGATTCGCAACAAAAAACTTTTGCCTAACATGAGCCAATAAATCTAGGCAAAAAGGCAAAAGTTTGTAAAGCGACGTCGACGTCGCGTTGGGCAACTAATTTAAAATAATTAGTGGGTGCAGCTAGGCAAGTATGTCTACTTGTCTACTTGTATCGCTGGCAACCTCAGGTTGTGGCTGACAATCGGCCAAATTATGGGGTCGCATGGCCAATAAGTCTGTTTGAGCCACAGGTTGAAGGTAGACAGGTAGACTGCACCTGACAGCCGGCTGATTGCAAGCTGGCAATCTATGGACAATAGGCAGCTCATTAACACATTTTGGGATGTCGGTTTTCCGTTTAATGGCAATTTGTGCACAATAAATTGTTCAAATCCGACAAATGGCCAGGGTGTGAACTGTTGGTATTCTATATGAGGTTGAATTCTCTCGAATTGCCGCATGACTGTACAAATAAAACCGAGTTAATTAACTTCTGGCTGCATTAATTTTTGCAGCATGATTAATTATACCAAAAAACGAGCTCACGGCCATAAGGCAGACGTCGCAACTCCAAGCTGCAAGTTCTGGCTCTGACTTTCAGTCTGTCTGTGCCTGTCAGCCCGGCTAGCTACCGGGAACCCAGAGCCTCATCCGCTGACTTGAGTGGGCACACAGCTGCGGCAACCAGTTTAAACGCCATTGGTCATTTGCAGCAACAGCAACAGCAGCGCCGGCCATTAAAATGACATAGAACCAGGGAACCGAACTTCGCGTCTTGGCCAAGTTCTTGACCAACTGTTGGCCTAGACACGACATGCCAGGCGTGCGAGCTGCCGGCGCACAATTATTAACCCAAACACATTGCAAAAGCCTGGCTTCAACCAGGACTCGAGCTGCCTCCAACTGCATCTGCATTTGCCAGAGGATACATTTCCTTTCCCGTCTCCATCTCCTATCCAGTTTCGGTGTATGCATGTGTTAATGTGCGGCACGGCTAAAACAATTAAATGTAGATTAGCAAAAACACACACAGTCACATGGCCAAGTCACCATTAGGCTCTAAATTAGTTGCATTCTGAGTACTCGTCCCTATTTAGACGATGAATAATGAATTCGTGTTTAATACGGAAGGTAATATAATTTATACTCCACTATTTAATTGTGCAACTTTATTGGCATATCTGCTATAACTTGGTATTAATTAAAATGCAATTGGTCTATAATTAAATTGTATTCCTAAATTAAATAATATAAATATACTATATATATATATATTATATATATAGACAGAAGATTTGCGGCGTGTCATATTATATCTTCTTCATTTTTACTCATATCTTCAGTAACTTCTGTATCTATTTTAGCCAAATATATAACAAACTATTCATACTAAAATATTTAACAATAAGTAACAAATCTTTCAAAATTGCTTATAACCATTTTTTTTTTGCATATCTGAGAAAATAACTGGAGCAAAATAAAGCAATAATAGTATATACACTTTAATGGATCTGTTGATTTCTGCTAATTGTCAATAAATAATACGAGTAATAACATAACATTATAAAATTTAAATATTGGAAAATGTTGATTTAATATAAGCACCTGCAATTACGTAGTATAACTGTTAATTTACAGTATTCTTGCGTAGAGCTGTATCGATAAGTTTTAAGTAAACGATCAAACGATTCCTCAAACCAAACCATATCGCAATTTCTGATTGTAGTACAGTGCATAAATAGTTCAGTGAACAGTTTGTTCATCAAAAATTTAACTAAACAACAATATGCTTGAACTGAACTACTAGTCTTATATGGCAAAAATCGATCCTAATAATGACAACAGATCTCTGATTGTTTCTCAATTTTGCATTAATTTTTACAAAAATTTAAAAAGCAAAAACAACTCTTTGTTCTGTAAAAAGGCCAGAATTTCCAGAGTTTCTTATCAACAGCTTACACAAACAGTATGTAAAACAGCGAATGTTTTAATCCCGAACACTCAACCGGTCTGAAGTGCTAAAATGGTATATCGAATTAGTACAAATGAGCTCTTTATTGCAGCTGTCACATTAAAGTTGCAAAGTTCAGCGCGAATAACTTAGGAGCAGCAGAAAACAAAGAGGAGCTGAGGCGGGAGAGGAGCAAGTTGCATGCAACTGCGTGTTTTATCGAGGTTTATGTGCTGAGAAATTTCCAAAAGCAATCACATCACATCGGATTGCAGTCAGTCCCTTTTAACTGCTTGCAAATTTATGTCTCTGCTTAAGAAAACACTAAATGAGTGCCATGCATTTTTTTATCGCACGCAGCAGCAGCAAAAAACAGCAAAAAACAAGAAAAAAGCACAATAAACTGCCGTCCAGGGTCCAACAACTAATTAGACATGTTAAAGAACTTGTTCGGAGTTATTGTTGTTGTTGAACTGCTGACTGTTGACTGTTGACTGTGCTGGGCATTAAAATGGTAACACCCGAACTTAAACTGTCCAAAGGTCCGACCAAAAACAGGCAAACACATTTAAAAATGCTCAAGTTAATTAATTGCACAGCAAATGCAGATCGTGGCCAAAGCCGGGCAGACAGGACCCGTCGGTAACGACCAAGCCCAGGTTCAGGCCGAGCTCCATTCCCAAATCCAATGACTTGATTCTTGCAGCACGATAGGAAGGAGAAGGAGCAGAAGGCTGACTACCTAGGGCTGAGGCGACTGCGTTTCGTTTCGCTTTCATTAAACAAATATCCAAACACTTTTGCCGCTGATGCGTTGACACAGATTAGCATAATCCCAACAGGCTCAGCTTGCAGTTGGAGTGGAAGTTCTGAGACAGATTTTAGTTGTTTTTCAGTTGGTACGGCGACAGCAGGTCTACCAAAGTTGTTTTGCTTACTGGCCCTGACATTCTTGGCTCGCTGCTTGGTCCAATTTGGCATACGTTCAACTTGTGCACACAGCAGATTTAGCTCTGTTTATCTGCCAGCAATTGGGAGAAAGTCAAGTCAATTGAAATTGTAGACGGTGGGGAGCTGAACATGGCAGCATTTGTTTAACTTCATTAGCAGTGCCACGCCCACAGCAAGAACAACAAGCGCACAACGAGAGATGATTAATTGATCGATCAGTCGAATGTCGGGGGAAAAATAAAGAAACAAAACAAAACACAATCAAATTAAGGCAGCATATAAATGTGAGCCAATTATTAAAACTTAATTTTGATGTAGACACCAGACGATTCCCAATTTCACAGCCTCCTCCAGCGGCAGCCAACTAATGAGCCATATGCACTTGCCTGCCAAAATCATTGTTTGTTGTTGCTGCACAGCTAATCAAGCTGTTCGGGCTGCCAACTTTGATGCATTTCCCAAATTGATGCCCCAGATTGATGGCCGACTCTCCAACTCTGTAACTGACGCTGACTCTGCGTCTCTCTGACATATGCAAAACATTTTGTTCATCGCTGGCGGACAAGGCCCAGAACAGCGCACATACCATACAAATAAATGAGCTGAAAATTCAGACAAATGACTAACAAGAAGGTGTAGAAGTTGCCAGTTAAGCGGGACACCGTTCGGCTAAGGTGACTTGCCTATGAGCTACAGTAGGGTGCTGACTATAGAAATAGAGTATTTCAATAGCATTTCAATCTTTTTTTCAATTGATACAATATTTCATTCTACATTCTATATTGACGCGCTTTCTCGTATTTGATTGCTTATCAAATAAGCAAAACTATGATGCCTCATATCTCTCTTAATTATGAACAGATTTTAATATAAATATACTAAATTGGTTGATATTAATTATCTCTATTTAATCTCCATGCAATTTATGTAGATTGATTTGTATCTTTTCATCTTCTAGGTCACATAGAAGATGAAAAGATGAATTCACATATGTTCACTGTAGGCGTAAGGGGCGTGACATTTAACAATTGAAACAAAATAGATGTGCACATGTTCGACCAAAATGATGTATCCTGTTTCCTACCATTTCATGGGTAGAGGGTATTAAAATTAGTTTTTAAAGCATCAAATGCAATATTTAGGAGCTATAATTATACCATTAAATCGAGTTAATATTTAATTTAATTCTCTGCATTCAACAAATAAGATAAATGAGCGCATGTCTTAACCTATATGCCCCGTTGCAGTAGCGTAACAGAAAATAAAATAAAGATATAGAAACCGATTTCAATTTTGTTGTTAGTCCAGCGACGTATTGAACTGCGCTAAATTAACCGCGGGCATTCATTTCGGGTTTCATGTTCAAATCGGAGTACTCCGACTCCGGCCGAAGCGTTTTGATGAGTATTGATGAGTTTTAATAAATTGCTGATGAGTTTTCAAGCGCGCTTGGTTTCCCAAGCACAACGAATACAATAAACAGCAGCAGCAGCAGCAGCAGCAGCTGAAGCGATAGATATAGATATGTATACATTTGTACATCCACTTGGTTCTTTTTCTACTTCTTTTAGTTGTTTTGTTTTTGGGTATCTGTAACGACTGTGGGCACATAACAAGCCTCAACGCCTTACAACATTTTGAGTGATGCGTTTTTGAAAGTGGCGTCGAATTTCTCAACCGTGAAGCGCCATGCAGAGCAGCGGTAATTGAGACGCTCCAGCTGATGTTGATGTTGATGTTGATACTGCTGCTGATGCTGATGCCGATGTTTCAAGCTTGCAGCGTGTTGCATGGCGTATGGTGCAGGCTGCATGCTGCATGCTGCATGCTGCATGGTGCGGCCGTGTATCCATTTAATTGCCGCCATTATTAAACTCATTTATCGTGTTTTAATTTTAACGTTGAGCTTCAGCAACAGCATCAGGTGTCTGACGGCAACAGGGCATCACTTTGGATACCAATTGTCTGTCTCTCTGTCTCTCTCTCAGCCTCGGCTTGAGTATAATTAGCGTAGAAGAAGAGAGCAGCGGCGACTGCAGCTGCCATGATTTGGCGCTGATGCAGCAATTTACAAGAAAATTATGTTGTTTGCTTAATTAATAAAAGTAGTTTTTAATAGAAAGCCATTAGGCAGGGAACAGCCAAAGCAGCTAACGAAAGACTTAGGCAACAAACTTGCTGCTTGATTGATGTAAATACGCCAAGACTAATTTTGCTAGAAATCTAGCTAATTTTAGTATAATACATAACTGACAAAAACTTAACATACCTCTTAAAATACTTAAATTTTTATGGATGCTGTTAGCTGCATTACGATCGGTTAAGAAACAGCAAGGATATGCAACAGACTATTTGCTTGACTGAGCAGAGGGGGAGTGATGTCTGAGGCAGTATTGCAGTGATTAGGGAAATAGGGTTTTCTATAGTCAGTTACGTACGACTGATTTAGTCAGCGGCAGT
This sequence comes from Hypselothyrea guttata, assembly GCA_035045125.1. Taxonomy (NCBI): domain Eukaryota; kingdom Metazoa; phylum Arthropoda; class Insecta; order Diptera; family Drosophilidae; genus Hypselothyrea; species Hypselothyrea guttata. The sequence continues at coordinate 150,988 of JAWNNJ010000972.1, forward strand.
TTGACACTTCTGAGAAGATGATGATTGCAGTTCCCATCAAAAGACTTAAAGTATCTTTTATCTCTTGCCCATCATCCCACACAAATCTAGGGAACTTTGTTACAGCATATTCACTTAGTTTAGTGTTGATAAGCAAACTTAAAGTGCCAGTAATTACTAACCGTATGTCACACTTTCGAGTTCATCAGTGTCAACTCGACAGCGGCAAAAACCTGAATTTCCTTCATCTGGTTTTCACTGTAAGCTGATGACGTCCGCCAAACTGTCGCATAAAATAATATAATTAACATAATCATAATCAACAAAGTATAAACGTTAAATTGAGGCTAATTACTTTATAACCGACACTCAAACTGCGAAACATCGTCCATGACGCTGACGACGACAAAGTCGAATTACTGTGTACTCAAAGAAGAAAAAAACATGCTCACTTGTGGCAAACTCGTTTCAATTATGAGGAATCAAGCGGTCTAGCGAGTGCTTAACATAGGTACAACCTCTCGAAGCCCCCAGGTCCCGGCTCCAGGCCTTAAACCCCAACTCACTCCGCCATCCGACCATCAACCGGACGGGTCAGTAGCCAGTAAGCGACAATTCCACAAAGTACGTATGATATTTGATTTCATTTTCGTCTAAATGGAGCTATGACCACGTTTCTTGTGGCTAATTGTATAAACTGCAACTGCATACACTGCAAACAATTGAGGGTAACTTGTGCTACAAATCATATAGCAGCTGTAAAATTCTCAACATTTGGAAAATATACTAAATTTATTAAAGTACTCGAAACATGGTTATAAGTGGGATTTAATGCTTATTTTAAAATTAATTGAAACAGAAATTTGGCATCTAATCTACAAGATATTTAATCTAAACGATATTTAATTGTAAATTAATCATAAATAAAGTTTGTAATATAGAAAAAAAGGTTTTGAAATCGGTTTAAATAGCTAGATGTAGAATTATGCATATGGGTTTGTTAATGCCCACAGTTAGTTTATAGCTTTATCTTCCAATTAACCCCTTGTTTTTCTCAGTGCATGGTGCTCTGATTGAACTCGTGTGGTTGTAGTAGAAACTTCAGCATTAAATGACCAACTGTTCGTACTATGAGCACAATATGGCGGTTGCCTGACAAAAGATGAAAAGAAGCCCAGTTAAATGTTTTTTGTTAAGTTATTTTGCTTTTTATGACAAGCTCGTGAATCCGTGAGCAATTGTAAATGCGCCATATAATTTACAGATAATTATTATAATTACAGGTTATTTTTCAGTTAACATACAAGTGCTTGGATTTGCCACAGTTGTTGTTGCAGCGACTGAGCGTGGTTGCTGCTCCAATGCCCACAGGCGTCTATCAAGTTTTATTTGCTATACCAGTTGTTTTTTTTTTGTTATAGTTGTTGTTGTTGTTGTTGTTGTTGTTGTTGGCATTGCATATGTTTAACTAGCACGCAATTAGCCGGTAAATTTCAGTTCCGAAATTATTAAAAATAAACATTTTAACGCTTTAATTAGGTTTCGTAATTTGGCATGAAATTGTATATTTATGATCTTAGCCCACTAAATTGCTTAACATTAATATACTACAAGAATTTCAATTGCCAGATCGAAAGACTTAGGCAACAAACTTGTTATCAGTTCGATCTGCAGCGGAAATAGAAATTTATCAACTGAACATTTTCTTTTACATCGCCGTGAATATACAATTAAATTACAATTTAATTGTTGGCTGACATTTGACTTAATTAAAATGATTTCAATCGCTCAACGTTTTTTTTTTACTTTCCAGTACGTGAGTCATTGGTAACTTCGTCCGGCTCGTAACTTCAGGGCCAATTATGCGTTATGGTCAAAGACTAAAAAAAAGCAACAAAAGCTGAAATTTGTTTGCAACGCTCATAAATAAATTTGACAGCAAAAAACGCAAAATGAAAAACAAAAGCAAAACACTCGCAATCTATGGACGTTCCAGGGCCGGGCGCGATAAAAATCGTTGGCAATTTGTTAAATTTAACGATTTTCAGCATAAGCAGAACAACGAAACCGGCGAAAACGGCGAAAACTGTGCCGAAAGTTGGGCAGCCCAATATGGCCAAAAACGCGGCCAGCCGCCTCATGCTTCGACTGTTTTATGACCAAATAAATAATTAAAATGATGCGTAGTGTTAAGTGCCGCCACGTCTCTCCAGACACTCACACATAAATGCAAAGTGTGTGCCACAGCCACCAGTGTTGCCACCTTAGCTATTTTCAGGTCAAACTTGGGAATTTCTGATAGTCGATAACAGGCAGGAATCTGTTGTTCTAGCTATTTTACAACATATAATAAAAATTATGAAATTTCAAACTAAAAAACTTTTGTAAATCACATCTTCGGATTATCTAAAAAGGTATTGAGAATTTAAAATAAAGCTTACTTATAGACGAAATAGCTGGCTTTCCAAAAGTACAAAATAATTAAATATTCGTACCTAATCACTCTTATCAGGGAATATATTAATTAATAATTGTTACAAAAGAAGCATATCAAAATACCGAAGAGTTTGAATTCGACAATGTTTTAAATTCTTACTCTATGAACAATATACCTACTATATTACTACTATTTACCTTTAATACTATAGCATTTTATAAATCATGAATTACATTGCGATCGGCTAAGAAACAGCGAAGATATGTAACAGACTATTTGCTCGATTTCAGCAAACTTGGCTGGCCTGCTCTGCTATAATTGAAAACTGATAGTTGGCAACTCTGACAGCCACACGCAGCGCAGCGCGTTCATTTCTTTTGAAAATTTGTCATAAATTTATAGCTTTCGCGCGGGGGTCAGTGTACCAGAGCCATGCCTGAGCGTAGTGAGGCATGGGGCACGTACGCACTCTGACACTGGATGAAGCTGGTCCGAGCTTAATTGCTTGTCATGTGGCACACATTTCCAGCGCAAATTGGCCAACAGATATGCCAGACGTGAGGTCGTAGAACACGGACCACACAAAACGTTTGATTCAAATCTTGTGCCGCCAAATTCAAATATTTGGCAAAATGTCGGCGTAAGCCCACGACGGTTTTAGGCCCATTTTGATGGCCTGCGGTACGCCCTTTAATGCCGAACCGGTTCCAGCAATTGCCTGGCATTTAATTAAAGAGAACCGCGCCGAGTTTTAATGAACCAACCTGAGGAACATTAAACTAATATGCTTTATGGCTGCTCGAGTTGTAGCCCGAATGTCACTTGTTGCAGCTTCTTGTCTTTGACATCTCTTCTAATCTGAGCACAAAATATAGTTTTATGATGCTCGTTAAAACTCAGCTCCATGTCGGCCTTATCACTTTGCATCGTCATGCCGCATAAAAATCTAATCTGAGCCCAGATCTAAGATGGCTCAGTATATCCTGTAGCAAGTGGCACGTAGAGCTGACCAGGTTTCCTAGTAAATGCTGTCAAAAAATTGTTCAAATTTCGTTTAGTTAAACGGAATGCACATTAAGTTGCAACAATATTTAAGAAAGTACTTAAACCTAGAATGAATGAATTTGTCGAAAGGAAGATGTCTTCATTTATAGAGAGCACCAAACGTTGTTACTTTTGTAATTGAAAGAATTATTTAAAATGCCATTGATTAAAATTTATTAAAAGTACATTGAACATCGATCGATCCGTACCATAGTTATTTTGCTGTTGGATATGGAAATATTTTATGGGGTTGGGGCCTCAGCAGGAGTCGGAACCTGAATGCATTGAATACAGCTCATTATGCCTTCCATCTGCTCCGATATGACACTAACTATTTGAGTCAAGGGTTTGACAAATGAGAAAGGGTTGAATGGGCTAGCGTTGTTCACATAGTCAAAGGGATTGAAGAGGTTAAAACTGTTTCCTCTATCTCCTGTGACTGCCAGTACAAGTTGGATGAGCAACTGCAGTAGAATTTGCAATTTAAGCCAAGAATTTGCTAAAACAGTTAATACTACTTATGCTTACCACAAGAACAAATACTCGTTTTAGCGTGTTGTGCATGTTGAAGATTGTTTCAAAATATAACTGCTTACTTCATGTCTTGACTCGAAGTATATATAGCTTATTTTCTAAAAACCATTTCAATTTACCCTACATCACGATATAATTTTGGTCACGCTCTAGCGATAGGGCATAAATTGCAATTAGAGCTAAAAACGAGCAATATTCTAACACTCTCTGATAACAGCTTGATGAGAAATTTTACAACTCTATTAGCAAACAGCTAAAGAAGATCACGCAAAGGCCACCAAAAGCTCATAAAGTTAACTACCTTCGACTCCAGCTGATACGAATATATAGAGTCATCTTATGCCATGTTGTTGCACCCTGCGCGTTGAGAAATTTGTGGCATACAACATAAATAATATTTTATTGGCAATTTAGTTGGGAAATTAATGTGCATACAGTTGGCAACTTTGATAATTTATGCAAATAAAACGATCGTAAATTTGGCATTAAAACGCTTATTAAATGATCGTTTATTAGCCAAGGTCCCAGCCCCCAGAACACACTCAACCCCAGCTACATATCCAAAAGGATTAGCTTGTGCGCCCCTCTTGGCAGCATGCAACAAGGTTGCGATTTGTAGCAGTTGCATAAATTAAGTGATTAACAGAATTGTTCTTAAATGTTGGCAGCTACTTACAAGATTGATATTATTTACGATTCTGCGCCGAATCGCATTGATATATGTACATATACGCATAAAGTGTCTATAACTTCTGGGAAATGTCGGCTGTTGACTCGAATATTGTATAATGTATTAGCTGGCGCATTGTGTGTTAATTTGACAAGAAACCAAGAGGCAAGAAATTCCTTAGCAACGACAGCAACAACACTTTGCCGCAATGGCGACAAACGAGCCTTGTTCCTGTCAAAAGTCAGAAATATAACCATATAAAATCAGTCGGCATGACCATTGAGCAGCTCGACAGTCGCTTCTCTGGGCTGCTCATGTCATCCTCTCAGTTGCTTCACTCAACGTCATTATCAGTACGATGATGATGATCATCATTATCATCGCTGTGAGGATTAGCAAAATTAATGCGGCAACTGTCTTAAAAGAGCGCTTTACTCAATGGTGCTGAGATTCGAGCTGTCAGCGGTTGAGGCCCTCAAGTTATCAGCTCACAGGAATCAAACAATTTTGTTGCCTTCAGCTTAAATTTATATAATACGAATACCTTAACACCTGCAGGATTTCTAAGGAATCTTGAAAGCGAAAATCTTAAGCAAAATATTTAGGCCCAATCATAACTTAGGCCACATTGCATTGATGAACCTGATTATTGAATATCACAAGTGGTACGTAACCCATTAAAAACGTGGGTAGCTTAAGCTCTTTGAAGTGCTATAGCTTCTTAGCATACTTTTTGATTACCTTAAAGCCTATACAATAATTTGTAATTCATTTGTATTCATTCATCACACTTACACCGTTACTATTGTGATTTTTGTCATTTCGATACTACAGCTTTCTTTGGTGGCCTTGTTTAAATCCCAGTCCAAAGTCAACAAGCTAAAATTTCTCATTCATAAGCCGAGCGATATCATTCATTGAGAAAGCAGTCTTAGGCCACTCATAGTCAAGTTGGATGATCATGATGATGATGATGCTGATGATGATGATGACTTAATTATTGAAATTTATCAAAATAAATTAAGCAAATCGTCTTTAAATTTAAATGCCACATTAATTACAACGTCTTAGAGAGGCATTTAAAAAGTGCCTGACAAATGATCCAACAATTTATAACGACCCACAAAAGCAAAAGACCGAAACGAGCTGAGATTTTCAGTCTCTGCCTACAACAGATATTTATCACAATCGAATAGACAATGCCGGCGATCGAGGAGCCTAGCAGTTTATTGTAGAATTGAGGCAGCCTTTTCAATGTCACAACTGAGACCAATAAATTTCAACAATTTACAACAGGCAATTCATAAATTTATTAATGAATTAAGTTATAAGATAATTCACAGTTGATGCTGATCGAAACGCAACCTGGCGAACAAAATGATCATCACCGCTGATCGCTGCAATATATCAACTCCGGACATGGTCCATTCCGCGACCTAATCGAATTGTAGCCGAAGCAGAAGCAAACGAACCAAACAACCAAAAGGAAACAGCAAAAAAATAAAATACAAAAAAAAAAATAAAAAACTTGAGAGAATTCTTGGAATTGATTCGGGCAAATGGGCAAAGGCAGCGTTAAAATTTAAATGAAGTTGTGCCCAAGGATCCCGATCGGCATCGAGTTCAAACTGCGAGGGCCTGCCCAGCATTTCTAGGCATGATTAGCTTGGAGAGCTACGGTTCCATAATCGTTATCAGCAGCACCATCATCGACAGCAACAGCAACAGCAACGGCAACAGCTAAACAAGCTGTTCTGGCTTTGGCTGGTTTTTTATTCTTTTGCACTTTTGCTTATAAATTGGAATTTAAAATTAATTAAGTTGTCGTTTTGCGCTTTTATCCAATTTATAACTAATATGACACCGATTATACGAAATATGTTCGCTAATTAACGAACAAACACCACAAGCAACAGCTAACTGGCTGACACTGCGACTGCCCCCCATTCCCCCCTCCCCCCCCCTGCGATCTAACTGGCCAGAACCCATGGCAGACAGACGGGCAACAGCCAAGAGTTTCTGTCCCTCTCTAAATATATCTGTCTCGCTGCTGCACAAGCTGGGATCGTGTCCGCGTGCTCGTAATCTGCTCGCTGAAGACGCGTTGTAAATTGTCTGACAAAGCTTATTTTATTAATTTAAGCCATAAACGTTGGCCTCGTCTTCTCGTTGCTGCTGCTGCTGCTGCTGCTGCAGCTTTGGCTTGTTTGTTTGCAGCTCCTTTTGCATACAAGCAGCACCAATTTATTGCACATCGTAAAAAGCCGTTTGGGCTTTAATAAGCCATGCCAAACACGCGCCTCTTCCGCTCACCGCTCTCTCCGGCTCTCAGCTTGGCAGCAGGCGTCGAAGTTGACGACGCGACGCTTTGGTCATTTGGCTCTAACCATTCCACGCCATTCCATTCCATTCCACTTCGTTCCATTCCGAAGCCAACGAAACTCACTCGCTGCATTCCACTCCATAACGAATTGCAGTTCACTTCGCATAATCGCGTGTAAATGCAGCTGTCTGTGTATGTGTATGTGTGTGTGTTTGTGTGTGTGTGCAGCAATTGGCCAATCGAGTGACATTGGTTTATGCGTTTAAGGGCAGGCATAACGGCACTTCATTTTCAGCCTAATGGAGCAGAAAACTGTTACGCCACAATCATGCAAAACATAAATGAAAACCGTAAAATGTTATTAAATTACTAAAATAACTTCAAAATATTATTGCAAATATATTTAAATTTGTTTAAAAACCACGTTTTTAAATCCGTTTTTAGATAATAACTTATAAAAAACCAATTTTGGGTGTATTTGGAAAAGAAATGTGGATTTTATGTTTTTAGTTAGTTTTCAGGCCTGATACCACATTGTTGGACCTTAGTAGGAGGTCAAAAAAATCGATTTTTTGTATTTGCCTGATTTTGATTCTAAACGATTTCCATCGAAAAATAACTCATAATGTGATTTACATTAGGAACGGATAAGAAATAGCGAAGAAGATACGAAGTACAGCGTCTTCTACAGTCGGTTACGTCCGACTGTAGCTCCGTCCTTACTGGTTTCATAATAAAAACCAAATTTTTTATCAAATACTCTTAAAAGCATGCTTTTAATACCTAAACGTTTTCTATCATTTGTTTCTTGAGGATACTTTTTTAAGGACAATTTTATTAAAACTATTTGAATTAATAAGCTGAAAAATCAATCTTAATAACATGATAGGTTGCCCCTATTATCAATGTTTGGCTTCATTTTATTATTTTAATAAAATCAAAACTATTCAGTTTAATTATTAAATATGGTAGATCTAGCCTTAAACAAGCTGCACTGACAGCACTACTTACAGGTAAATACTCTCAGTGCCCATTAGGCAGCAGTGGGAAACCTTTGCCAATTACTTAGCCATAACATAATAAAAATAAATATGTCAAAATTAAGTAAGCAGCCACAAATTTACACGCCGGCAATAACAAGTTCAGTGGAGATAGCGAAGCTGCGATAAGCTCAACACAAGAATACTATGCTCAGAAAAGTCTATATGTATGTGTGTAGGAAGAACTCACGCTTACTTCCCATAAAAAAGGCGTTGAAATCGGTTGGGGCATGAGGAAATGCTGCTGCTGTTGGGGCTAAGGTTGAGCAAACAACACAAGAGCTGGGCAAGAAGATGAGGCCATTGGCCAGTGGCCCGGCTTGTAAGGACGAGTGGGAAAGGAGGATAAGGAGATGGGGGATGGGGGATGGGAGGATGGAGGCAAGCAGAAATCGTTTACAAATAAATCAGAAAGCGATAAATAAGGATTTTGTCTCGTAATAACTCAGCGGGAGCCATTTAACATGCAATCATAACGAATCGATGCTGAACGCTTTAGCGTATGCCAGAAAGGACCACGGGCCAAAGGGAGCAACGGACAGTCGGACGGACAGACGGATAAACGGACAGTCGGATGGACGGATGGACGGACGGAGAGCCACTAACACGCTTTCACACCAGGCAGCCGAGTTGGCAAGTGTGTGTATCGAATTGTTGTTGACTTGTTGCAGTTGTCGCTGCTTCTGCAAGCATGTTGTTCTTGCTGTTGCCTCACGCGCCTGGGGCATGAAAATAAAGTTGCAAACAAGAACGTAAACGTAAACGTGAACGTAAACCTCACGGCTTGACCAAACCAACAAGGTCTGAGGCTTTAGCACAATGACAGGGTCGTTCCTTTTCGGTTTATGACCGACGTATTTTATGCCAGCCCCTATCACAAAACAAACCCAAACCCAAAAAGAAGCAAACCGAATGCAAGAAACATGCACTTGGCTGCACTTCATAATTTCTGCTCAACGACACTCCATTCCCGATGCCCTTTGAACGGTTCGCCCGCAACTTATGCATGTTTAGACTTCGTAAGCAACAACAGGCTTTTGTTAATTATGTTGTAAAACAATCTGCAAGTATCGCTCATTCTTTGCTTCTCTCCAGGACTAATAACTCTATGGCACTGGGAAGTAATTAAAATAACAAAAGCTTGCGCTGACGCTATGCCCACAAAAATGGCCGCCAGACACGCAGGCGTCTGCACGACTCCTGACTAATTGCCAGAAGTGTGTCACAGGCAAGGCGTCCCAGTAACGTTCCCATCTGGTAAAAACCCCGACACCTGACAGCTCTGACATTGCTTATGGGGTCAGGCACGCATGCTACGTGTTCGTCAAGGGCTTATCTCGATGCAATTGCAACTGCACTTAACCTGGCTAACAAGAAATTAAATTCTATTACGCGAGCGTAAGTCAATTTTAACTCAAAACTCGCCGAGCTGTAGCTGTGGTCAGGTTTCACTTAAAAGACCACAGCACAGTGGGTCAAAATATTATACAAAAACTCAATTCAAAAGAACGATTATATAATTTGAATTTTCAGCTTACTAAAAGTTGTTTAGAAATAGCTTTGAGGAAAAACCATTTAGCTGTATTTTGTTATCAGCAAATATAAGAATATTACCGGTTTTTACTCTAACTACAATTTATTCTTATCGCAAGAACGTGACTAAACTAATATCGTGATTAACCGCAAATTGAAATATTATGTCAAAAATGCGCTATATATACTTCAAGTCGAGACTTAAAGTAAACAGTTCTATTCTGATACAACTTTCAACATGAGTACCATTCTAAAATTCGTCTTTGTGCTGGCAGTAAGTACATTCCAATATTATTTAGCTAATTTGAGGCTTAAAGCTTCCAATTTTACTGCAGTTGTTCATCCAACTTGTGCTGGCAGCTGAAACTGAAACCGAAACAGCGGAAAAACCAAGTGGCCTTGACACCGACGTCTTCTTTAAAAACAACCCTTTATTCTTGCCATTCAATGGCATTTTGGACCAGATCAATAGTATAAAAAAATGTCTGTCCTGCGCCCAGGGCAATAACAAATCCGACAGTAGTAAATCCGGTAGTAATTCTACCACGCCAGCATAAAATCTATTTATATCCGACAGCAAAATAACTATGGTACACATCGATCGATCTTCTAAGTACTTTGAATAAAGTTTAATCAATGGCATTCTAAATAATTCTTCACATTATTATTATTAAATATATAGCTCAAAAAGAACTTTAAAGAACTCTTTTATGCCAGTCTTGAACCACTGTGCGTTGAGCTAATGAAGAGGTGGTAATTTATGTGGCTATATTCACCTGTACCTAGACACGTTTTTAATAAGCCAGCGACTGAGCCATGAATGGCAACGAGCTGGCCAAATGGAGTTGTAGACAAGGAAAACCTGGCAGTTCTCTTCGGACGTTCAGCAGAGAAGAGGCCAAGTGCAGGATTAATTAATAGCTTGCTGCAGATGTTGCTGTTGTTGCTGTTGCTGTTGTTGTTCGTCTTGTGTTTACTTGTCCGCGGCACACATGACGTATACGTGACATTTGAGAAATGTTCAGTCGCTTAATGTGCGACATTTTGTTTGTTTTTGCCACAACTGCCAACAACTTTTTGGCAGCCTCCAGCTGTGGCAATTGCAACAGCCATCGCAGCAGCTTGAATGTCAACTCCACTGCTGCTTTACATATTGCACAGCCCATAATGATGAGCAGCCAGACGACAGCGTTGTCAAATGACTTGCGTAAATTTATCGTAAATGCCATCAAGAAACGGTAGCATAGCCCCCCGGTACCTACAGCTTCGTCAGTCTCGCCAGCCACTTACCAGCTCGACTAATCCACGTTAATCCTTTTGACTGCTCCACTGCCTAGCTGCACATAAATTCAGCTCAGATTGTGCCCCAGCCTCAGCCGCAGCTCGTTGCAGCTCAGTGAATGATATGCTAATGAAATGCAGCCCAACTCTGCGCATGCGCCACTTTTCAGAGCAAATTTGCATGCTGCAAAAGTGAATTGAACTTGAAGCTGCAGTTGCATGCAACATTTAATTGGAAGTCAATTGCCAAGGAGTAAGTGCCATACCAGAAAGTAGATTTTAACAGCGAGCAGAAAGAAGAGAAAGGTTTAAGCTAAAAGATTTGATAAAACATGCAGAAATATCAGTGCACTCATTAAAATTAAAATAAATAAAAAATGTACATAAAATCTTAAAGCCACTTTAAAATTTTGAAACATAAAAAATTATTAAATAATAGAATATAAAAAAATTTCTCCGATGCCCGCTCGATCATACAGTCGTGGGAGCCCTTTTGTATGTATACCCTGTACTCACCAACAGCAAAACTTTGATGCTTTATATCTCTTTTAATTATGAACCAATTTTAATTAAATTTACTTAATTGATTGATAGATTTGTAGATAGTTTTGTGTCTCATAAATAGGTCAATGAATTCTATTTCTGATTCAGGCAGACAGACAGATAGACATGGATATACATACTTAGCTCCTAGTTCTGATCAAGAATATATATACTTTGTGGTACCATTTCTTGGGTAGAGGGTATTAATGTAATATTTAAATACTAGTAAAAGTTTTTAACATAAAACTGAATTTTAAATTATGGTAGAAGTGTTAAAATCAATCACTCTTAACAGCCGCAATTTAAATTAAAACAAACTGATTCGTTTATCGTAACTAACAATAGTTTCTAAATTAATTCAAGACTCTGTCGGTTTCTACAGCCTGCACCGCGTCTAGTTCTTAAGCCTAGACTTTGCAAGTGCATATAGGGTATCATTAAAGCCCTTTGTAATTTATACCTAGGCCAGATTGCATTCTGCTTGAGGAGCAGACAACTCAGAAGTGCAGCACCCAAAGGACGGCGGCAAACGGCGCTTCAGTTGCACACACTTGGGTGACATTCAATGGGATCTTGGACTCGCAGTTTGTGTCTCATTGTCATGCGCAGCTTATTGATTGGAATACAATGGATCCTTAAAGTGTGCTTACAAGCGCCGTAACTCAAACAAATTGCAGCCGCCTGCAAACGCCCGACTGAGACAGAGACAGCGACTGAAAAAGAGACAGGGATAGAGACAGGGACAGGGATGTAGACGGGCAACGACACTGATCAACAGGCGCGCTGATGTGGATGCAACAGACAGTGGCATGATCAGAGGCAGAGGCAGAGGCTGCCTACTGGGGCCAGGGCTGGGCCAATGCGTTTTACATGATGGCTACACGACAGGACAGGCGCGGACGGACGGACTGGCAGCTTAACAAGAACAAGATAAGCCCGCGCCCCAATAGTCGTTGTTATTGTAGTTGTTAGACCCTGTACTTTTAGAAAATACCCAAGGGTCTATTAAGTATGAGCAATTGATAAATGTTTGTTCTGTCGGGCTATCCGTCTATCTAGCTGGTATAAACTATAAACTATAAGAGCTAGAGATACGATTTTTGGTATGTATGTATGTTCTCTTTTGCTGTTCTCCCTTCCAGAAAAATTCCAAAGCTACACATTTCTAATTAGGAATTTCGTAGCTTATGACATTTACGATAGGATAAAAAACAGCGAAGATATGCAGCAGACAATTTGCTCGACGGTGTTCTTATCATTGAAACACAAAACTACATTGTCTCCTGTCGGTTGCCTACGACTGTAGCCTTGTGCACAACTGAACTGCTCTGTGCTTTCTGTATGTTGTTATTGTTAGTTGTTGCTGCCTTAAATTATTCCAGGCTTGCCACAAAGACACGGACCAGAGGCGCTACTGACGCGCTTATGTTAAATTTACCAAACAAGCGATTTGTATGCAATTTTGCGATCATCGAATGAAACAAAGTTGAGCTCTGAGCGCTGAGCTGAGCTCTGAGCTGAAATCCCAATCCCAGCGAGACATCATGACGTCGTGGATTCGAGGAGACCTGGCTGACTCTGACTGCATTGCTATTGTCTTTGTCGTTGTCGTTGTCTCTACCTTTGTCGTTGTCTCATCCTCTTCGTCTGCCTCAGTGTCTGCCTCTGCGTCTGCGTCGCCGTCGCAATGTCTAGTTTATTGGCGTGATTTTTTATTTGCATTCGCAATGTTTGGTTGTTGCCTCAGCCGCTGCTGCTGCTGCTGCTGCTGCTGCACGTGATGTATGAGACACGGCCGCCCGGCTCAGTGTTTGCTGCAACACAATTGCCATAAGTTTGTGGCCAGTTCGCAATTATTTGCGGAATTCCTTTTGGAATATATATTGACTCTGACTCCCAACTGCAGACTTGTGTGTCTCTGAAAAGCCTTACGTGCCTCCTCTCTCCGCTCCTCGCTCGCAGCGCCTCCAACCAACTCTGACAGCCATACAAGGAAGCTTAACCCAATGCCACATTGCTCTTGCCACTCAGTTGTTGTTGTTGTTGTTGCCATAGTTGTGGGTTGGTCATTTCTGGTTTCGTCTTTGGAGCCTGCCAAGCGCCTGAGCAAACGCTTGCTTTATGCTTCTGTTAATTTGTCATGAAATTTCGTTTTTGCAGCGCATTTTTTAAATGCATGCAATTTGTTAAGTATTTGGTTTTTTACCGACCTGAGCTGCGATTCAAGTAATTATTAACTTGTTAGAAAATTTGTTGCATGTGACATTTGTTGTGACATTTTGGGAGTTGCTGGAATGCAATTTAAAATCATCACACATTTATTAAAAAAAATTAATAATATTTGAACATTTGACAGATTTTTTGACCCTATACTTAAGAAAGAGTAGAAAAGTTATCGCAAATTAATGTACATAAATTAGTGCAAATGAAAAATTGAAATAAAACCCAGAAAGAGGCGTATTACGTCCAATTGTAGCCTTCCGGTTAACTGATTTTATCCTACCTTAATGTTAAAAAATTTAACTAACAGAACTAAACTTTCTCATTATACAAAATCATAAAATATATTTTAATAGCAACAAAGAGCTTTAAAAGCTTCACAGAGAGTCACAACAAAAATAGCAACGCTATTCATTTCTACTATCGTAAAATTTGTGTTATCGATTTTAATTGCTAACGTATATCGACTACAGCTCACGCTTGCATATTTTAATCGCTGAATACCGATAAGCCGTAAAATTTAGATTACCAATTGAAGCTATGTTTGTGTAAAGCGGAAGCTCAATAAAGTTCCACTTTGAAAGCTTTGCTTTGGCTTTTTTCCAGCCTAACTGTAAAGCATAAAACATATGTACACAGATCTGTGCATTAGCATACCGTTATTTAGCATAACCAGCACATGCGATCAGTCAAACCGCCCACACACATTAACACCCGATGCTAATGCAGCTTTTCCACTGTGAAGGGGGAGGAAAATGGCAACATCTTGTAAATTTTCCAACGAGTTCGGTTTGTGCGCTTTGGTTTTCCTATGCATGCAAGGAGGCGCCTCATGTTGCACTACCTGTCCGCCTGCAAGTCAATTGTGCAACTGCCCCAAGTGTCAAATTAGACAAAGAGCGCAAACTCAATAGGAATACGAGCGGGAAACTGCTGCTTGCAACATGCAGTACGAGTTGCGCTGTCGGCCAGTTCGACTAACAACTGGCGTCTAATTTTCTACGAATCGAATTCAGCTAAGGGATATACCACAATACGTAGCCATAGCTGGATTTAGCTTTGATTTGCATTTGCATGTGGGTGGTCAACAAATTGCCAGAACGTGAGCACAATTTTTAAATTAACGGCAAGTGGTTAGAACGGCAGCAGCAGCAACAACAAACAGACGGACAGATGGACAGACGGACAGACGGACAGCCAGGCATTCCAGCCACAAAACTGTTGCAATTAATTGCATACAACTTCTAAGTCGTCAGCTCCAACTGCGTCAGCCCCTAACCCTGCCCCGGTGCCTCTGCTGTTTAGATGCCTTTCCTCTACACTCAGAAAAAAAACAAGAAATATGTGTTTAATGCAAGTAAAATCTATATCAAACGAACTTGAAATCCAAATATATTCAGATATCCTAAATTTGAAAAGAATGTTCGCAAAAATTTGTACTTTAATTATTTATGATTTATGCTCGTTTCTCATTTTAAACAAAAATAATGATAATCTTAAAAAAAAAACAAAACAAATTTGAATTGAATTTTAACTTCAGATGTGCTTTTAAAGAGTATTCTTTTATAGTCTTATTATAAACTTGATGAATATTTAAAGCATGGTTGCTTCATTGCATCTGCATCTGAAGACAAATTCAGGAATAATTCATATTCAATATTTTAATTAACAAGCACATTTTTTACAAAATTACTGAACTCATTTTAATTTCCATATTTTAAACGATTTTTTGTCAGTTTATTATGTTTTGCATTTAACAATCTTCTTGTTTACTCATAATTTAATTTAAGACCGAAAGGATTTACATTCTAGTACGTACGTACCTAAATCTAATACGCATGTTTTACACTGAAAAATAAATTTTAAGTTTAAAGAAAATAAAACTAATACAAAATATTTAATTTGTCTTTAATTACTTGAAAATATCATTATAATTTTGCTACAATTTTTCTCAAAGTGCATAGGAACAATGGCGTTTTTTTTGGTAAAGTTCTTAAGCAAACTATGTAAGAACAACAACTTCCAGAATAACTTTGGCAACAACAACAAACGTGGCCATAATCGTAGCCACATCGTCGTCGTCATGGTCGTGCCTTTCAGTTTGAAACGTGATCGATAGACTGACTACCAGGCCCAAACCCAAACCCAAGCTCAAGCTCAAGTTAAAGCTGAAGTTGAAGCTGAAGCCCAGACTCGAACTGCAAATTGGACTCTTTTAGCCATAGACGTGGTTGTGGCCAATAGCCGTTGCCAAATGTTTTGGCCTTAGTCAAATTATGTTCTTTGGCTCGTTTGATAATGAAACTGCAAATTGAAGTTGTTGCCATTATTGCTGTTGCTGTTTGTGTTTGCTCACACCGTCTGAGGCAACAACTTGGAGCTAATGATTACGTGTTATCGTGTTGTAATTTTACATAAAACTCTAATGACCACGCTGCATCCTCGGCCAACAATGCAACGATCCATCGATCGATCCCTCGATCGATCGAACTATCGATGCAGCCATCAATCTATAGATCGTTTCAGCGCTTCGGGTTATATGGTTTAGATCATGGCAGCGGACACTAACTAGCCTCATCATGAAGCGTTAACAAGCTCATTTTTCTAAACTTGACGTGCTCTGCCAGTACCAGAGAATTAAGTGCAGAATTCAGTCCATGATAATGTTAACAACATGCAGAAATCTGATCTAATATAGCCCACATGGCAGCCTGAACATTTATGAGCTGCCATAACTTGGTTCTAATGCGCATAATGACAACGCCAAGATCTCCAGATGGCCAATCAACCAATCAACGCCTACAACTAAGCTCGGCTAATAATAATATCGATACATATCGATAGCAGCGTCTCAATGATCGAACTAAATTTTCATTAACCGCCGCTGCCCGTAGACAAAACGTTTTCGTTTTCCAGCTAAAAACACCGAACGACCTCGAGAGCATATTAAATTGAATTTTTATGTTCTCACAAAGCCCTGGAAAATCATGCTCGATGGCAATGGGAACGACGAATCGGCCATAAAATAAAGAACAGAAACAAACCCAAGAGCTGCTTCGAAGGCTGGTGCAGTGTGTGGGTTAATAAATGGGATGCCCCCGCATCGGAAAGTGCAAACCTGAACCCCGTAATCCCGAGACGAGAAGCTTTGCTAAATTATGGTTATTTAAATAAACAGCACACGATTTGATTTGACGTAGCAAAAGTGTTGCCATGGCCGCGAAATGCGAGCGCCTGCGCCTCTGCCTGGCCCCTCTGCTTGCCCCTCTGCCAGCGCCTCTGCCTGCGCCTCTGTCTCCGAAGGATCGAGAGCAAAAGGAGCCTCAAAATTATGTTGTAGCTGCGCTGATCGTGCATCCAGTGCTGGCGATAGATTCGTCTTGGGGGTTGTGCCATCAAGCCTTGATTGAGTAACGCCCAGGACTGGCACTGGCACTGCCACGTCTAATTATGAGTCCAGCTGCACTGAGAGAAAAACCAATCACTTCAGTTTTTAGTTCAATCAAATCCGGTTTTTATACCCTGTGCCCATTTGAAAAATGGGAAAAACAGGGTTAATAACTTTGTCAGAATGTATGTAACAGGCAGAAGGAGGCGTGGCAGACCCCACAAACTATATATATTCTTGATCAGGATGACGAGCTGAGTCGATATAGCCCTGTCTGTCTGTCTGTCCGTCCGTCCGTATGAACGCTGAGATTTTGGAAACTACAAAAGCTAGAGCAGCCATCTTGATTGCTATCAGTAGATGTATTCAATACGCAGATCAAGTTTATTTCAAATCGTTCATGCCACGCCCCCTTTACGCCCAAAAATCAATAAAACTCACACAACCTCATGTTTTTTAACATAAAAAGTTAAATAACAAGCGTAATATTAAACATAGAATGTTGTTATTCAGAACATAAGCTCTTTAGTATTATATTCAACTATCCTGAAAAGCGCATTGAAATCGGTTGATAAACACAGGAGATATGTGCTTCACAATAGTTGAACTTAAAAGTTCAAAAACAAGCGTAATATAGAATGTGGTAATTGTTGAATATAAACTCTCTAATATAATAATTAACTGTCCTGAAAAGCGCATTGAAATCGGTTAATAAACAATACGGACGGATATAAGCGACGGACATACTGCATGCATACGCCGTGTGCAGCTCAGCCGCCTTACGTTGGAAATAGTGTGCGAGAGGGATGGCAATACCAAGCACGCTGCGGGATAGCGACTTATCTCCGCGCGACATATCTCCGCCGAGCCCAAAAATCGACATAGCTCCGCGCGGAGATACTGCATGCATACGCCGTTGCAGCTCAGCCGCCTTACGTTGGAAATAGTGTGCGAGAGGGATGGCAATACCAAGCACGCTGCGGGATAGCGACTTATCTCCGCGCGACATATCTCCGCCGAGCCCGAAAATGACATATCTCCGCGCGGAGCTATGTCGCTTGAAAACATATCGAAAACGACATATCTCCGCGCGGAGCTATGTCGCTTGAAAACATATTGAAAACGACATATCTCCGCGCGGAGCTATGTCGCTTGAAAACATATCGAAAACGACATATCTCCGCGCGGAGCTATGTCGCTTGAAAACATATCGAAAACGACATATCTCCGCGCGGAGCTATGTCGCTTGAAAACATATCGAAAACGACATATCTCCGCGCGGAGCTATGTCGCTTGAAAACATATTGAAAACGACATATCTCCGCGCGGAGCTATGTCGCTTGAAAACATATCGAAAACGACATATCTCCGCGCGGAGCTATGTCGCTTGAAAACATATCGAAAACGACATATCTCCGCGCGGAGCTATGTCGCTTGAAAACATATTGAAAACGACATATCTCCGCGCGGAGCTATGTCGCTTGAAAACATATCGAAAACGACATATCTCCGCGCGGAGCTATGTCGCTTGAAAACATATTGAAAACGACATATCTCCGCGCGGAGCTATGTCGCTTGAAAACATATCGAAAACGACATATCTCCGCGCGGAGCTATGTCGCTTGAAAACATATTGAAAACGACATATCTCCGCGCGGAGCTATGTCGCTTGAAAACATATCGAAAACGACATATCTCCGCGCGGAGCTATGTCGCTTGAAAACATATCGAAAACGACATATCTCCGCGCGGAGCTATGTCGCTTGAAAACATATTGAACACGACATATCTCCGCGCGGAGATATGTCGCTTTTAGCTCGGCGGAGCTATGTCGCGCGGAGATAAGTCGCTATCCCGCAGCGGGGCATAGCGTCATATCTCCGCGCGACATATCTCCGCCCGGTACAATTTTCGAGCGGAGTTATGTCGCTTTTTTGTTGGCGGAGTTATGTCGTTTTTAAAGCGACATATCTCCGCGCGGAGCTATGTCATTTTTAACTCGGCGGAGATATGTCGCTAAAAAGTCATATCTCCGCGGCATATCTCCGCGCGGAGCTATGCCGTTTTTAACTCGGCGGAGATAACTCCA
Organism: Hypselothyrea guttata; assembly: GCA_035045125.1. Classification (NCBI taxonomy): domain Eukaryota; kingdom Metazoa; phylum Arthropoda; class Insecta; order Diptera; family Drosophilidae; genus Hypselothyrea; species Hypselothyrea guttata. The sequence continues at coordinate 170,069 of JAWNNJ010000972.1, forward strand.
AGCGACATATCTCCGCCCGGTACAATTTTCGAGCGGAGTTATGTCGCTTTTTTGTTGGCGGAGTTATGTCGCGGAGATATGACGTTTTTAGCGACATATCTCCGCCGAGTTAAAAATGACATAGCTCCGCGCGGAGATATATATATATATATATATATATATATATATATATATATTCTTGAATTCTTTTTAATCATTATATAAATTATTATATTATTCATGATTTTAATAACGAACAGCTTCGAAAAGCTCCGATTTTCTCCGAGTGTACTTGAGAGCTGATTGCAGGAGCTGTGAAAGCTGTGGAAGCTGTGGAAGCTGTTTCAGCCTGGCTTTCAGGCGACGCGTCGTCATTAGCTGATGAGCAGCATGGCCCGATGCAGCTGATAAGGCAAACACATAAAATCCAATGTGCGTTAGCCGAGTGCAGAGTGTGACCTTTGCACTGAGCACATTTTGGTCAGAATCGCGAATCGAGCACTTGGCCAGAATCGATCTGGCTGCACTGTTTCGGGCGTTGCGGCGTTTTGTTTATTTTGAAGCTATAATTTAAGCGGGTAATTGCACGCTGGCGGCCAGAATTTGTAACTAAACTGCAAATTAGCAGCCAATTCTCCGGCCGATTAATAACCATAATTATTGGCTCAAACGCTGACGAGCGAACGTCGCGACGCAGACGCAAACGCAAACGCAAGAAGAAGACAATGTTGTTGCTGCCTGTTGCCTGCTGCCTGCTGCCTGTTGCCTGGATCTGGATCTGGATCTTGATGAGGAGACGTCGTTGGCTAAGCTCAGCTCAGCTCGGCTTGGATCTCTGTAAATTGCGCAAAACTTGCACTCGGACTGCAGCTCAATTGCCAATTCGTGATACAGATACACCAGGGCGCGTACGAGAGAGCAGTTGAGCTGCACTGAGAGAAAATTCAAGGGTTTTCATATATATATATATATATATCGGTTTAATTCTAGCATGTTCAATTTCTGTGAATTTTGACAGTTTCGTTTTTATTTTAATGAGCCAAGAGAACTTCTCGTAAAAACTAAATTTGTATTTTAAGTGTGTGACTAATATTATTTTATATTTATATTTATATTTTATATTTTATATTTTTTAATATATATGCATATTTATACCCTATACACATTGATAAATGGGAAATACAGGGCTATTTTATTTTATATTTATTACACATATATATTCAATTTCGTATTTAATTTAAATATTCTCTTAATTTTAAACCAGCTCTGTTGTTTTTCCTTCTGATCTTTATATGTTCTAATACTTGAATTCTACAATAAAAACAAAAGTAATTTAAGAGCTCAAGTTTGTAAAATTCCTCAATTTTTCTGCTAGATTTAATACTAATATCAGTTTTAATAATTTTTGTTTAAAAAAAGTTTTTTTTGCAGGAAAGACACACAAAAAATATTAAAAAAAAATAATGAAAAGTCTCAAAAATTTTATTTTATTTTAATTTATTTAATTTATTTTTTATTTTAATTTATTTTTTATTTAAGACCATTCGACCTAAAATTTGATTGTATTCAATTCTAGAACAAAACAAGTACCATTTTAGATCTTCATTTTTAGAACGCCTCTTTCTTTTTTCCGAGTGTACGAGCAGCAATTTAAATTTGTGAGCGCGTCTAGCTTAATTACATAAAACCTGGCAGAGAGCTTCGGATCTGGAGTTGGCCGCCGGCGCACTCGTCATTGTTGGTCCCAGGCCTCAGCCTCAGCCTCAGCCTCCGTCGGGGCTTGATGGGCATGTGTCTAATGAAGAGGGCCTAATTAATGTGCGTAGCTTTCTTCATTTGGCCTCTCGTCTCGGGCTTCGATTGTATCGTAATATGGGGGACCCAGAATTTGTGCAATGTGTTGAAAAGCAATGGGCCCAACAGGATTTGGCATTATCTGGCAGCCCTACATAATGATGCCCCTGCTCGAGTTCCGGACAAATTAATACACGTCGATACCCAATTAAACTGTCCGCCGTAATGCACGCAATCAATTTTGCCCCCAGACCGAATAGAGACATCGGGTTCCCTTGCCAGACTGAGAGAGCAATTATCCAAATTGTGACAAAGATAAATGCATTAAAACGCTGCCATTAGTCACAGCAAAAAAATTGCAATAAAATTATACCATCGGCTAGAGGCGACTATGATTAAATAGTTTTCTGTTAAGAGACTAATTGACATATTGTTACATTTATATTGTATAATATATACATACATTCAAAACAATTTATGATTATTTAAATATTTTCAAACTTTAAACTATTTCAATTAATAATCTCATTACTTCAAAATTTGAATTTCCGTTACATTAATATCTATCGATATGTGGCATATTGCCAAGTTTTGCCGCTAGCTGGCGCCACAAACAGCTCAGCGGCCTGCCAACTCGTTGCAGCTGGTTGCTGTCTTCGCTAAATTGGTGCGTGAGCGCGCTGTTTAAAATACTTTTACAATTTAAGTTTTTTAATTGTTTTGTATATTTTTAATTTTTTATTTATATTAAAAACATGTATGTACGATTATATATAAATAAAATTCAATTAGATAACAACATAAAGAGCTGTCAAGTGCAGCAGCCGACGCTGCTGTTTTCAGAAGTTACACACAGAGTACAAGAAGAATTACGATATTACAGAAATAGTATTAAGTTTTCGAGAATTAAACAAACATTGAATGTTAGAAGTGGACAACTACAAACAGTTAACTAAGCGGTCAATAAGTTAATGGCAAAAGGCACTTCGATTTGACACGTTTTGGTGTAGATTTCGGGCAGCAAACAGACCACAATTGAAATTCTATGGGCTTTTCTTCATGGTCATCTCGTGGGCGGTGCGCAGGCGGCGTCTCAGCTCATTGGGGAAGCGTTCGTAGCACTTCTTGCAGACGGGCTTCTCGTCGTACTCGTAGAATTTCGACTTCTGCGTCATCTTCGTGTCGCACACCGAGCAGGCAAAGTGATGCACGCACCAGGCTTTGTTCAAGGCGGTAAATACTGCAAACAAAATAAAATAAATTAGTAAGGACGTAGCAGATCAGTCGGACGAAACCGACAGCAGAAGACCCGGTATTTTGTGTTTGAATAATACACACGCAGTCGAGCGAATTGTCTGTTGCATATCTTCGCTGTTTCTTATTTAATCGTAAGGCAAATTTGCAACATCGATGTCTAGTATTTAAGGCAGAAAGTCGGTAGATATAAAAAATCTAACACAAAGTTTGTATGCTTGCAGCATAGGAGAACCTAAATACCGAAAATGGTATCTCTAGCTCTTAGAGTTGTTGAGATCTAAGCGTTTATACGGACGAACAACGGACAGACAAACGGACATGTCTATATCAACTCAGTTCGACGTTCTGATGCAGAATATATATACTTTGTGGGGTCTATCACGATTCCTTCTGGGTGTTACACACTTTTATAAAGTACAGGATCTAATAATCAATGATTTCTACTCCATCTATCTACACCTACCATCGCCTCCAATCACCTGATTGCACACAAAGCACAAATTGCCAAAGAGCTGATGATAATGCGTCTCGCAGTAGGCCAAACCGCGCTTCTCGTAGTGCCGATGGCCCAGGAAGGGTTTCTCGCACTTGGCGCACACGAAGTGCTCCACGTGCCAATGCTTGCCCAGCGCGGTGACCACGCGCTCCTCGATCGGACGACGGCAGGCGCCGCAGATGGGAATGCCCATCTTGTCGTGGCAGCGCAGGCAATACAGTTCGTTCTGCAAAGAAAAAAGTATTTGAAAAACGATTCGGAAGAGCTACAAACTTGTCACTCACCATATCATTTACAGCTAGACCTGGACGACTCTTGACCTCACGTGCTGTGGCATCCAGTTCTGTGCCGCAGGCCGAACAGTTGAAGTGATAACCATGGTACACCTCGCCCCGGAAACGCAGAGGTTCTTCATCAATCAAGCCACTACAAAAAAGCGATTATTAGTTAAAGTTCATCACATATTCGTTATTTTCATCCCAGAAATCAAAGGAATCGATAAAGATCCAGAACACCGAAAAGGTACATATTAAAATGATTCCGAATGCTTTATTCCGAATAGAAAGGAAAGGCTCGAATCATAACCGTTTTTAATTGCTTCCAAGGTATTTAGATATTAAAAAACGTTACATATAGCTATGACACCGAAGAGGTTTCAATCAAAACGATTCCGAATGATTTATTCCGAATCGAAATTCAAGGAAGGATCGAACCAACACCGTTTTTACTTGCATCCACGTCATTTATATGCCGGAGAAGGTTACAATATCTATCACACCGAAGAGGTTTCAATCAAAACGATTCCGAATAATTTACTCCGAATCCGAATTACAGAACATGCCTGTATGTAGAGTAGAGGTATACTTACTGACACTTTTGGCACACATAACGTCCAGTTATCTCTGCCTTCACCTTGGCATTGCACTCGTGGCACAGAGCCCGGTTCTGATTGCGTATGAAGCCGCTGTCCGCCAGCTCCTTGGCGCACAGCTGGCAACGGAAGCACTGCGGATGCCAGCTGGCGGACATGGCCTTGATGACGCGTCCGATCACGAACTCTCCGCACTTGTTGCAACAGGGCGCGAAGAGCACTTGGAAGTCCCGTTCGCAGTACTTGCGCCCCTCGAACTCGTAGAAGATGCCATCCTGAAAGGGACGGAAGCACTGAGCGCAGCTGCAAGACAAATATAAATGTTCAGAATTAATATTAGAAAAATATGCAATTTTCGGGGAAAATCGAAAAAGCCGTTTTTGTTGAACTTTGATTGCGTATAGCTTTACCAAAACTCAACCGATTCTCAAGCGGTATGGATTTTTCGCAATCATTTCAGTGCGAAAGTAAAATTTAAGTGAAAGATAAAAAAAAAAAATTTGTTCGAAAATTTTTGCAAAAAAATTGTGGGCCCTTAAAAAAAATGAAGTTTTTTGAAAAAAAAAGTTTTGTTTTAAAATCAGACAAAACGAATTGTATTGCGAAATGATGCAGAAAAAACCAAACATGACAGCATTTGGTCGAAAAATGTAGATTTTTGGGCCAATATTGGAATTATGGGGGGATTATCACTCCTTAATCGGGCAAGCCCGACTGTATATACCCTATACCCTACACTCTGAATAAAAACCAAGTAAAACATCGTTGTTGAAAATCAAACATCGATTTACCGGACAGTTTTGAAAACATTGATAATATCGGATCTCGTATCGATAGCTTTGCAGCCCGATTCGACACCCTATAGACTTACACGAAGCACTGCGTGTGCCAGAGTTCTCCGTTGGAGTTGACAATCTTCTCGGTGGGCTCGAAGCCGTCGGCGCATCTCGTGCACTGCATTGCACTCAGCGACATGTTGATGGCCTGAATTCTGCAAAGAGAACACGAAAGAGCGCAGGTTTAGTATAGTTCCAAAATTGGGGAGTTATCTATTAGACGATTACACTTCTGCCTTAGAGTACATCATGATGGCGGCTAAGCGATGGGAGCGCAAAGAACACAACTGCAGGGCAGCAAATGAGGCAGGCAACTGGATAAGGCAAAGACGACGACAGCGTGAAGAGTGTGGAGGGGAGAGGGCAGGGGGAAGGTTTGCTTATCAAGCGTTGTGAGCACTGCTGATTCATACGCTCGACGCTGACGAATGAATGTAACAAGAGCTTTTGCATTCCTTGGCTGTGGATCGCAAGTCTTGGGAGTTAATATTTATATATTAATTATTCAGTTGAAGTGCAGCGGTCAAAGAGTGCGGATGTGCAAATAAAGTAATTCTACTTGATAGTTAAGATTAAACATTTCGCTAAATCGTTCAGTTTTTGATAAACGTATCGCTCAGTGAGTCGTTCCGTAAACAAATCGATTATTGAAGAACTCATTCAATCATTGGTTGCATTCACCAGGTTACCGCTGCATGGATCGCTCACCCGATAACCGATGAAAGCAACCCTGAATGCAGCATAAAATTGCAGCGCATGCATCATAAAATTTTTCTGATTCATCGCTGCTTTTTCCGCTGCATTCATCGATAGTCGATAAAAACAGCTGATTTCAATTCAAAATGTAAACAAATATATCAAAAATAATTGTTTGCATTTTAAAAATTAATTATTTGAAGATTTTTTGCATAAAAGACTGTTGCAAGTTTCAAAATGTATCAAACGCATTCACCAGGTTACATGATGCGTCAGGGTTGCTTTCATCGGTTATCGGGTGAGCGATCCATGCAGCGGTAACCTGGTGAATGCAACCATTGAATTGGTCGTTCAACTAAATTAGATTTATTTACTACCGCTTGAAGCTTAGTTCTTATTTTCACAATTAATTTGTTTGTGGAAATACTTCCTGTAAAAACTTCATCGTGTAAATGCGGACATAACTTTTTCCAGTTAAGAAACTAAAGTTATTTTTATTTCAATAATAAACAATTAAAAGAGCAAGTTTTTACTTTATATTAATATCATTTATCAACTATTTTAATACCCCTAATATTTAAACGGAGAAACCCGGAAATTAAATAAAAAAATTTTAATATTTTTTAATTTTTTTTTTTTTAATTTACGAAACGAGAATCAGTGAGCTAGTTCGTTTGTTCACTTTGGTCAGTTGTTCGATTGAGCGAATTTGCACAACTCTAGAATAAAGCGATGCAAAAACTGGATCAAAGCGCAATTTGAATGAATTGAATTTGCCGCCCAAACACCCACACGGACACACACACACAGAGAGAGAGAGACGTATGTAAACAACACACACACACACACTCAACCGCACCGCGACTAAAAATAAATCTGAATGGCTATGACGTCATGGGCGTAGTAAACATCTGGCGCTTTAACACTGCGAAAAACGCAACTTTGGCGTGCAGAATTTCTCCAGCAGGTGCACATTGCACAAAAAACAGATTTACAGTATGAATTATGCATAATTGCAGTTAATGTGCGTGAAATAATTAATTATTTGCAGCATGAGGGGAATTGGGTCAAGAGTGGACCGCAAATCAGGCGTTATGATGATGTAATTGGGTTAGAATCGCACGCTTTGGGCTCGAATTCTCTTCAATTTCGCTTACTGAACGGGTGGCATTTCGCTGGATAATTGGCTTTCACTTGTTGCACTTGCAGCACGCGTCAATCAACTGAAATCTGCAAAACAAAATATCAAAACTGTGTCGTTGCTTGTGGCAGTGCTGCCGTTTCAGCTATTTTCAAGCTGAATCCGGTTTGGAAGTGTAACCGCAAGCTATTTGCAGTCAATTTAAGTTTATGCTTCCAGCTAAACAGCTCAACACTGTTGGAATTTGTATCTGTGTTTGTATTTGTATTGTGTTTGTGTTTGTATTTGTATTTGAGGCCAACGACAACACTGGTCTTGCCAATTTGGGCGTACCACGCGAATCGTGTTTATCTGCAGCTTTATATTAAATATTCACACACTTCAACCTTTTGCATTTAATTGGAAATTCGAATTTTACCTATGTTAAACAAATTCCGCTAAACAAAATTCTTGTTTAATTAAAACTATGCTGCTCAATTAAGAGGTGGGCAGTGCAACAGTGTGGCCGAGTTTCAAATAAAGAAATGCGTATTTTATGGTATATACAAAAAATACCACTTTGCGAAATTGTGAACCAGTAAAATCAACATATAATAAGTTCGTTTTGGTCATAAATACATTAATTTTAATAAAGCACCACTTTTGCATTTGTCAATTGTTTTATTTTTATAAATTATTGTATATTTATATAAGTTAATTTTGATAATACGACTGTCTGTCAGCTGTGTTGTTAGCACCATCTAGCGATAACCGTAAGCAACCAGCTGTGTTCTTAGCGCCATCTATCACTAACCGTTAGCAACCTACACAAGCTGTTGCCACATGCGAAATACTAAAATTGCATTCCAAAGGCAATGAATAAAACCTTATTTATACAAAATTAATTGTTTTTTTAATAAATCGGATGAATCAAGTGCCTAAAGTAAGTTGGTCATTTTATAACAATCATTTGGACAACGACAATAGCAAAATTAAAAATTATACTGGCGCCATCTTTTGGACAGGCTTGGAATTCAACAATTTATTTATTCAAACTGAAAACAGTGTTGCACAACAATTTTCCGCGCAATTTGGCGCGCATTTAAAAATATGTTCAGCTAAAACACAATAACGGTTATTAATAAATTCGCCGAATTCTTATCAGTTGGGCCAAAAATAGATTTGTTTTTACGATATGACTGCGGAATGAACTACTTACTAGATAAGCCATAAATGACGTAGAAATCAGTGATGCCAGACGACAGATGACCTTAAAATGCCAACTTCTGGATCAATGCTAGAATCACAAACAATAGCGTGTGTAGAGTCTTTTATTGAATAGATATATGAGTTAGTATTTGGATTTGGATTTGCCAGAGATAACTTTTATTACAAAGATTACAGCCGCGTGACAAGGTTGGGCATAGTATGCATAAAGATGAATACACATCATAAACTATATAAACTATGTAAGTGATGTTTGAATAATTAATTTAATAACTCCGGAAGCTGGTCAAGCATTACATACTATATACCTTCGATAGCAACAAGTGATGATTGAGCAAAAATTGTCACAAGATTTATCTAACGCCTGCAGATTATTTCTGCACACAAATGCCTGCGTAACAATCAAAATTCTAGCTTAAATATTTGTTGTAGCGATTGGAATTTTTCGATAAAACTTAGATAAACTTAGCTTAATATCTCCCTTGGCGCCTTATCGGACGCTTGCTGCTTTCTCATATCATAAACCCCACGAACTGAGAGATCTGTGTATACCTCCCCACTTATATGGAGCATTGTCTGTTTGCCCATCTGCCTGCCGAATACGCGTTAAGTGTTCCATTGTAGTTGCTATCGGGCTGAGAAAAAAATAAAAAAAAAAGAATAAAATGTGACAACAACAAAAAATTGTCGCCGTTTTCTTGACTCTTTTCATTTTTCTTGTTTATCAGACAAATCTGCCCGACTTTACTTATTTATCATACCGAAATACTCTCCCTCGGCAGTTTTCATTAGATTGCGAAGCATTGCACTTGCCACTAACGCATGGAGCAGACTTTGCAGTATCCCTAAGTGCTTATCTCCCAGCTATATCTATAGGAATACGGATAACCTAACGGATATACCACTATCAAAATGACACCTAAACGCCTATCCTTCGACGGTATGTGCCTGAGTTATTCTATAATACGCAATCAACTGTTATATAATTTTTTTGGAGTTTGAAGTGTTAAAATAAAACAGCTAAATCTATCAAAATTTATTAATATCTGTGCAAGATATTTCAGTTTCTCTTTAATTATTTTAATTCCTCGTTTACAACTTTATTGTTTATAACTTTGTGTAAACAATTATTATCAATTTTGTCAGGACAATATTTCATTAAAAAATCATTTTAAATACGTTCAAAAATATAAATACTAAGTAATATTATTGAATCAGGATATCAAACCGAAATCTTTCAGTTAAAAATATAATAAATGTATTCTACCGGTATGACACAGAAACTAATTCTTTCTATGTAGCCGAAGGTAATGCCAAAACTTAGATTTTGATCGTAAATGATTTGAATTTAATTTAAATTTTTAAAATAATTCATCAATAACAAAACCTGGGTGTAATTTGTAAACATTTTGGGTTTTAGGGCCAATAAAAGTCTTTTTAAACAATTTTAGGACCCAAAGCAAAAACAGATTATTTTACAAAATCATCTCTTCAAAGAGTGAAACTGAAACCGGAATAAAAAACGAATCAACTTGAACACCCTGTTTTATACATTAAGTATATCTTTGGCGACCTCTCTGCCTTATAACAATTGAACAAAGCAGTTTTATTTAGACATTTGTCTAGGGTCAGTGTTTGAGTATAACAAATGCTCTGCTTGATAATATATATTATATTTTATTGTACAGATACGTATATAGCACGTTCCATTCATTTATCACCTATCATCGTGTCAGGCACCAAAATATCATTGAGTTTTCAAGTTGTTAGTCGACAGGTGTGAAACAAACATAAACGTAAATTAGTTTAAATTAAGCCAAAAGTTAAGCAGCTTGCAAATTTAGTTAGACGAGTGAAAATTAATTAAAGGTAAAATATATTATAATTTTATAAACACATTTATAAAGAAATTTGAAGAAAAAAATTAAAAACAAAAACACGCTGACAATAATGTAGGAAAAGCGTTTTGAAAATTCAATAATTGATTAAATCCCCAATCAAAACAAACTAAAGTTAAGTCAACAATTTCTCATTTTTATATTTTTTATACATTTAATATTCTTCATTAATATGCAATATATACATAAGTTGCAACATTAAATTTTTAATAGAGATAAAAAGTATATAAAATTAACTTTGCATATTTTTGCATATTTAATTCTATTTGGAAAAAAACCTATATGATTAACTAGATTTCTTTAGAAGAAAAGTTATACAACTAGTATAAAAATTTTGCATGTTGCTAGGCCAAATTACAGGGTATACACAACTGAATATAATACACACACAAATCATTGACAAACGCCTCTTACAAACTTTGATTTGGGTTTTTTTTGCACATCCAACTAAATAAAACCATAAATCACACGAAATAATTGATATAATTAAGGCAAATTAGGCAAGTAGAGATGCATAGTTAGTATTAGATTAAACCATATTTAAGTATAATTAATAACCGCTGGCATTCATGCGCTGTGAGCACGTCAAAGGCAGAGTTACGATGAAATTTGCTAATAAAAACTAAACCAACAAAAAAACTGATAAAAAATTGTTAAAAACGTATAAATTAGTTTAGGGAATTAGCACATTGTGGGCCATAATGGCAGAGTCAACTCGAGATGCGAGTGGAATATTTTGCTAAACGATTATTTACGCCAAATATTCTATGAGTCAAGCCTAACCCTATTTATAGGAGAGTCAAGAGAGGCTCTACACTCGAAGAAATAAACGTGCTAATTTAAAGCACAAACATTGCACACGATTTATTGTTAGATATTATGAGTTGATTTATGACGCACGCTTGAAATAAATTTAATTTAGGGTATAAGATATAAGGAATTGTTTATAAATATATTTGTATTTATATATAATTGATCAGTTTATTAATTGGTAAATTATTCTTATATTTATTGGCGGGTAAATTACCCCAAAAAAAGCAGCCAATTTGTTTACGTTTATTGCATAACATTCGGAAACAGGTTTTTGTTTTCATTTATTTAGGGCCTTAGATCGGTTCCCGTACGGAAGCTCGCAAAAAGTACCGAACTCTCACTCCCCAAAAAAAAAGCAAACTCATTTTATGTTTTTAAATACCCTGCAGCTGCTGTTCAAGTGGGTGTATGATTTTATTTCTTTAGAAAATGGGTTTCTATGTAGCAAGTAACTTTTATTACTGTTCTTTTTTGTTAAATTATTTTCTTTTTATTGGAGAAATTTTTTTAAGTTATGAAAATTTTCTGTCTTTGTATTACAACATTTTTACTTCATTAAAAAAAGTTGATTTATTTTTTGTAGTCCAGTGTAACGATAGTTTCAATTATATTATAATTTAATATTAACAAATCATTAAATATTATATAGCAACTACTTTCGAACTTGTTTCAAAACGGAAACGAAAAAACCTTCAAACACAAACTTTATCGTGAAAGTATTTTACAAGTTGTAAACTTGTTTTGTTTGATTTGAGAGCATACAGCGCATTTGCAAGTCGCGCATGCCCGCTGCAGCCTGTGGCATTGCGCATACGTCACATTGGCCCTACTTCATGCGCCGTGTGGCGTTCGCGAGATAATTGCGAATTCACACCGTATGAAAGCTCTCACATCTGTTGCGAGCCGAGCTTGTGGCTCAAGGGGAGCTGGCAGCGGGTTGTATCGTTTAGCGAAAAATCCCCCGTCTGAACAAAAACAATGCAAAGTAAAAAGGCAAAACAAAATCAAGCTGAAATGAAATTTACACTGATTTTGGCCCATTCGAGAACTGATAAATCAGTACGAAATGCGTTGGCCGTGGAAACAGACGTTGGGCCTGGCCAAGAGGCACAATGACAATCCTAAACGGGAGCAGACCGTGCACACCATATACGATCGTAGGCAGCGACTGCAGATACCCTGTAATTGACACTGATCGATCTCTTTTTGCAGCCGCCTGTGTGGAGAAGGACAAGTACACCTCGTCCAATGGCGACGATTGCTATGAGCTGGCCCACACCGTGGAGCTGGACGTGCAGAGCAGATACAGTGCACCCAAGGAGGCGCATTGGCTGCTGCGTCGCATCTATATACTCAGCTGGATCAGAAGCTATGACCGATCGGCGGCCTTTGCCGATCTGATAGCGGGCATCACGCTGGGACTCACCATCATCCCGCAGAGCATTGCCTATGCTGCGCTGGCTGGACTCTCGTCGGAATATGGACTCTATTCGGCTTTTATTGGATCGATCATCTACGTGTTCTTCGGCACCATACCGCAGGTGTCCATAGGACCCACCAGTCTAATGGCCATCATGACGCTGCAGTTTTGTGCAGGAAAACCCGTTCAGGTGGTCATTGTGCTGGCCTTTCTGGCCGGTTTGGTGGAGCTGCTGATGGGCGTATTTCAGTTGGGTTTCATTGTCAGCTTCATTCCCGCACCGGTGACCAAGGCATTTACTTCCGGCACCGCTGTGATTGTCGTGCTGGCACAGTTGAACAATCTCTTGGGCATTCGCTCCAAGACCCTGCCCAGCATTCGTGAGTTTTTCTCCAACATACGCTATACGGATGCCGGCATGGGCTTCACCTGCATCGGCCTGCTGCTTTTACTACGGGTAAGTTCAGTTAAAAACATTCCAAGAGACGTATCTCTGAGCAACTTGCTCCCATCCTACAGCTGCTGTCCCAGGTGAAGTTCAAGCAGGACACTCCGTTTACACGACGCCTGAAGAAGGTGCTCTGGTACATTAGCATTTCCCGCAATGCCTTGGTTGTCTTCTTCAGCGGCCTTCTGGTCTATCTCTGGGTGCATCAGCGTTCCATGGAGGCGGTGCCGCTGAAGCTCTCCTCCAAAGTGTCCTCCGCCATGATCACCGTCAAACTGCCGCCGTTTGCCTTCGAGTACCAGAATCGCACCTATGTCTTCACGGACATACTGCAGGAGCTGGGCAGCGGCGTCATCCTGGTACCCATTGTAGCCGTCCTAGCCAATGTCGCCATTGCCAAGGCCTTCGGTGCGTATGCTTAATGTTTTTCCTATACAAAAAATTGAAGTTTGGCTTGCAGTCAAGGATGGCAAACTGGATGCCTCGCAGGAGATGCTCACCTTGGGCCTATGCAATCTAGCCGGTTCCTTCTTCAGTGCTATGCCCACCTGTGGCGCCTTCACCCGCTCCGCTGTCAGCCAGGCCTCAGGTGTAAGGACGCCTATGGCTGGCATCTACACCGGCCTCATCGTGCTCTCGGCGCTCTCCATATTGACGCCGTACTTCCAGTACATACCAACGGCCTCTTTGGCAGCTGTGCTCATTGCCGCCGTGGTCTTTATGGTGGGTTACGTCTATACTCAGAAAAACACCAATAGATTCTTAATTGATTCCAACCAAAAAGGTTTCAATAGTCGCGCTATCCGGCATTTACATGATCTGAACATACTAAGCCCAATTAATCCTCTTGTAATTCAGAATTTCTTAATTTGAAGCACGTTTCGGATATTTTGATCAAAATATTTTTATATTTCATTCCACAGATTGATCTAACACCCATCAAGGAGCTTTGGCACTCGAACAAGAAAGACTTTTTCAGCTGGGTTGGAACCTTTATTATCTGCCTCGTGGCTGGCGTCGAAATGGGTTTGCTCTTTGGAATTGTGGTCAGCATGATTTGCATATTGCTACGTCTGGGGAATCCCAAGATCGATGTCACACTGAAACAGGTGAGCAATGTGAATTTGTGGCCTTTTTTACTCATGAAACCCAAACTGATATAGAGTTTAAAATTTCTATTTAAATTGCAAAATTTCCAATTAACAAACAAATATTTTGAAACTTGAGTACTATTTTTTTAAAGGTCAAAATTTTCAAAAACAAAAATAATTATTTAATTTAAGATTCAAATATGCAACTAACAAAATTATTCATTAAGTATTTTATGGATTTTTCTTTCCGAATTCACTTTTAATTTCTAATTACTCTTTATATTATTGTGATTATTTTCTATTTCTCCTTGTTTTTACCCGATCCGCAGTACGAGTCCCAATATTATGTGCTTGTGGTGCCGCAGTCGGACATCTTCTATACGGGCGTAGACGCTTTACGGGCGGAAGTGCGTTCCGCCTGCCTCTTGTACCGCTGCGACTTCCCCATTGTGCTGGAATGCGGCAGATTCATGCAGTTCGATGCGACCTTTGTGGAGATGCTGATGGCTGTGGCCAAGGAACTGGCCAACGATAAGGTGTTGCTCATCCTGCGGCACATGAGCCTGGAGCAGCAGCAGATGCTGCCTGTTGCAAGCAACATACGCTTCTGCAACGAGGAGGATGTCCTGCCCCTGGAGGCTAAGCAGTAGAGAGAGAGAATGAGCTCTAGATGGTATTAGTTTAGTAAGATAATATAGCGAGAATAAACCTTGTTGTTGCTAGTCTATGTGCGCTGGATTTGTCGGCATTTAATTATAAACCTTGTGACGTGTCTCCATCTGTCCGGCTCTCTGCGCCTCGCGTGCATTCGTTGATCCCCCCCATTATTTAGTTCTAGTATATATCGTATATCCACTGTATAATTAGTGTTTATCGCATCAGCTACTCTGTAAACATGCATACCTTAATTGCGTTCTATAACTTTACAGTTGTTTCTGTTTTAAATACTCTACAAATAATCACAAAATGTTTATAGTTCACCAAGTATTCATACGTAAGTAGTTCCTCTCATAACGCCAGCTGTACGGCGCATAATCCATAATAAAGATAGCGTTAATCATGTGAATACTTTACTTTTTAATAAAAAATGGGGTGTTTTATGTGGGTCAAAGAAATTAGTATGTTCCGGGAAAACCTACGGATTCCATAAAACTTCATATAAATAGCGATTAGATCATTCGTTTTATATAGCAGAGGAGAGATGAGATCTTCGATCTCCTTTCGATCTGTTTGAAATTCAGAGATTGTTTCGTTTTTTGTGCCAATATTTTGTAAATGAGTAAGTTTCATTATACCTCGATTATTCAGAAGATATAGGCAAGATCTTGGCAAGCGAAGGTCGTTGATACTCACCACAACCCAAAAACCGAGTACAAATTTACCGGTTCATTCACAAACCGTTTTTTATAGATCTCCCCAAATTAAGTGATTACAAAAACTTCACGATTTCTTTTTAATTGTTATTTAATTATTCTTTTTTGCTTTGTTTTCTTGTTGTTTTCTTTTTTGTTATTCAATAAGGAAATTATAAGTTATAGAAAAAGTATAATAATACCGTATAACAATTTAGTTATTTGTTGTTCTGTTTTTCCTCTTTTTGCAATCATTCCATATTTTGTTTGCCATTAACTGGTGTGTTCTTTGTTCTGTCTCTGTATCTGTTTTTGTGTAGAGTTTCGAGTTCAGTTTTTTGTAGGTTAGGTAAGTGTATTGCATTTGTAGTCGACGTGTGTATACCCTTCAATACGCTCTAGCTAACTAGATAATATATACAAAGTAAAGTTAAGTAATTTGCGCTTCTCATTTTGCATATTTTCAGTGCAGGGTATACAGTCTACGGTGTCTTTTGTAGCTAAACAATAAATACAATGATTGATTGTAGGGTTCAAATTATTTACGTGGGAAAAGTTAACGCTTGTTTCATTTATAATAATATATCTGATATTTTTCTTAGTATTTTCATCTTTTGGTTTAAGACTCCCTCCGTGGCATTATGTCTGGTTGTGAGCTGTTTCCGTTGGTTTAGTAAGTTCACAATGTACAGTTTGAATTACTACTCATATGCCAGTGTTGGGTAACGTTCAATTGCTGGTCATTTCTATGGTCTGTATGTGTGTCAGGTGTGTATCTATGGGGGTTGCCAGTGCTGTGAAATGTCATTTGATTAAAGTAATAATTTGCTCACAATTTCCCTTCCTCAACTTCTTTGTAACTCATTCTCATGCACATTTGGGATAATATGCCGTTCTATAAACACCCTATAATTCTTTTATAGTTCTTTATATTTGGTTTAATATATGTGTGTATGTTTTTCATTTTCTTTTAATATTTTCTTTTATACTTTCTGTTATCATAAAGCAAAAGGTACGCGATGTATTTGCAATTATTTGTATGATTTCTTTAGGTTTTTGTTTATCATTTGGTTTTGTTTTCATGTATGCTAAAGCAATTATTAAACATTAGGAAACATTTTGCTATATTTATGTTTTATTTATACAGGAAAAAAGCAAGATCGTTTCAGGAATGTCGTTTTCGAATAAAGTTAAGTATAAGTAAAGCCTCATTTCATTTTCTTTGTGTGGATTAAGTTCATTTTAGTGAGTAGTTTGGAAGGTTTGATTTGATTCGATTTTTTTGTTTTGTTTTGTTTTTATTTTTGTATTTTGTTTTCGTAGAAGAAAAAAGAAAACAGTAGAAAGTTAAGAAATCGCCGACATGTTTCATGTCTCGCCTATAAATATCTTTGTATATGAATCAATGTTACTATGTATTATTTCATGGGTTTACGAGATTTCCTCCTTTTGGTCAACGCGCTCGCACTGTAGGCTGGAAATTTAGAAAAGATCTGTACCAGAGTTTCAGCTACAATATTTCACTTTGTTATGGATACTATTTAGAATATTGACAAGGAAAAAATGGAACTTTGCGTAGAATTCAAGCGATTGCAGTATTAAGAACAACCTAAGTTACAATTGAAAGCTTCTGATTAACATTTGCTTAGCGATTTTTGTGAAATCATGTCGAAGCTGGAATTGAGAACAACCTGTGTTTTATTGTATAACGCTTATCTGCTACCCAAATCAGGAGAAAGTGGAGTTAAGAACAACATTTGATGATGCGGACTGGTGCTCGATTTCACGCAAAAAAGGAAGCTGGAGATTTGCTCACGAAATAGCGGCGAAAGTGAAATTCAGAACAGCCTGTGTCAGTTGATGACTTTGGATTTGGTACGGGTACTGAAAGACAATTAAATATGGCGGTCTATATGTAGATGTGTATATGTGTGTGTATGTTTATGTAGTGTATATAGTTTATGCGTATATGTGTGTCTATCGATATATCGATTTTTTGACCTTTTTGTTTAAATGTATAAGTATTATAAATTTTTTAATTTGTCCAACTCATCGCTTAGTTTTTTGTGTATATTGCTCAACTTTCCATACGTTTTCACTTGGGATTTGATTTTTATAAATTTAATTTAAATGTGTATTCTTGTTTTATGTTTTAATATATTTTAAATATATATAATATATGTATGTTTTTCATTTGGATTTTACTTATAGTTTTTTTGGTTTTGTTTTATTTTTTAATTTTATTTTTAATTACTTGTATTTATTTATAAACTGGTCAGCAACAGTAGCAAATTTAACAATGTGCGTTAACAAATAATTTGTAAATATAATGTATGTATGTATGTATATATAATATATGTATGTATTTTATTTCATTCCATCTCCCATCTGCTCCCCACTCCAAGCGAGCTATATCAATTTCCTCATTAAACTTATGTATATTTATATATGTCGGGTGTGTCTGTGTGTTTGTCTATCTGCATCTACTTTCATTTAGTTGTGTGTTTCATTATGTTTCATCATCATCATCGTCATCATTATGTAAACATTAAATCTTGTACATTTTACAACAATTTATATGCTTGGAGTGTGTGTGTGTGGCATTTTGTTATTATGAATATCTTTTCTATCAATTGTATTAATAAAAAATATTATCATTAGTTCTATTAGTTTAGCATTTTAACAGTACACCACGCCCACGCCCAATCCACGCCCACGACCGCCCCCCAAAACCCCCCAATCATAGAACAGACCTACCCCGAACCGTCTGCTCTGCTTCTTGCTGCTCTTCCGCTCTAATGCCTTGTGTATACGTATATGTATATAGTTTAGCTTAGTAATCGTAATAGCAATAATCATAATCATAATCATAATCATAATCCATACTCAATATATAATAATAATATTATTACTAATCTACGCATAATATAACAGGACCCTATGGAATGACCGGGGTTATTTGCCAAAGCCAAATCCGAATTTCCCAAATAGATCTTTGCCTTTCGACAGGACATCCCCCCCGGGCGCCGCCGCCGCGATGCCCTTGAGGCCTCCCAGCAGTCCGGCGCCCGGGCCTTGTGGTGGCGGTGGCTGAGCTTGTTGCGGTGGCACTTGTTGTTGTTGTTGTTGCTGTTGTTGCTGCTGCTGCTGAGGTTGCATGCCACCAGGCTGTGGTTGCATTCCCATTGGCTGCTGCTGCTGCTGCTGTTGCGGCATTTGTGGGGCACCGAAGGCGTTTGCTTGTTGTTGCTGCGTTGGCTGCACACCACCAGGTGGTTGCATTGGATCCGTTTTGGGCGGTTGCTTTGAGCCAAATAGACCACCGGTGGCAGCCGAAGTAGCACCCGAAAGCAGGCTCGTTGCGCCCGAAAATAATCCGCCCGTTTGCGCCTGCGTCGTCACAGGCACCTGTTGTTGTTGTCCCATTTGTCCCATCTGTCCCATGCCCATTTGCCCCATTTGTCCCATCTGTCCCATCTGGCCCATCTGGCCCATTTGACCCATCTGTCCCATTTGTCCCATGCCGCCGCTCATCTGTCCCATCTGTCCCATTGGCTGCTGCTGCTGTCCCATTCCCATCATTCCAGTTTGTCCCATGCCCATCTGTTGCTGCTGCTGCTGACCATACGGTTGCTGTTGCTGTCCGATATTACCAACGCGACCGATCATCTGCAAGTTGTCGTTTATCGATAACATACGAAAACACATATCGAATTAGTCAGGCAATCAATGGCAGTGCACTTCAATCATTACGCAAAATGGCAACTAATCATCGAAAATTTAAACTGTACTTTATGGTTAGTAAACGTCTCTCTTTCTCTCGTGTGGAAATTCGATAAACGATTATTATTATTGTTATCAATATTATTATTAACAAATTCGATATCAAGCGCGCCTAGGGTGAGTTAGTTCAATGATGGGATTTGGTTAGTAATTGTCTAAAAATATATTTAATTGCAGCTACGTTCAACTACTAAGGCAACGCAGCATTGCATATACGATTATAAAAGTATATGTATATAGATATATATCGATAAATGTGTGTAAAACTATTGAATATTGAACACCTGCATGTGAGTGTAGCGAGGACATTATCCATACTGGCAATATAGCAATTCTCAGCTCTAAAACAGTTTCTACTTTCATTTCGGTTTAAAATTTTACTTAATATGAATTTTAATCGAACTTGAAGCGATTTCGATTAGAGCTACGAGATTGTTATTTTGCGGCATGGTATGTTAAACGTAAGACAGTAACAATACGTGATTTGTCAACTTTTGTATATATTTATGTAGAACCAGCAACGTTTATTAAAACAAGGCCTAGGTCGAAGACTACACTCGAAAAAATCAATGCATACGCTTGCAGCAAACGAGAAATGAAAATATATAGAAAATTGTATAAATTAAAATATTTGTTTTAAGAGGTATTATAATAATTGCCCCAAATAACTTTTTTTATCACCCGATAATATAGCTCCAAAACCGAATAGATTTTGCTAGTAAAAATGCGTCCAAAATGAAATTGGGAACAACCTATGCATAAACTCTGGTAGGGCGAACTCTATGTACACTAGTTAGACTACATATATTAATATGTATATTGTTGTTGTTTGGTATGCATAATATGTTTGGCATAAGCCCAGTTAAAACTCTTGTTTGCCACACAGCAGTATTTTGCCAGTATTTCGCCAAAATAAATGTAATTCTTGTTGGAGTAAATCAAAATTAGCCTAACGCAGAACCGAGGAGATATAAAAGTGATATTGAGTGAGTCAAATGAAATTATATAGGGCATACAGCAAGATAACTGAAAATTAGGGGGAAAGGCGAAATCAAATCATATGAAATCAGGAACATGTATTTAGTTACACATACAGTGAATCACATAGAAATTTGTACACATTACATCCAATATATTAGTTATTTAGTAGCAATTGATACATAATTAGCGATTAAAACTAAAAATAAAACAGTTTTGTATTAGATATTTAGACATAAGAGACGATTAGGTATACGGGTTGTCTTGGTTAGTATCATTTTTGCAATGTGTATTTCGCATGTTGTATTTAGTTTTTTTTAGTATATACTTTGGTATTTTTGGTTGGTATTTACACGCTCTGAAAACCATTAGTTAAAACGAAAACAAGCGAAATTAGGGCGAAATTCAAGTGAAATTGTAAAGAGTTCCTAACTTGCTACCCCTTGAAACCGAGCAACTAATAAACAATAACAAATTCTTAAACAAAACCAAAGCCGAAATGAATAAATACAGAATAAAGCCAATAAACTGAGATGATTAAAAATGTGAATTATGATTTTTGGTGCTGTCTGTCGTTGAAGTTTAACTGAAGCTCTATGTACTTGCCATATACAGACTATACACACGATTAACTGTACATATAGAGATATATAATATATATAGAGTTGAACTATATGCAAGTGCGGAGTAGAGGATATATAGTACACACGGACAGATTGCTTTTGATATTATATAGTAATGATATGTATACAGAAATGTACAATTGGTAAATGCTACGCGAGGTTCTATAGACATGTTGCTAGCTATACATATGGATATATATAGAGAGTTCTGTTCATGTACTGTACTGTAAGCGTTTCAGATGGAGTTTTGGTTGTATATATATAGAGAGAGAGCGAGAGTAGTTATAGACAGAGAGATTGTTGGTTTGTAAGATCAAATAGGAATAGCGAGCGAGACGAAACAATGCACGATTGGATGAGCTGTTTTCAGTAGTAAGTATTATATAGTACATAGAACCGTGTAGGTAGTATAGCTCTTTATAGAGAATGCTAGAGTTCTGTTGGGTTGGTATTTACTGTATTGTATCGTTATGAATGATATGAGTTCGTATATCACAAGAAAACCGAAACCAAATGAGACAATGACAGAGAGAAAGAGCAAAGTTAGTATAGTTTAGTTTTAGCTGTAGTAGTTAGAGTATTTATAATAATAGTATTTGTTTTGTAGCTTCTTGTAGCGTTTGATTGTTGTGATTACATATTTTCATAGTTTGTTTTGTTCTTTTTTTTGCGCTTTCTTAACTTTTGCTTTGAGTATTTAGCATTTACTTTTTTTTTTGTTTTTTTTTAAGTATTTTTCATTTTAAAAATAAAAAGAAAATCAAAAGAGAAAGAGTATTTACCTGCGTTTGGTGATCGGGGGCAGGGTGGCCCGTGTTGTCTAACAGTGTAGGGGAAGCAGGGCGAGCATCTATAGCAACGAATATAACATAAATACTTCACATTTACCACAGCAGACCATTACAAAAAATTATTTGAAAGAAGTTGTAGTAGTAAAAATTGAAAACATAACTTCTAAAAACTGAAATCAAATCAAAACGAAATTCCAAATAAAATTCAATGAATTGTAGTCTCAAAGATTATTCATATTTCGCTTAGCAGACGCCCGTACTGACCAATGTATCTGGGGTCTATACAATTTGTACTTTTTCTTTAAAATATTAAATCGAGAATTTGCGTTTTACAGCAGTTGTCTGTCATAAATTATACAAAGAGATTAAAAACGCGTAAATCCCTTATGTATTCATTATTTCTTCAAGGACTCGTGGGGAGTGTTTGTTTTGCATAAAATACCGCAGTTTTGAAATGAAAATCTAAATGAGGAATTTCAAAATAAAATCGAAATGAAAATCATAATCAAATCACTGTTTAAAACTATTTAAGGGGCATGGAAATTGGAAATTGTAATTGAAATTTTGTTACGAACAAAAACGTAGAGTTAAAGGCTCCAAAATGTTTATGGATTGCTAGGAATATCAGCAAGAGTCAAAATATAGTAGTATTTTTTGGCATTTAGTTAAAGAGATTATGTTACAAAAAGTTAGATTTTTTAAGATATTATAAGTTCATGTATAGCATAAATATTACCTTTTGCGCTGCACTGGCGAACAAATCGCTATATAACTTGGATTTATACATAGAATAGGGCCATATTATGCACTTGCACTTGCGATATTATCATTAATATTATTGTTAATATTTATAGGTCATAATATGAGAATAAACTTTAAAAATTTAGTTCATAGTTATTGTACATGAAGAAAACAATTTACATAAATTACAAATACTTGCTTTTCGATTCGAATTGATTCGGTTGCAATATTTTTGAATTCAATTATTTTTTTAAATTAATTGTGCTTGAAGCCCCTGCGGTGTTGTTGTTTTTGTTGTTATAACACTAAGGAACATAAAACAATACGTAAAATATTCAAAGAGGCAAACAAACAAGAGCAAAACATTCAAAAACCAGCAGGAAAAAGCATTTTAAATTTAACATTTAAGTAAATAACGAAAATAATACAAATCAGTTATCAAAGAAGCTGTTTAAACACTTAGGGGTACAGTAAACGGTAACAGCAACCGGAATAACCGGTTCAACCGGGTTTAATGTTTTTCAGAATTTTGGTAAATTTTTCCGACTGTAAGTTACAGATTAATTCGGTTTATTATATTTACAACCAGAGCTGTATACACTCGGTATTTTTAGAATTTACTAAGGCATTACATATTATTCGACAATCAGGTGCAATTAACTAATCTCCCTTCGGTATTTATGCAAATCAACAAAGTTCGAAATAAAAATTAATTGAATAAATTATAACGATTAACATTAAGTTTATATATTTAGATTATTTATCATGCAAGAGATTAACTAGTTGCCAGGCTATAGAGAATAGAAAATTCACGCAAGACAAGAGACAAAAGGTTGACACAAAGAAGTGGTGTAGCGGCAAAGAAATTGACAAACAAAAACATAGATATTTAAAAATATATGAAACAGTATTAATTATAGAAAAAATCCATAACATACTTTAAGCACAGCCAAGAAATATTTAAAACATAAAAATATATGTATTTATAAATTCAAAACTAATTTGGAATATATACAAATCAAAAGAAAATAATCCCTAGCTGCGCTAAAAAGTGTGCTATATATTTTTAAACATTTGAAATTATAATATCAATATTTGTAAATATCAAATAAAATATTAGTAGAACACATTTTAAAATTGAAATTTAAGAGAAGCACTTTATAAAATCATTGTGTGTGTTTGTACAACAACAAGAACAACAACTATATAGCTATATTATTGTATTTTGAGTTAGAATACATCATACGATTTGATCAATAAAATATAAAAAAAAAACAAAAAGTTGGATAGAAGGTTAGTTGAAAAATAGAGCATTGAGTGGAACAGACTTGTGCTTTAAGAATGTGGAAATATTTATATATTTTACAAAGTAAAAAATGTTAGTAAACTTTACAAAACGTCTGCGGACTTGAAAACAAATGAAGAAAAAGGAAAATTATGCAAAAATTAGCGGCGTTCATAAACAGAAATTGTTAGTTTAGTTACAGTAGATTTAAACTGTTGCTGTTTGGTTTCATTGAAATTTTTTTTGCGATAGAGTTAGACAGATAGGAAAAGAGAGTGGAAAGAGAATTGCTGTGTCGACGCGAAAATTTGTATAGTTTTTTCTTGTATTTCGATTATTGAAGAGTGATCGTAGGGTGTTTCATTATCGCTGTTTCCAAATTGACATTACGAGTAACATAAAATAAGTATTAGATTTAGTATTAGAATCTGTGGAATAGTTATATAGAGTCGCTACTCATAATTAGTAGTAGTAAGATATGTAAGTTTTATCATCCTGTTTTGGTTTGTGTTGACTGGAAAAACCTATAGCATATTTGGTTATCTTATAAAGTGTGTACAATGTTGATTTTTTTTAACTTTGAGATTTTCTCGTTTTTCAATAAAGTTAAAACAAAAATATGTAAATCATAAATAGTAAGCCTGTAATATCTTTTCGAATAAGTTTTTAGTATCACATTTTAGTTGTATATTATTCAAAAATCAAATACGAAAACTCAAAATGAAAACGGAAAATTCAAAATGACAAATGCACATAAAATTAATCTTCCTCTCTCTTCAATTTCTGAAATCTTCACAAAATCGTACTTACTTTTTCCTTGTGGACCACGCTGTCCCGCTACGCCGGGCATCATATTATCCCTTGGCGGCGGTGGTGGTCCTCTAGCACCGGGTCCCTGACCCCTGCCCCTTTGGCTTAGAGTGCCACGACCAGCGGCACCTCCGGGTCCCATTTGATTGTTGTACTGGTCGGGTGCATCGGCCAGAAAATTTGATGGTACCAGACCTCGTACACCATCCAATTCGCCCATATAGAAACCATCCTCATCCATTTCACCATAGACGAGTATGATTTCGCCCGTCTTAAAACATAATTCCACTTGCTGCAATATTGTTGCAATTTTAATCGAAATCGATATCGAAACCTTCTCACCAAACTCACCTCGGCATCCACATTCGGACTCAGCTCCTGAGGATCATAGTCATAGAGCGCAATCATCCGTTTCACAGGCATATTGGCATAGATGTCGCCCCAGCGATCGCGACTCACGTTGCGCATGCTCTGCTGTGGCACCGTCTGTCCAGGCATCACCTGAGCGGTACCGGCTGCCCCTGTGCCCTGCATCTGTCCAGCCATCTGCATCGGTCCGCCAGTCAACTGGGCCGTAGTGTCCTCCACCTCGCTGACCATGTTGTGCGGCACGTAGCCCCGACGACCCCGCAATTCGCCCCAGTAGAAGCCATCGGCATCCTTATCACCGTAGACCTGATTGGAGTTTGGAGGTTGGCATGGGGAGAAGTGAATAAATAGAATGTGAGTGTATGAATTGTACTCAGTAGGCGTAGGAGTATTCGTATTCGTATTCGTATAATGCTATTCGTTTGAGTGTGTTGGTGGAGTGCATACCGCTAACTTAACGGTTAAGTTTGATTTATGGAACTATTTGAAATGAAGAGAACAACGTCTACTTAGTGTGAGTATAATTATTTAGGATAGATTAGATACGTATAGTTGGTATTTGGGGTATTAACTTATGTAATATGTTTTAAGTTATGGTTTAATATTGATAGAACGATCTCAACTGTTATTTGGCGAAGGAAAAACATGCACTGATTCGTTTCGAATTCGAGTGTATTCAATCTGATTCGTTGGACACATTCAAGCAGCCAATTCATGGCGTTTCGTTTCCAATCTATAATGCATCCAATTCTGAGCAAGCGCTAATTAGCTTTACCATGTTATCGCTTATCGCTTGTCGTTTATCGGGTATCGGTTATCGAATATCTGTTAGCGTCAGTCAATCGTTAGCGCAGACTTGCAACTGGGTTTTCCGGGTGTACCTAAAGTGGGTGTTGTTGCTCTTGTTGCTGCAAAGTGTTTTTCTGGTGGTTCTTGTTTGGAGTTGTTCAAAATTGTGGAAATCTTGGCTTACCTTGATAGTCTCACCCTCTTGGAAAGGCAGTTCTTCATCGCAACCATCGGGATTGGGACTCATTGTGGATGGATCGTAGTCGAACATGGCTAGAAAATAGCGAGGCTTCTTCTGCTGTTGCTGTTGCTGCTGACCTGCCTGCAACTGTTGCTGCTGGCCCGGCTGCAACTGTTGCTGCTGCTGTTGTTGCTGCTGCTGCTGGGTGAGCGGACCGCGTGGACCCATAGTGCCAGCCATTTGACCCATCAGCTGACCCTGACCAGCCATCTGACCGGGCATCTGACCAGCTATCTGTCCACCTATTTGCCCTGGCATCTGTCCCGGCATCTGTCCTGGCATCTGTCCCGGCATCTGTCCTGGCATCTGTCCCGGCATCTGTCCCGGCATCTGTCCTGGCATCTGGCCTTGCATTTGAGCTCCCATTTGACCCGGCATCTGACCTTGCATCTGACCTTGCATCTGTCCAGGCACGGGTCCTCGAAAGCGCGCCGCTCCCATGGGACCCTGAGGGCCGTAGGGCTGCTGTTGTTGTTGCTGCTGTTGTGGTCCCTGGGGTCTGCCTGGCACCATGCCGCGCTGCTGCGCTGTGCCTGGCTGGTAGCCCTGGTGTTTTTGATAAGTTATCGGTGGCACCACGCGCATGAATTTGAATTAATTTAAATGAATTTGAAATTTTGTTAGCGTTTCTCATTTCTTTCTCTTTTTGCAGTTTCTGTTTTTTGAGTCTGTTATTAATTTATAGTACTCTGTTTTTCATTCACATTGTCTATAGAGAGATAGATGCTTGTCTTAAGCGTTAGCTTTAGCGTCTGCTAAAAAGGTTAACTATACATATATATTTGTGAGTGTACGAGTATGTGTATATATATACGTATGTGTGGTTGTGTGGCTGTGTATGTGTGTGTATGTGTTGAGAGAAACTAAAGAAGCACACGAAAGAAGAGTCTATGTAAGTACTAAGTATACAGGTCAGAGGTAAGTACGAAGCTCTAAGTTTACAGTTATGAACGGTATACGGAAATAAGAAAGCACCAGAGTTAGTAGTATGTATATATGTTTGTATATGTATATATATCTCTATATATAGATGTGTGTGTTTAGATATAGCGTGTACACACATCTCTTTCGCTCTAAGATGAACTGCGTTTACTTACAGCTAAGCATACTTAAAAATGTATTAAATGTTATCTTAAAAGTATACTAAGTTTATATATATTACAGAATATAATATTATTTGCTCAGCACAAGCTAGATTTACATTATTTAAAATTCACATGACACGTTTATGCCATGATCGAGGTTAGTTTCAGCTTTAGGAGAACCGAATTAGCGGTAACGTCATCGAAGGTGTTTTACGGGGTTCCAAAACTCCAGCTTTCCATCCGATGGAGACCAATCTTTTCTGTTTAGTAAAGCAACTGGACTTAATCAACCTTTTCTTAAAAGGGCAATCCGACGTCAGTCTTGGTCTGTAGATAGGTTGCTTAGCTTTCAGTTGATTCATTCTAAACTTCATGGCATAAACGGTATAATAAAAAATTTCGATACTAAAATATCTGCGCTAAGCATGCAATTTTCCAACAGTAGCTTTGATAATACCCTAGAGACGAGCTTAGTTTCGTAGGTTTACTATACTTATAAAGAAGATTAACATGAGACTCTTAAGTACAGAACAAATAACAAATTACTAAACAAGGTATACAAACTGAAACTGTAAAATATAAATTCTATGTAAAACGGAATAAACGCGCTTAGCATTGTTATTTTTTAGTTTCAAAGCTTAAGCGGAATTATCTCTACTTGAAATAGATTTATGTATATTTAAACATATATGGTTTAATAGATCGACATAAGTTTTGCTAAAAATGCAGCGAACTCTTATAAATGTTATAACGAGTTTAGCTAATGTTAGTTTGTGAGTGTATGTTTCGAGTATGTATGAGTGTTTTGAATAGTTATAGTGAGTGATAGGTAAAGAGAGCAAGAGATGTTGTGGGTATAACTTACATTCTGGTTCACTTGAGTCTGTGTGGGTTTCGAGAAGAGGCCACCGAGCAGGCCACCTAACAAGCCGGAGCTGCCATCGGGCTGTTTCGATTCGATTCGATTCAGTTTGATTCAGTTTGGGTATCAGTATTGGTTTCATATAATGAAAATGAATAGTATGTAACTTGTTTTGTTTAAAATTGTTCGTTGCATTGCATTGTTCATCCTTAATACAATTGTTTTACGCTCAATACTTATGTAAAACTCTAGGCATAATCTCAGTAACTCAATCAAGTTTGCATAGTATAAATTGATTTTGCGACCGCAATTCGGAACATGCTCTTGTGATTAATTGTAATCCAAAAATCATAATACAAACACTAGCAAAAACGTGTCAACTAATTCAATTTAAATTATAACTTTACATACATACAAATTCTTTTCGGGATAGAGGACTAAATTCAATTGGTTTTTGCTTCTTACAAACGAAGTTTCAACTTGCTCACAGTTCGTATATCATTATTGGTAATTATACAAATTTTGTGTGTGGATATTTTGTGCGTTTGTCAAAATTTCATCATAGATATATAGTTGTGTATGTATATAATGTGGATATATTTGCAAAAGAATTCAGTAAAGAGTCGAAAAAGAGGCTCAAAGTAACAGAACAGAATAGTAGTAGAAACGAAAGTAGTAAAAATAGAAAAGTGTAAGACAATTCAAATAGATCTTGTACAGAGAGGGAAAAATAGAGATATAGTGGCAAAGGCACGGTACTTAGAGAGTTTAAGTAATCCTTTTTCAATTGATAGTTGATATGCTTACGAGCCAACTCAAAAATAAACTAAGTCTGAATTTACACGTTGCAGTTTACGCTTGCATGCGAATTGAAATTATAATTTCCATAGAAGAAACTTCATGACGTAACTTCAACGTTTAAATCCAGACAAAAGAGGTGAACAGGCATACCCTTTAACAAATATTTTACAGTGCTGTACAGAGTCTCGTTTAAGAAGTTCTTAGAAAGTAACCTCCTAAAAAAGGCCTCTTAAGCATATGTAAAATAGTTATGAAAATATAGGTAGTACCTTTAAAAGGATGTTCTTTGAGAGATAGAATATGGTATGCAATTTACAGCTTAGGCAATTTCTTTTAATCAACAAAATATTTAAGCTCTCAAAAGGCACCCTTTATGGTTTTTATAATGAATATGTTTTATCGAAATCATAAAGTATTTTCTTTTGTTATGTACGATTTGCATCTACAATTTGTACAATCTTGAAGGGTCGGGATGCTTTGGGATAATTTCGAAAATTTGACAACCAATTGCAATGAAAAGATAATTCAGGAATATTTTACAGATTATAGTTATATGTATGTACAGTGACTGAGATCTGTAATTGTAACTGGAACAGCAACTGGAACTGTTTAATGGCTCAGTTGAACTGCTACCGATACTAACCTGATGGCCTGGCTGCGTCTGCCCCGGCTGCTGACCTGGCTGTAATCCCTGTTGCTGCATGTGGCTGGGATCGTATTGCGTGTGATCCCCCATCATGCCGTGCTGCTGCCCCAGCTGCCCCAGCTGCCCGGGCTGTCCAGGCATGCCCATCTGCTGCTGCTGTTGCTGCTGCTGCTGGTTGGGCATGCCGTGGATTCCCTGTTGCTGCAGCTGCTGTGGGCCCATGCCCATTTGATTTGGTCCCCGCCGGGCGACGGCATTGCGCACGGTGTCTGCAGGAAAGAGATTGGAGATTGGCGTATAAAGATCGAATCAAGATCGAATTTAGTTGAGAATTACTCACTTGGTATCAACATCGGCGCACTGTCTGCCGACTGCGAATCGCGTGATTTGGTGCGTATGGTGACGGCTCGGGGATTGAAGACGCCCAGCTTGCCGATGTCAATGAGAGCATGATCTCCCGTGGGTGAATTGATGTCCGTCACCTTTTTACCATCGGCGTACACAGCATAGCCGGTAACAGGCCCCGTGGATGTGGGTCTGTTTACAGGCTGCCATGTCACCAGTATGGTACCATCTTGAGGACCAGCCTCAAGTTGGATATCCTGTGGCGGATCGGGCAAGCCCTTGGTAAGTGTGCGAAAATCAGCATATGCTCCCGGTGCCTCCTCCTGTCCGGGTCTGCCCGGTGTCTGTGCCGTATGCTGTCCAACGGCACGCAAATGCTTGGCACGCACGGTCACCCTGTATTGGGTGCTCGGCGCCAGGCCCGTTATGGTATGCCTATACATGCCCGGCTTGACGGTGCGCACCTCCACATTGTTCACACACACCACATGCTGGTGGTTCGAATTGGCCGGCAGCCACGATATAACCGCCGAGGAACACGTTATGTGCGAGGCGCGCACCGCCGAGGGGCCCAGATGCGAAGTATCTCGCCCAATAATCATTGTGCAGGCGGCGTCTCTGGACGTCTGACGGTTTTGTGTAACGCTCCGCACGCTAATTCTGTGCGGCTAAAAAGAAAAAAGAGAAAACAAATATTAGGATTTTCTGAAATTTTTCTAAAGTTTTTCCACTTACCCGTGTCGAGTCGACGCCCTCGATTAGAGCGCGTGTGCGTTCGTTGGCCTTCACCGTTACCTTGAGCACACCATCTACATAGACGTGATAGCTGTCGATGAGATTGTAGCCCACCGGCTCCGGTGGTGACCAGCCAATGAGCACGCTCTTGTTCAGCTGCCGTTCCAGCGTCAAATGCTTGGGAGCTGGAACTGTGCGGGGAGTAAACGAAACGAATAATATTAGTCAGAGCACGAGAAGTGAATGAGTTGGAATGCAGCTAGCCTAGTAAAGTGCGTCTCTACGAAAATAAAGTTGAGAAAGAGAATCATGCTCACATTTGCCATTGGATGCGACGCATTGAAATGGCCACAAAAATCAAAACATTAAACAGTTATAAGAGGTGTCAAGTTATAAACAGAAAGATAGGGAGATAGGGGTTTCCATAAAGAAGCTTTTTACCATTATCGCTAATGTCATCCTGATCGTGCTCCAAATCGGTGTGCGTCTCACTCAAACGTGCCAGATCCTCGTGTGTGTGTGTGAGCAATGGGTTGTGCGGCGGCAAGGAAGGCAGCGACGTTGTGTCGCATTGCATCGAACCATCTTCAGCATCCCGCAACGTCGACAGTACCGCCTGATGAAACTCCAGCAGATCGTCACCTAAACAGATTCATATGACGTCACAAACATTGAATGCACTCTTGAGAGTAAACACTTACCAACTAGACGCTGCACAAATGAAGCGGGCACCAAGCCCCGACGTCCATCCAGTAGTTCTGCATCCAGATAGCCACCTTGTGGCTCCCCGCTAGTCCACACCAGTAAATAGTCCCCGGCGCAAAGCGACAGTTCACCCTCAGCTTCCCTGCGGGCCAAATTTGTGAAGTTTTAGTATTGGTAATACAGTTCGTATTTAAATATATTAGACACAAGGTAACTTACTCTGGCGGATCGTAGGGAAAGCGAGCTATGAAGACACAACAGCGACCTTTGCCTGGTATGTCCAACATGTCCACCTGTGGTTCACTGGCGCCATTGAGTGCGTGATTGCGAGCTGTGAGGGAAATGATTTGATGTGCTGATTAGAAAGATGCAAATATATATGAAATTTGGTAGAAGCAACGTACTGTCTAGATCGAGGGCGCCCAGCGCCAGCCCGCTGCGATTGTGCATGATGGAGACGCCAAGGCCGTCGGTGAAGTCGTCGATGCCCCAACTGCCGTGCGGCAGGGCGGGTATGGGTGAGCAGGGTGAACTGCGATTGCCATAACGAGCCAGCGGTATATCGATCTCGTCCAGCATCTTCATCTTTGTCGCCTGACGCAGGGCCGCCGATGTGAACGGATAGGAAGCGCTTGAGGCGGCATCCATGAACGGTGGTCCGTATGAGCTACCACCCAAACCACCAGCACCACCCGCGCTCAGTCCATAGAGCGATGTGGCACCAGTGATGCCACCACCGGCGGGTCCCAGGCCCAATAGGGCGCTTGTATCGAGCATGTTGATATTGCTCATGGTGGGATGTGTTAGCGAGGAGCCGACAATGCCACTGCCGCCACTTAGGGCCAGGGCCGAGTAGCTGGTGGATGCACCAGGAGGCAGATTTTGCGAGTTGAGTGACAGGAGGGGCATGGTTGTGCTCTGTAAATTGTACAGTTGTATTGTTCCGCGCTTCACATTTTCAATTTGCAATTTTTATTTCAATATGTGTTTGAATAGGTGCGTTCAATGTGAATATCAATTCAATTGATTGAAAACGGAAATTTTGAAACGATTTAAATGTAAAGATTTGATTTAAAATTTAATTTCAATTTAAATATAATTCATTATCAATTCAAAATTAATTTTAAAAGCAATTTTTAGAGTTTATTTTTAATTTCAATTCAATTTAATATTAATTCAATTAAATTTTTAACAATTTTTAAATATCCAATCAATTTGAATCGTAATTCGATTGAAAACCGTTATTTCAAATGGTTTGCATTGTTTTTGAATTTAGAGCGTGTAATTGTGGTAGTCATTTGGTGTATTACATATGGATTAGTTAAACATTAAGATAGTTATTACAGCACACACAGACACGGACACACACACATAGATACAGACACATATATATAGAAAGGTACAGTAGTACACAGTTTTCAAATAGTTCGCAAGTGTTCAGCAGAGAGGGAAGAGAACAATTTGAGGTAGATCGAGTATTATTACACAAAAAGAGAAAAGAAGAGAGATTGAGAGAAAAATAGAGAGACACATAAAACGGGAAAAGAGATCACAGAGAGTACAAGTTTATTGGTCAATATATCAAATGGAAAGCCATATAGTATAGCATTAAGTATAGCATTATATAAGCTATGACAACTAACGGTAGTAGTATCATCAATATTATCAATATTATTATTATTATTATTAATCATGAATTGAATGCGACGAAGTTAGTTAAAGTTATTATGATTAAGCCAATGCCAAGCAATTGAACGATTAAAACAGAGCTAATTTATGATTTAACGAAAAGAAACTTGCGACTCTCAACTAGAGATCGGATATGAATAGTTCAATGAGTTTTTGGAAAAGTACTCAACAATTCATAACGGATCTTTAGGCTAGGCTATAAGGCGGGCTAAAAAAGTCATACCCTCTTTGCCTTAAAAAAATGACTGTATGTATGTATGTAGTATGCATATTGATGTATGCATCGTGTATATGTATGCAATGTACAGCTGTGAAATATGAGACAAAGTGCAGAAAAGTTAGCTATTCGTATATTCAAACTGTTCTAAATACAACTGATCAAATCTATGTAGCTTAAAAGTATAAATGAAATTAAGAAACTAAAATTAAACGTGTTTTAACTAGAACTTAAACGAGAAGTTTCGATAGTACTGAATTATATGGTCTACGTTATTCCATGCAGTTGAAATGGTTAGAATCGCACAAAAGTATGCTACAAATTATGAAGTTTAAATAATTACGAATGTTTTACGTGAAACGAACACTTCCACAGCTATGGGATGAGAAGAGATTGTAACATTTACGAGTATATACAGAGTATGTGTGTGTGTGATATATATTGAGTAGATGTACACTATGTATGTATGTGGAATGTAATATTTTCAATAATGAAACTACAACAAAGCACAATATGCGATTTACAGTGTATTTACTTGCACTGCAACAAATACATTATCACTCTGAGCCGACGCTGCAATTGCTATGAACGAAATCGAGTATCAACAAATGAACGTAACGTAACGCAACGTAATGTGGCGCAACGTAATGTAACGTAACGAACGCAACGTAATGCAACAAACGGATGCTTGATGAACGCCGCAGTTTAGCCAAAAAGCCATTTGATTTGATTAGTCATGGTACATATGCCAGGCGTCAAAGCAATCGATCTTTTTGTTTTTGTTTTTGGTTTGTTTTATTATAGTACATTGGAAACTGCTCTAATTTGCAATTACGATAAACAAATTAATTATGCACTGCGCTAAAGTATACAGTTAATGGTGTTGTTATTGCAATTGTTAAGCTTGTACTTGTTAGGTAGTTCATTGCAATTGAAAATAGTTGGTTTACCTGACTTAATGCCGTTGGCATAGCCTTCATCGTATGAATATTTACCGGCAATGGTGGAATGCCAGTTATTCCACTAGTTCCGCTCAGTAGCTTCTCAACGGAACTCTGTCCTGGGGCCCCGTAGGCAGCTGCCGCGTTCAATGATTGTATGGCATGACTGCTCAGACTCGACGATATGCCGCTGATTGAATTGGGCACCAGTTGGGCCGATATGGATGTTAAACCACCACCACCACCACCACCGCCACCACCCAATCCAGTGGAGCCAATGCTGGTGCCACTTAGGCTGTTGCAAGCACCGTTTGCCAGCGTGGAGGCCAGCGATTGTGGCAGGCTCGAATAGCCCGAGGATAAAGCTGACACACCGCCCCCAGATGCACCGCCTAATACGGCTCTTTTATAACGATTCAGTTCTTCTTCGAGTTCTACAAGAAATTCAGTTGAGACAATATTCGAGAATTTGATTAAAGCTCCGCACTCACCACTCTTTGATATGGTTCTAAATTCGCTATTTCCTCCGCTCAACATGGAACTGGGCGGCAATGCTGACATGCTGGCGCTGGCCGAGGTCCGCGGTTGCTCCAGCTCGGCCAACACGCGATTATCCTGCAAAGAAAGGATTATGGGATAAGGTGAATAGATTGAGCTGTATAGATTTGACATAAGATAACCTAAATACCAATAACCCTAAAAAGCTTTTTACGCTACATTCATTGCGTACTTCTCTCAAGTAGGCCCTGCAAATCCTTGTTTAGTTCTCAATTGTAAAACATTCACAAACAGTAGTTGACCCTACAAATTACGAGTTGAAAA
The DNA here is from genome assembly GCA_035045125.1 of Hypselothyrea guttata. NCBI lineage: Eukaryota > Metazoa > Arthropoda > Insecta > Diptera > Drosophilidae > Hypselothyrea > Hypselothyrea guttata. The sequence goes on from JAWNNJ010000972.1 coordinate 204,625, forward strand.
TGGATGCAACAGAAGAGTGTACACTTCAAGAACTTCAAGCGGTAACCGCCAAAGCGCAGAAGGTGAGCAGTGACATGAACGAACTGTGCATCAGAGCTTCACAACTGGTGGAGGACAGTGAGCTGATCAATCAGGATCTAATGGAATGCCGCGGTGTAAACACCGATCAGTCGGTAAAGAATCTGGTAAAGTATTGCCACAACGAAGAGCGCATCAATATGTTGCTGGAGAATGCCGAGCTCAAGCAGACCCTGGAGGATTACAATATGGGCGTTGAGATAATACGTGCCAAGACTAAGCAGCACAGCGAACGTAGTGCAGCCAATGAGTTCCAAATGATGCGTGAAGTGTATAAAGCCAGCTTGCAGGAAGTGTCAAATAAACTGGAACAGCGCATTAACGAAATGGAGGTGCTCATGTTGTTCACCGTGGGTCTGGAGGAGAACAGCAGCAACGAAAACGAATGCACCATACGCCAGCTGACAGAGGAGAACGAGAAGTTGCGACGTAAGCTACAGATTAGCAGCGATGCCGAGGATGTGTTTCAGCAGGGTTTGCCGGCGCAGAAGGAGTGCGGAACTCAAAGTGAAGCCGCCGACGAGAATTTGGAGTATAGCTCTGACTCTTCGGACAGCTCTGATAGTTGTGGTAGCTGCGTAACCTGTTTCTCTCCGACAAACATTGATCTGCTGGCTCTTAAAGATGCATAGATGGCATTATGCTTAACACCATCGTCAGTATTGTTATAGAACACATTAAAAAAAATGTTACAAATTCAGCAAGTCTTCTTGAATTTTTGGGAGTTCGAATTAGAATCAATCAAAACATTGGTTCTGGCTGGGTTTTGTATATCTCCTCATGGAGTTATCCTTTTTTTCTCAAGCCTTCAAAAGATTTTGAGAAGTATATCCTCTTAGATTTTCTATCTCCTTTTGGTTTCGATATCTCTTTGCTTCGACTTGCAACACATTCGGAGAGCCCGATATTTCTCTTACCTGCTCAATCTTAGCCATTATGATATCAATCTCGGAGCCTTGGTCCTGGTGACTGATTGTCGGTGCCCATGTGACGGTGGAGCTGCTCGCCGATGTTGGAATGCTGGCACCTGCCCCAAATGCCGAAGCGCCCGATGAGGCGTTGCCAGCGCCGCCAGGGCCCATCATATTGGACGCTGTGGAACGCGCTGCCTTGGCCTTGAGCGCAGCGGTTAGCTCTATTTGCAGCTCCTCGCAGTGCACATTCTCTAGCGCCACCTGGCGAGTAAATGCAACATTAGCATACGTATCTTTTATGAAGCTGCATGCCACATACCTTCTTCTCTAGCTCACGAGCACGCGACTGCAGATTCTCAACGGCCTCAGTGTCCGGACGTGCGCTGCCGCTTAAATTGCGTATTTGTGCCAGGGTTTCCTTAAAGCAAAAACAACACGTGAATTCGTTACAATTACAGGGTATGCCACTGGCTACTCACTTGGTGCGCTTGTTCGATCTGCGTACGCCGCATTTCCGCATCGCGTAGCTGTAAACTGAGCCCATCCAGCATGCTATTTGGCGCTACGCCGGCGGCCACGGCAGCGGCCGCCGACTGATGATGGTGCATCGACTCGTACGGCATGCTGTGGCTGCCCCTTGGTTGACTGAAATGAGCAAGAAATACAACAAATAAAATACAAGAAGAGCTGACTATAAATTGAAAATCACAATCTCAATTTCAGCTATAAATCACGCCGTAGGGCAACTACGTGACGTACTGCCTGCCACTTGGTGCTTTTGGGCTCTTTTATTATTTACTTTTGTACAGAGTGTTTCGAAATGGGTCAACTTGCCACAGCACTGCCTGAGATGGGCTATAAGTAGCACATAGGCGCTTCAAACTTGGCAAACGTCTCACGCTCGCCTCCCTTGCGGGCACTGATGAACTTTGAACTTTAGGTTAATTACCGTTGTGGCCCCATTTAGAGGCCTTTGCGGTTACCAAAACGCCCCCATAGCTCAGCTTAGCTTAGCTGCCAAAATAACAGTTACGTTCAGCGTAGGAAAACGTACTATTTGAAAGGGTTATTTCTCTATTATTAGCCACATTACGTATACGCCACGTGCTCGCATGGAAGAAGTATGCATTAATTGTTAATGCCAATTGTTTAAGTTCGGTTTTAATTGTTGAACACGTTACCTGCGCTTCAATGCTTTGATGCCAATGTCTGCCTCACAAAAAGGCACCGAGTGCATTGCTCATACGTCGTGTGGTAACTATAAAATTAAAGTTTAAGAAATGTTTATTAATGGTTTGCATTATAATGAAGTCTTCGATAATAGGAGAAATTATTGAGCTACAACTAATTAAAGGAAATCTACATAAATTACTAAAAAAGTCCAACAAATACTTGATATTAAATTAATGTGTATAACTATGCTGGGGCATTCTAAGGGTTTACAGGGTATTCACAAGAGACGCCACTTGGTCTAGACAGTCGCAAGACAGCGACGGCGATGACAACCACGCGAAATGCCAATGAGCAAAACTGAAAGTCAGCAAAAGCCAAAGCCAAAGCCATAGCTAAAGCTGAAATGAAATGAAATGAAATCAGCGGAAACTGCACGGTTTGTAGGTAATTTATGGCTTAAAACATTTACACTTTAATTGCAACTTTAATCCAATAATCAACTGCAGCAGAAACTCAATTTTCGAGTGCAGTCAGGGGCAGCAAATATGCTGAAATTGAATACGCAACATGAACGATAAATTTTGTAATACACACACACACACAACTACATGTTTATATGCCTGTGTGCGGAAGCCATGACATTTTAAAGGCAACGACAAGGTTTATGTCGCTGTTGCCCCGCCCATTTTATGTGGGCGTATATGACAGCATCCAGCAGGTGGGCATTGGCATTTACATTGTTCAGCGTTTATCGCAGGCGTCCCCTGGCGACATCTTTAAATATCAAAGGTGCAATGGCGATTCACAACACAAAATGGAGTATTTAAACGTTTTCCAACTGTATTGGCTTAGCATACAAAATCACTAGCAGATTTTTCACTTTAACTGTTTGTATTGTATCGTATGTATATAGTACCGTTGTAATTAAACGATTGTGTGTTTGTGTGTGCGTGTGTGTGTGTGTGAGCAGCAATCAAATGCGAAGAAGCGCAACAGCAACAGCAGCAGTCACAGGCCTTATAACGGCCACTAGTTGCTGTTATGCACAGCGTACGCTGCCTCTGCCGCTGCGCTGCCGCTGCTGCTGCTGCTGCCTCTCAATGCCTATGTGTGTGTGTGTGTGTATGTGGGAGGAAATTACAACTGCAAAAGCAACAACAGCAACAATGTTGCTGCCTTTATGCAGAGCAATTCGAACGTGCGAGCGAGACGACAGCAGTGTTTGAGTGAGCTTGCATGATTTACGTGCGCTCTCGCTCTTGCGCTCGCTGCCTGGCTGCGTGAGCAAATTTCCCAACACTGGCGCAGGCGCAGTTCGACGCGCTGTTAACTTAACAGACGCGCTGTAAACACTTAACAGCGCATAATGTGCTGTTAGTGTGGGTCGCAGCACTTTTTAATTATGTTTATGAAGTGGGCGTTAAATGGCGCCCACATCAACTTGAGTGTGTGTGTGTGTACATTTATATATATATTTATGTGTGTGTGTGTGTGTGAGCAGGCTTTCTTTGCTTTGCACTTCTTTTGCCTAATTACTTTTCAGCGACAGAGGCAGCAAATTTAGTGCCGTTCACGCCTTAAACTTGCACGATTCAATTAAACATTTAGTCAATAGCTGAACTAAAGACGCGACAACAACAAACTAAGCTCCAACTGTATGCAATTTTAATGAGTTCTCAAAGTGCAGATTAGCCACAAGACAAGACAGGCACGCTCTTTCACTCTCTGTCTCTCTCTGTTTCTCTGGAGCTTCGCTATAATTGCCTTCGCCTACCCCAATCCCCAAAACGAATGTAGGTTGCGACCCGGCCCCATTACTGCTTTACACTCTATTAACCCAATTTTGTACTTTGTGTAATCGACATCGGAGCAAATTTCATGGAAAATTCACATACATTTCAATCAGCACATCGGTTCGTAGTAAGCTATAGGCCATAGGCTATAGTATTTCTCCCCAATCGTAATTAAAAATGGCGTAGGTCATTACACTTTACCGGCTGACAACTTGAAAGTTATTTAAGCCAACTTTGAGCAACTTTTGATGCACTCCAAAGTGCAAAATGAAGAAATGCAAATAGAATAAAAAGCAGAAGTTGAGGTTTCAACAAACTTGTAAGCTCCGAGAAAGTTTCGTGGGCACAACAACAATTAATTTGCATGTGTTTTAAAGTTTCTCAACTGCAAATAAAATAAGAGACACAAATTAAAAAAGAAAACAATTTATTACTCTTACAGCGTTTATGCAACGAATCGCATAATTTTCCGAATACGTGAAATGCTGTTGCCAACAACTAACTACAAAATAGGAAAAAGAATAAAAACTAAAATAAGATCTAAAAAACCAGATATAAACAGTATATATAGAATATATACAGAAACAAATTGTAACAAATGTGCATAACAGTTGTTAAAGATAACTTAAGTAAAAATACGAAAAAAAAAAAAAAAGAAAAAGGCTAAATATACAAAAACAGGACAGATTACATTACATTAAATTTACTGAATCTGTTGAAAACATTACATCTGCCGAATTTGCTTTCTGTTTATGCGCCAGAGTTGCCAGACGGGCAACAGAAAGTCTTGTAGTTGATAAAATTAACAATCAGCATGGAAAAAATAACAATTATTTCATTATAATCTCAAGAAAGAGGTTTGAAAACCCTGCTATTAGCCCAACTTGAATGCGAATCATTTCATGATTGAATTCATAATCAACCCAAATTGATGTTCCTACGCACTCTTTCAACTCTGATTCACGAATCTATATCTAGAATTTGAAGCACGCAGTTCTGGTTACGGCTAGATGGGACCAAGTTTAAAAAACAATTGCCTACTTTTTAGCGTGCACGGCAAGTTAATAGGCATTCAAGTAGGCATTAAATATTCATAATAATTGCTTTAAATATTTAGTAATAAATACGATCATTAACTGAAAAACAAACAATGCTGTTGTCACAGCTCTTTAAACTCATATAAAGTTCATTATCCTGCTGACAGTTTGACCTCAATCGGAACTGAAAGAAGCAAAAAATCCCACAAGACAACAAGCAGAAAAACTAACTTGTCTATTTATAACTATACACACACAAACTCACAAACACACACGCACGTTTTATAAGCGGGCCACAATACATACATACATATTCAACGAACGTAGTATAGTTTTTTGTTTGAATGGGTTTTTATACCGTGTCCATTAAATCAGCAAAAACAGGATTAATAACTTCGTGGAAAGATATGTAACAGGCGGAAATAGGCGTGCCCGACTTAACAAAGTATATATGATCAGGAGGACAAGCAGAGTCGATTTAGCCCTGTCTGCCTGAATAAACGTTGGGATATCCGAAACTGCTATAAGAACTACAGCATTTTTGGAATGTAATTACATAGATTTTAAAAATACATAGGAAAAAAAAGTAAGATTAACCATTGCTGCTACGCTTCGTATGATATTTTATAAATATTTTGTCATTATATTTGAAATATTTGTATGCTATATAGAAAATATTTTTATATTATATTTAAAATATTTTTAAATCATATATAGTTTGCCTGAGGTTCTACAGTCGGGCGTGTACGACTGATTGGCTGCATCCTTACTGGTTTCGATTCGCTTTTTTGCACACACACACACATCTATTGTATTGAATGATTGCCATATGTCAAAATTGAGCATATACCACGATTAATTCCAACTGTCACTCACACACACATTCACAAACACACACACACACACACGCATAATGCGTTGCTCTGATATTGATCTGCTTTATTTTTGCCTCTGCGTGACCTGAGATCGTTGCATTCGCAAAAACATCAAAAACAATTGGCCAAATAGCTGACAAAGGTAAATATCATGAAAAAGCAGCAAGCAAATTGCGAATAATGTCCAAAAATAGTTGTTACAGCAGCGCTGTTGTTATTAACGCTGCTGTTACTGTTTACACACACACACGCACGCACACATGCCTAAACAACGTTAGCTAACAGCAAGAGAACCGCATGGCAAACACCTGCCAACAACGTTCTACCTTCCCCCCCTCCCACTCTGTTATTGCTGCTGTATACATGCATGGGATTGCTCTGCATGTGTGTGTGTGTGTGTGTGTGCACTTGCTGTTACGCACACAACTTTTACGCCTCCCACGCGGCCTAACAGCGTGTTGTTGTTGTTTTTGTTGCTGTTGCTGCTGCTGCTGCTGCTGCGCGCCAAGTGTCAAAACCGCCCCCGAAAGCAAAATGGGGCACTTTTCATTTATCTTTGGCCGCAGCTGCTGCCACTGCCACTGCTGCTGCTGCTGCTGCTGCTGCTGTTACTGCGGCTATGAATATGAAACTCATATACTCTCTCACACACTCACTCTCTCACACACACACACGCAATGCTGCTCTGCTCCAGTTTGCACATTAACGTCAGTGTTGCCAATTTAGCGGTTTTCACCATGTTTTTATGCTTATCATAAATATTTAAAATATTTAGATAGTTTCAATATTTTACATTGATATTTTTGTTATTTATTTAAATTTACTTTTATTTTTTTTTATATTTATTTGAAGCAAGGTTTCTATATTTTTTTATTGGAAATCTAACGATTTCTGACAACATTTGTATGACAAATAGTCTATAGATATTTTTGTAATTTTTTATTGCAAATCTAGCAATATCTGGCAACACTAATATTTTTAATATCGTCTCGTATATTAAATTAGATGATTGCAAATCTAGCACTGATTTCAATATTGCCTTTTGATATTTTTGTAAATTATTTTGATTTATGATTATTCAATTGTTTGTTTATTTTTAGCTATTTTTGTACCCATTTTTAACGGGTTAAAAACTTTGCTTGTATTGCAAATCTAGCTAAATCTGACAACACTGTTTGACATACGCACACGTATGTATGCATCGCATGCATATGCACACATACATACACACACGGCTGTTCACTTTGAGCAGCGATTGCAATTTGTTTTTGCTCATTTTTGGCTTATTTATTCATTAACATTAATAAGGAAATACACACACACACATAACATTTTCATTCAGCGTTGCCATTTGCACTTGTATTTGTTGCCATTGCGTGCGCGCGTTTATCGATGTGTGCGTGTGTGTGGTTGTGTGTGTGTGTTTGGGAGAGAGAGGAGTGTGGGAGAGCGAGGGGTGAGTGTAATTTTACGTTGGCTTGTTGGCTGAGTTGCTTTTTTTTATCGTTTCATCGATATGGCAACCCCCCTCGCAGGCGCTTACACTTTTACTTTTCACATCTTTCTTGGGGCCTGTTAACATTTTCAGCGCATTGTTTAACACTGGCTGGCTGGACTGTTAGCAAAACTTCAATTATTTTATTTCAATTGTTGCACTTGTTTCGTAATTTATATTTATTGTATTTTTGCAACATTAAATGCAAATTTAATATTTTCACCCGCTGCTGCTGCTGCTGCGGGGAAAACATTTTTCCCATTTGGTGTAGAGCGAAATTTTTTCGTGCGCTTCTCGTGCGCTCGCCTGACTTCGGTTTTCCGTTTTTTTTTCCCCGTTTTTTCACGTTTTTCCGTTTTTCATTTATTGTCCTGAATTTCAGCACTGCTGTTGTTAACTCTGTGCGTGTTTTTTTGGGCACAGAGCAACACAATTTTAGCATAATTATGCATTGGGGACAGGAATTCGAATTCGAACCTTTTTATTGCTGCTATTCGATGGCTGGGGCTGCTGAATTTTGCAGTTTGCCTTTTTCCACTTCCACGCTCGCGTTGCAGAATTTACATAAATGCATAGAGTTTACACTAGTTAACGGGTTATTAGGCTTTACATAATATATTTATGTATATATGTACAACACGCGCTCTCTACAATATGCTTAACTAAATGCTAGTACTATTAGAAAATATGTATGTTACTGCACTAGACTATTTTGTGTAGCAGTTCTTGGATGATGATTTGTATGCGAAAACCGAAAACTGGGTCATCTCGGTCGCGCTGCTCGGCTGGTTTGTACTCTGATTTCTGGCCAACTGCCTGCCCTAGGATGGCCCAGTGTGAAAACGAATCGATTTTCCTGCTCGGTTGCCAATCGGAAATCCGAAATGCCACCAAAGTTAAATACAGCACAAATTGCCATTAGCTTTTAATAAAAACGCTAAAAATGTAAGCGCTGTCAAATGCTCTCGAACTTTGCTTCTGTTTGCGGGTTTGCTTAATTTTAAAAATAACAGATTTCCTCAAAAAACGAACAGCAAAAAACACCAATTTACGCACCATTGTGCTGGCTGTGGCAATGCTGCATGTCACTGAAAAATGGGGAATTCTCTCTTGTGCTCTCGCGCTCTCTGTTGGGGCTGCAAATGTTAACGCGTAACAGCGCACTGTTACGCTTAACAGTTAACAGCATACAGGAAATGCAATTGTTTTTTTTTTATTTTTTTGAATATAAATACATTTTATTTGTCGTTTTGTTGTTCTATAACTACAATATGCGTTTTAGTTTTTAGTTTTCATATTCATATAACATTTATTAAAAATAAAATAATTTTTGCTCATCGTTCGATCTCTGCGTTTTTTTTCAAATTGAACATATATTATCATATCATTAATTAGTAAGTGTATCGTTTATATGTATAGTATTTGTTTTTCATTTAAATTTCAAACTCTAACAATTAAAAACAGTTAAAAATTCAATTGTTTTTAGTACATTTTCCTGTGTCTCATATATCTTGTTTTATTTATATCTTTTTTTTTTGTTTTCCTTTTGGCTACCATTAAATTTATTTGTGTTCGCGTTTTCCACTAAATGAAAACAAAAGAATTATACATGTTTATTGTTGTAATCAACGGAAAACGGTTGAATTATTTACAATAAATTGTAAACGTACGCGCACAATTAACTAAATACAAAGAAAAATTTAAGTATTCAAGAAAAATTGCAAAATGTCTAAACGATAATTTTAGTTGTAGTTTGTTTTGTCAGCATTGGAATTTCGTATTTGTGATTACAATTTAGTTAAATACATTATGCCTATTTAATTTAATTGTAATTTCCTTTCATTTAGTATTACAACAGGTTGCTGCAGTTTTTGCTCTAAGTGTGGATTGTTTGCCTTGCTTTTAGTTACAGATTAGTTTAGTTTAGTTCAGTTTATTGTGTTTGATGATTAATTAAACATAAAATTAAAATGCCACTATGTATTTGCATTAATTAAAACATTTAATTTTCTACTCGCATTTACTCTTAACTGTCAGCATTATTTGATTCGTTTGCCTTATTAAAAAAAGTGCACTTATGAATACTGCATTCGGCCTGCAAATACAAACAGAGAAAGATAATTAGATAATTAGCATATGATTAAATATTTAAACAGTATTTAGCTCAACTCCAAGCGATTCAAGTCAAGGCCTGACCCTGAGGTCATTTTGGGGTAATTGCTGCAAATTTCAATTTCAAATGCAAATTGGAGCCACGACCAGTGTTGCCTATTCAGCCTTTTTTCGGACAGATCTGACCTATTTATTTTTGTCCTATTATCCGGAAATCTGACCTTTTTTTTAAATTACCATATTTTTTAATCATTCCAATAATCATAATCGTCCATGGAAATCGTTGTCGTGGGTTATCGATACGCGGTCTATCGAGTTTTAGTCAAGTAACTTTGATAAAAATTAAACTAAGATGGCATTAATTGACATTTTGACCATCGAGCAAACCTTCTTAACCTTCCAAATTCTCCATAAATTTACGGGAAAGGTCTATTCAAAAGATCAACTGCTGGTCGTAGTGTACAAAAACGACCTACAACAAATTAAACCAGTTTTTCCCATTATTTAATGGGTATAAAATTCATAAAGTAATTATTTGTATTATTAGATTTGGACTATTTGGACACTACGAGGTGCCAGAGAAATATTTGAAACTAGGAAAAGATCGAGCTTGCATTAAATTAATCGCCGACAATGGCAAACATATATTTAACCTTCAAATTATCGGTTGTCCTATTTTTTTCCCCTTTTTTTAAACAAACTTTTCTCCTTTTCCCTATTTTCGCTCCCGATCAATCCTTTTTTAGTGACCGATATGTGGCAACACTGGCCAGCCCGCACGCATGTTTAGCTGACTGATAAACTGATAAATAAATGAAAGCGACATGCCAAGTGGATGACATCATGCCAGAGGCAGATAAGAAACCAGATACCTTGGCGATTAAAGAAACCGGCTGGCATTACGGAATGCCAGCAGCGAATGCAGATAGCAATAATAATGTCGATGACGATAATGCTGATGATAATTGCTGATAAGAGCACAATTATATATGCGGCACTTACTGTCCTTCTTTGAAGTATTCCTTCAGCGTTGTGCTGAACTTCTTTGAATATTTGACGAACTCCTTCTTCCGCTGCTCCACCGCCTGCTTGCCCGTGACGCCCGGTATAAAGGATCCGATCTCGTTGACCACATCGAGCAGTTTCTTTATGGCGCTAGCGATCTCCCTGTAAACATAGATCATTAGGCGTTAGTAGGAGTATAAAGTTGTCATTTGGATGAAGTGGTTCGTTATTAGGATGAATTGGTTTATTATTTGTATGTAGAGGTTCGTCATTTTGATTAAGTGGTTCGTCATTTGGGTGAACTGGTTCGTTTTTTGTATGAACTTGTTTCTAATTTGGATAGGCTCGTGAAATGAGACTATTACTCACTTGATTGTCTCAAGGAAGGTCTTGCGATCGTTGATCTCATCCGGAATGCGACTGAGGATCACTTTCAGCGCCACCGACTTGCGGTTTAGCTCCTGGAACGGCTCCTCGGTGCGTGTCAAGCGGTATTCGTTAACTGCAAAAGCAAACCGAATTGGGTTAATCAATTTAAGGTGCATAAATCCAACTCAGCGCATCGAGACTCAGGCATATATAGTAAGCTATAGCTCTTAACAATGCCAACTCTGCAATGCAAGTAGGGATTTCTATATGAACTTACGGTCCGCCTCGGTAATGTTGCCCTGGAGACGCAAGACGGCCTCGTTGAGGTTGACGTTCAGATCCGCCCGTCGGACGATCGAGGCAACGAGGTCATAGCAAAAGCCCGGATTATTCTGCTCAGATTTGAGGATGGCGGAGCGCAGCGATTGGGCCGTGCCAACATCTCGTCGCTCGAGCTGTGAATATATATTTTATATAGATATATAAAATTCGTATATTTCATTTTTTATGATTTATGAAATAACAATAAAAAAGAATGTAAAACAATCGAAAATATGTCATCCAGGTGATTCCAAAACAAGACAATTTCGATCAAAATAAGATCAGAATTCGATAAAATATGCCCTAAAAAAGTCTCCCGACAACCGTATTATTATGATCAGAAAGCGAACTCATTTATACTTATTTTGATAAGAAAGACTTAAAAAGACTCAAATTCGAACAGAAATTTGAAAAAAATAAATAAACACGTAAGAATATATAAGGACGGGGCAGATCAGTCGGACGTAACCGACAGTAGGACACCCTTTACTTTGTATTACAATTATTGTACTAACTTAATATACCCATTTTACTCTTTAAAAGTAAGGAGTCTGAAAAGCAAAATACAAATTTGCACAAAAAAGCTTAAGCTGTTAATCCTCTTGAAAACCAGCCAGATCTGGCAGTAAAAAAGCGGATTGGGCAACACTGTTGCGAGCATCCCTCTCGCTCTTAGCCCAGGCAGCTGATTTGGAAGGCGTAGACGCGTGGTCCAACTAGATGGTTGGCTTGCAAACGAGGCACGCACGTTTACGCAACCTGGGTTTTAACTGGGCCAAGACGGAGTTGGCCAAAACGACTCACCTGTGTGAAAATGGGCCTCAGTATAACGGGCAGAACGAGAGACGAAGTTGGCTCACGCTCCCCCATGGTCATTTTCTGAGGCGTTCTCGTTGCGTGCTAATGTTGCTTTCCTGCTGCTTATAACTGGCTGCACATGCTGGGCAGCGCTTGGTTTGGTTTTTGGCCACAAATTAGATTAAAAAATTAACAATAATTCACAACAAAATGGGCACAGTGTTGCCAACACTGCAAGACTTGTAGTGTTGTTGATGCGCTATCGACTGCCTCGGGTATATCGATAACAGGCCAGCGCACGTCAAAATCAGCTGTGCGTGCAGCCAACTTCATGGCGCTCCCAATTGCGTCACTGCGCACACAAGTTGCGGCTCGCATGCCGGCCTGAAGACAGAGAGCACAACATTTGGGTGGTTGAGTGTGCAAGTGAGACAGCGCCAAAACACAACTTTAAAGATAAAATTAAAACATAATTATTTATTCTGGTAAACCTTTCGGGAACATTTTTATAAAATATTTCATAATCTATCATGTTTGATATCAATGACATGAAAACAATCGCAACGCGCGCCATTTATAGCGAGCAGTGTTGGCAACTATTAGTCGTCAATTATAAAAATAAAAAAATTAAAAAAATTGACTGCTCTTTGAATATTACAATTTTTAAATAATTTTAGTGCTTTAAAATAGTTAAGCAATTTTCAACTATCGACTTTAAAAATATAAAAAAAAACCAACAGCAAATTAATTTTGTGAAATAGTCAGAATAGGTGGTTGGATTTCTGTTCTCGATTACTTCAATATCGAGCCCTTTCCCGCGTAAATATCGTTAGCGCCAAGCAAAAGCAATTTTACTGGAGAACGTAAAAATGGCGGGAGGAGTGCGATATAGTCAAATTTGACGTGAACATGGCTAAGTTGGCAACACTGCCAGCGATGTGTATCGATAGCGCAGGGCTGCCGTCGATGCCAGCTCGATAGTGCCGAGCCATCGATAGCACAGTGCCGTCGATTGCTCTCCAACCCTAGTACAAAGTGAAAAGTCACAGTGTGAAATAATTATTTGCCATGCAGAGTTTATTAAAAATTACAATGCAACATAAACATTGAAAACAACAATTTAACTCCGCCAGCGGAGACAAAGTTGAACTGTGTGTGTGTTTAATTTTGAATTGCTTCTACTGTGTGTGTATCGTTTTCCTCAACTGCCTTGCCTCCAACCTCAAGCAACGAAACAAATTAGCTTTAAAAAACTAAGCATAATTAAGTAAATTAATTGCTCGGAGAATTACAAACAAATTGCGACCATGAGCACCAGCAATCTGGCCGACGTAGTGCGTCATTATCAGCGCAGCATCGAACGCCATGGCCAGGATGAGACACGCGTAAGTTTTTTATGCCCCTCACTCCCCCTACCACCTCACCCACCCAACGCTTGCTAGCCAAGTGCAACGAGAGCAAAAATCAGCTTTGGGTTTATTGCTGTTAACGCGATTTCTGCCACTTGTGTAATTCCCCCCCCAAAAGCCCTTGTATCTGGCTGTCTGTGTGTGTGCGTGTGTGTGTATGTTTCAGCCAATGCTGCGCAATCCACATTTTTCCGCCAGATCTGACTGTTTTTGAAAAACATTTGCTGTTAAGCGGCAAGCTGCAGTTTTGGCTTATTTTCAAGAATAATTAAACGTTTTCTTCAATTTTATAACATTTATACTAAAACGTAATTATTTTGATGGATATTTTCCCATAATAGCTACATTTATTTTGATTGTTTTTATTTAATCAATGTCATTATTTTTAACGATATTTGCCCATATTTTAAATTGTTTTCCAATCATTTTTTTCTTAGATTTAATATTATTTTTATTTTTTTTTTTTAATTAATTTAATTTTAATTGTAGAATACTTGATTTTAATTTACTTCGTTGACTGATATTAGTCGATATTTTAATAAATACACAATAAAAAAATATTTAAAGTGCATGCTTAAGAATAATCATAGCTGTTTTCCGACATTTTTATGCAAATTTAAATGTTGCTTTATTTTGTGCTCCTTCCGACAAAACCAGACTTTTTTCTCGAAAAACTGGCAACACTGGTTTCAATTGACACACACACACATACAGAGACAGTCACAGAACCTTGCCAATTACCTAGAATTCAGGCCCTAACAATGCCCACTTTTATAAGCCTGCCTAATCCCGCTTTCTACCTGCCCGCCCGCAGCTGCTGCACTGCATCACCAAGCTGTTTAATCTGCCCATCACATTCGAGCATCTGCAGGAGACGGGCATTGGCAAGACGGTGAACGCGCTGCGCAAGATCAACGGGGAGGTGGGCGTGGCAGCCAAAACTCTAGTCACCAAATGGAAGGCGATGGTGGTCGCCGCCGAGGAGCCCTCGGCAGCAGCAGCACCGCCCAGCAGCGAGGAGCATTCAAACAGATCGAATAGTCGGCGCTCCAGCGACGAGGATGCGGATCGGGAGAACAAGGGAGGCAACTCCTCAGGCGCCGACGAGACTAACAGCAAACCCAAAGCAACAAAGGAGCGACAAACTGAGGAGCGACGTGCCAAGCAACAGGAGCATAAAAGTAGGAGCCACAGCAGCAGCAGCAACAATCATCACAGCAAAAGCCACGCAAGCAGCAGCAGCAGCGAGCACAAGCACAGGAGCAAAGAGACAGGCGATGATGCCACACAAAAGCAGCCTAAGCACGCGAGCAGAACGAAAGATTCGCCCGCCAAGTCCAGCAGCAATCACAAGAGCAGCAGCAGCAGCAGCAACAATCACAAGTCCCGACATCACAGCAGTCACAAGACTGAGCACAAGTCCAGGCAGGAGGTAAGCAGGAAAAGTCTTCGCTTTCCCTACTCCTTCCCATTAACATGTCTCTTTCTCTTGCAGTCCAAATCGCAGCAGAGCGAACACAAGTCATCTAGGCAGAAGACGGACAAGCACAGGTCCTCTGCAGCTTCCTCAAAGTCAGCCAAGCGTGCGCACAGTCCACAGCCTCAGGTGGACGATGATGCGGCCAAGACCAAGCGGCCAAAGGCCGCCGTCGAGCAGTCGGAGGCAGCATCGGTGGATGGCTTCGATTCCAGCATGGGCGCCAACTTCGACGACGTGCTGGGCATGCTCAACATGCCCATCAGTGGCAAGAAGCTCTCCGCCAAGCTCAAGTCGCCCAACAAGCCCACAGCAACAGCTTCAACCACAACTGCAACTGCCTCTGCCTCTGCCTCCAGCTCAGCGAAGCCAACAAGCAGGCCCAGCACCAGTTCCAGCAGCAACAAATATTCCTCCAACTCTAGCACCAAGGTGCCACTTTTTGAAGCTTGTGTTCAAGCTATAAATGCCATTCATTTAATTATAGAAAAAGCTAAATTAACAGTTATAATTAAATATAAATCTTTTCGTTTTGCAGAAGCCCGAGCTGTTGACCTCGACGGCAAAGTTGGAGCCACTGGATCCAACCATAGCGCTGGAGCTGCCCACAATATCCAACAACTACAAGCCCATGCCGCTCAACCAGACCGTTATGGATGTGGTGTTCAATCAGGGTCTCAGCAGCAGCGCCTATCGAGCACCGCGCAACATTGATGAATCGGAGGCATTGGCAGCTGGCATTTCGTCCAAGACGAAGCGCACCAAGATCTATTCGGGCATACGGACGGGCCAGGTGCTGCAGGTGCCGTCGCTGTTCGATCTCTGCATCCGCGTTCTGCAGAAAAATATCGATGGTAGCTATAAACAAAGACTGTAGAATACAAAGATGTTTAAACGCGCTTCAGTCGGGCATAATCCGTTGTATGCGCTGTTGTCAGTTTTCATAGCTGGCCAGCGATTTCTAATTTGATTCTCATTTCGGTTTTCGCAACAATACTTTACAAAAACTGATGAGTGGACACCATAGAACGACTTTTTCAAACTCATGCAACATCTTTGTATTCTTTAATCTTCGCTATAACATAAATCAAGAACTTTGGCTAATTGTATGCTCTTCTTTGTAGCGCTGGAGTACACGGGCGGCGTGCCCTTTGAGGTGTTGCGGCCGGTGCTGGAGCGTGCCACGCCCCACCAGCTGCTGAACTTCGAGGAGTACAATCCGTACTTGATGGAGGACAGCGATGTGCTCTGGCAGCTGCATGTGAAGCGCCATTGTCGCAGCCAGCGTCGCGAGGAAATGGAGACGTGGCGTGAGATGTTTCTGGTAATAATCGAAACAAGATTCTTGTAAATAAAACTATATACGATATTATGATATGCGCAGCGTTGCGAGGAGGAAAAGGAACGAAAACTGAGCTCCCTGGCCGAGAGCATAAAGGCATCACAGAAAATCAGCGAGGCGCCGGTGCGTAAGACGCAATTGGCCTTTGTCGATTCGATGGTGAAGCCGCCACGGAATGTCATGCGAAAGCAGGAGCAATACGGCACCAAGGGCAAGCTGATTGCCACGCCCGCCGCCCGCGTCGCCGCCCTCTCCCAGGTGACGCCCAATGCGGCCAAAGTGGGCGATGCCCGATTGCGTGTGATCAGCGCAGCACGCGACACGGCGCAAGCTGGTAAGCAAATCGATGCATATATATCTATATATTATCTATCTATGTATATAAATCTGGTGTAAAACTAACGAAGCACTCGATATTATCGATGCTTTCTAACGACGAACTGAGTCGATATAGCGATGTTTCTCCGAATATCGCAAACTAAGATCTATGGACATTTTCGCCTGTTCCTATCCGATTTATATGTTTGAAATATATGTATATAAAAGGCATAGCGTCATATCTCCCCCCGGTACAATTTTCGAGCGGAGTTATGTCGCTTTTTTGTTGGCGGAGTTATGTCGTTTTCAAAGCGACATATTTCCGCGCGGACATATGACGTTTTCAAAGCGACATATCACCGCCGAGCCCAAAACGACATAGTTCCGCGCGGAGATAATTTGTTTTCAAAGCGACATATCTCCGCGCGGAGCTATGTCGTTTGTGGCTCGGCGGAGATATGTCGTTTGCCAAGCGACGGAGCTATGTCGTTTTTAACTCTGCAGAGATATGTCGCTCTTAGCTCGGCGGAGATATGTCGTTTTCAAAGCGACATATCTCCGCCGAGCCCAAAACGACATAGCTCCGCGCGGAGATAAGTCGCTACCCCATATAAAAATGTGATGAATAGATAAACATAACAATTTATATAATTCGATAGTATCGAGAGTTTTTCTTTCAGACATCGATGGTTTCACACCACTAATATCTATATACTCTATAAGGATTTGTATTAATCTCCGTCTTTCCTTTCCTCAGCTGCTGCTCCCATGCGCAACAAGAAGGCGCCGCTGATGGCCAAAGCCCTGCAGCTGATACGCGGAAAGCAGCGACGTTAGAGGATTATACTCAAGGAATTTGTGAATTATGCATGATTTAGATGTCGAACGTTGCCGTTAGCAAATATCAAATTGACTAGCGTACGAGCTGCATACATACCAATTATACAATTTATATAAATTATTTATTGTCATGTCCCTATATACACTACTGTAACGTGTTTAGTTTGGCCTAAGCCGCAAAATGTCGCATAGCTTAAGTTGATCCTATATTTTGAGATTCTGTAGAAATTGAAAATTGTACTAAACTTCGCAGGTTTTAACTAAACCAAATCACAATGTCCAATAGTTTGTTGCTATTTTGAGATTCCGTAGAGATTTGAAATTACACTAGAATATCCAATAAATTGATAAGTTTATACTTGTTCTTGTTCCGCATGGGCTGTGTGAGTGTCCAAAATGTTTGTATATACATAATTATATGCATGCTTTGAACAGCTGTAAAAGTTGGATTTTAATTTAACCAAACTATAGCAGAGCTGCTGCATAGTGTCAAATAACTATATATATAGAATTATATAGACTGTGAAGATATATCTGCATATTTTAAAGAAGCATCACCAATCTTGGCAGTGGGAAATTGTTAAAGAGATGAAAAACACAACACACATTGTTTCCACTTGATAGTAACAGTAATACTTATTATACAGACTTATTACAAATAAATTATTATATTTAAAGAAAACAGTTTGCGTTGTTCAAGTTATTCAAGTGCCTATGCAATAGAGCGTTTTACTGCGTCCATAAAACACATCGACCAGACGCTGGCAGGAACTGTTCATAGTTAAGAGACGATTCGTTGTGGCTGACGAAGAGGATGAAGAGGACGATGATGGATAGCTGCTGCTGCCGCTGCTGTCGCTACAAAATAATACCAAATATTATATATACTCCCGATCAGTCAGCTGCTTGCACTTACCCCATGGGCGTCAGCTTCTTGATGTCCCACAGTCTGAGGCTGCCGTCGCTGCAGCCCGTTGCCAGCTGCTGATTGTGCGCGCCCCAGGCCAAGGAGCTGACGCTGCTGCTGTGATCCTTCAGCTCGCTCAGCTGCGCCCCCGCAGCCAGATCGAAGATCCGCACCTTTGACTCATCGCCGGCAACTGCGAGCATTTTGCCATCGGCGCTGAACGCCAGACTAGTCACCGCCTGCCGGCACTCGGTGAAGACGCGCATCAGCTTGCCGCTGGTGGTGCACCACAGACGCACCGAATGATCCGCCGAGCCGGTGGCCAGATAGTTGCCATTCGGATGAAACGCGATGCACTGCAAGATCAACAGTTAAAGCAGATATGGGAGTTATATTATTTAGAGCTCTAAATAGTTGGCTCCACTTCTGCCGAGTCTCCAAAAAAAAATTAAATAAAAATAAAAACGATGTACAAAAGTCTCACAAAGATCGCTTTAACATAGGTTCGGTTCGGTAGTCTTTATTCAACCTGCGACCGGTTTTTCTCTCTCTCCTAAATCATGTTTCTGCTCGAAACCATTTTATTCGAAAGCGAAGAGAGTATATATTCCACAAAACAACATCCCATATTCAATATTATTTTCAAAAATGTGCGGTTATGTGGGTTTAATTGAAATTGGGCGTAAATAGGACGTGGCATTCAAGATTTGAAATAAAGTTGATCTGCGTGTTGAATACACCTACCGATAGCAACCAAAACGGCTGTTCTAGCTTTTATAGTTGCTGAGATCGACGCGTTCAAATAGACGGACAGACGGACGGATGGACAGACAGACAGGGCTAAATCGGCTCAGCTCGTCATATTGAAACTTCTGCCTGTTACATACATTCTTCCAAAGTTATTAACCCAGTTCTTACCCATTTTCAATGGGTAAGGCTATAAGAATTCCTTCGTGACCTTCCTTGATTTATGCTTTATCTATAGCAATAACATAAGAAAATACATTTTTTAACCGACTCTACTATATTTGGGAGTACTCGATGAGAGACCGACTCGTGTCTTAAGCTCAAACCGAAATAGGAGATCGAAACGAAAAAGTAGTTACTAGTAAGATTACAAGCGACCTTTTCTTAAGTTTAAAGTTTTGCTGAGAACCAGAGCGCTTACGGAAACTCGGTTGACCGTTTTGTGCATATTATTTATAGATATTAAACGGAAAACTCACCTCAACATCTTGGGTATGGCCAGCGTAGATGATGAGCGCATGCTCGCGATCCAGGGACCAGAGACGCGCGCTCAGATCCTTGGAGCCCGTGACCACATACTGTCCCACGGGACTCTCGTCCAAGCACCAGATGGGGTAGTTGTGACTGCGATAGATGGCAGCGCACTCCAGATTGTGTGCCCGCCAAGCGCGCAGCGTGCAGTCCTTGGAGGCGCTGTAGAGCAGGGGATAGTGCGATGAGAAGCGCACCGAGGTGACGCCCTTGGAATGACCACGCAGCCGAATGCCGCCAAATTCGTTGCTGTCAAAGGAGTTGCAATTAGTTTGGAATAAGATCAAGGATTAGACAATTGGGATACTTACAAGGAGTTGTCTGCGTATTTGCTGCGCAGCGCCTTGTTGCGCTCTGCGCGCTGCTCGGCGCTGCATTTGCTTGCCTGCGCCTCCTCCTGCTCGTCGTCCTCGCTCTCCTGCTCCGCATCCTGGCAGTTGTTCAGCTCCCAGCAGCATTGCGTCTGTGCCGCACGCCTGTAGAAGCTGCGCCTCCGGCAGCTGTGCTGATTGAGCTGCCACAGCTGCACACAGGAGTTGTCGAAGCCCGCCAGCAGATGGCATTCGGCTTCATCCAGCTGGGCGCAGGTCAGGCCGCTGGTGCGTTCGCTGATCCTGTAGAAACGGGGCAGCTCCGGCTGCGCCTTGAGCAGCTGAGCGGAGCTGGATTTGAGTGTCTGTAGGCAGGTGTCGATTTGTGATTTGGCTTTGTCCGCAGCCGGCGCGGCATCTGCATCCAGATCCGCCTCCAGCTTGACGATGGGCTCCTCGGCAACGCGCTTCTTGCTGCTCTTGCTGCGATTGCTCGTTGCAGTGGCAGTGGCAGTGGCAGTTGCAGATGCAGAGGCAGCTGAAGTGGAGGGCAGACTGCCGACCTCAAAGCCATCGTCGGCGTCCAGCTCATCGGTGAGGCCCAGCAGCTGATCCTCGCTGAACAGCCGCTGCTCGTTGTCCACAATGTGTATGTGCACCCAGTTGTAGAGCAGATTCAGGAGCAGCACATGACCACGCCGCTGCAGATAGGCGCCAATTCTGTCCACCACCTGCGCCGTCGTGTGCAGCTCGTATTTGGAGGCGCGAAAGTGGGCGACGGTGGCATCCGCCTCCGCCGTCTCCAGCTTGCTGCAGCCGGACAAGGTTTGTACTAGTTGCATGAAGTAATCCAGCTCCGTGTCGCCCGTGTGCTGTGCCTCGCTGGCGAAGCGTATGTGGCAATCGGAGGCGGCATCGCTGCCCACCGCGCAGCCGTTGATTTTGTTGGGCAGCGGTGCATCATAGAGATCAACGGGCGCCACCAGATGCGCATACTTCCGCAGCAGCTCCACGGCGCCCTTCGCCTCGCGCGCCTTCAGCAGCTCCAGATGCAGATGGCACAGCATCGGCGCATAGAAGCGTTTCATCTCCAGCCGCAGCGCCTCCGGTTGCGCCTCCACAAACTGCGAGAAGCGCCCGAACTGCTGCTCCACCAAGTGCTGATTGTTCGTCATCACCTGCACGTTGGAGTACGTGAAACTGTTGCCATCGTGCAGATCCGTGTCCAGCATTTTATTGACCGCGAATTGGCTTTTGTTCTGCAGCAGCAGAAAGTCCGATCTGCGAAACTTCTCACTCCCCTATTGGGCCGACAAATGTGCATATTATATTGGTAATATTTTGCATAATCTCATCCAGCTTACCACATAATTCTTTTGCTTTAACAAAAGGCCGACGGCGGCGCGCATTAAATCGCTTTTGGAGCTTTTCTTCAGCACAGACTTGTTGCTACTGCTGTTGTTGTTGCTGCTGCTGTAGAGGGGCGACGCGGCATGGCTGAAACTGTTGTTGCTGCTGCTGTTTGCATTCGGCAAACTCATATTTGCTGCCCGGGTTTCCTTTTAGCCGTAATCCTAATCCCGTCCTGCAACTCGAGCTAGCATCTGTCTGTATGTCTGTATGCGTGTGTATGTGTGTTTGTTGTCTGCCAGTGCTGCACAGCGCTCAACTAGTGCTGGCAAACGATTCAAACCTGTCGCACAAGTTCGAGTTCGTGTGCTGAGCTGCAGAGCGAGACAGCGCTATGCCTTGCCGTCTGTGCAACAGTGCTGCCACCTAGCCACTTTGTGGCTAGATCTAGCCACTTTTCTTTTGAATATGCTATTAGCCACAAATTTAGCCATTTCTTACGAAAAATAGAAAATATACCGAGAATTAATTAATATCCTAAAATTGTACAGATACGCACTACAGAAAAGTGCCTAGCAATGGAAGAAGTGCCTAGAAAAAAATAACATATATTTGAGAAAAACAAAATACAGATCATTTTCAGCCACTTTTTATTTTTAATTCTAGCTACTTTTGACTTCACAAATCTGGCAGCACTGCTGTGCAAGCGAGGCAGCACTCGAACTCATACTTGTTCGTTCGCTCGCCAGCTGTTCCTGCATTTAGTGTTGTGTTGTTGTTGTTTGCAGTCGCAGTTCGCGCGGCGCTTTTCCTGCTTTTATTTACATTTGTTTAAAAAGGAAATTATCAGCGCATAAAAAATGAGCAGCACCACCAAGTTTGTTAACGAGTTCTGTGATATTATTGATTCTTATGGCGGCCGTGATAAGGTGAGCAGCAAGTTCTATTTGTATTTATATCTATATCTTAAACACTTTCGAACTATGCAGAATTTCAAGTTATTTTAGTTTTGTTTTTTTTTTATTGTTATATATTAAAAATGTAGCGTGGCAATCGTTGCCTCAACAGGTTTTACAGGCCTTTCTTTTAACAACCTTGAGCATACTCGGAAGCGGCATTATTGAACCTTGGCTGTCGCTTTCGTTTCAAAGATATAGTACACATGTGAGCATAATAATAGGTGCGATTTTTGGACCCTGCACTTTAAAATAGTACAAAAGCTTAGTGCAAGTGGAAAATCTGTGCAACAGGCAAAAGTAGGCGTGTCAGATGAGGTATATTATATATTCATGATCATGATAACACTCATAAGGAAGCTTGGCAGACCCCACAAAGTACGAGGGTGGGCTAATAAGTAATGGGCATCGGCAAAAAAAAACTATTTTTTGATGTTTTATTTTTTATTTATTTTTTTGGATAGTGCAAATTATTAGCCGATATTACGAATAGTTTGCTAAGGATTTTTGTTGGTTTTTATTGTAGTCCGACTAATTTGGCAAGTCTAATTTGGACTTTGGTGTGGTATTTTAAGATTAAAATTGACTTGAACATTGTGTATGTTTGCATATTTCAAAAATTAAAATTTCGCATCTATTATTCTGTCCATATGTGTGCTTGCAATAACTTGAACTTTATCAGGCAAAGAGTCTATACAAGCAACTTCAGATAATGCCAAAGATTAGCGGAAATATACATATGGGGAATATTGAATTTCTAACTTCAGATAATGCCAATGGCTGAAATACATAACGAATATACCGTTAAATTTCTATGCTTTTACGAGGGCTTTATTGATTGCTTTTCGTGGCTTCAATTAATGCATGTTAAACTAGAATTTGTAGTAAACTTTGGCCGGAGTAAACACGCCACAGCGCAGGCCTTTTAATATTTATAAAGCGCTATGCAAACACAACAAATGAAGCCACATAAAAAGTATTCCCCCAGGTGGTATTGAAAGCACTCAAGTCAAGATGTTCGTTGCGCTCGTTGTCTTCTTTTTATCGCTGATAATGTTTTATCTGTTTGTGACCGCCAAGCAATTTCACAAATTGCAGTAAAGTGCAAATGGAAATAGTGTCAAGTGAAAATTATTATTATTTGATCAAAATCTTGCTTTCCAGGTGATGAAAGCGCTTTGCTACAGCGCCAAGCTTGTGGCCGGTTATCATGTCAGGCGTAATCCGGAATTGGCCAAACGCTATGCCATCGCCAGCTCCAAAATATCGGGGGCTAGAGCAACCCTGCGGCTCATCGATGATATACCCATGATACAGTATGCCTTGGAGTACGGCCTGGGGCAGGATGAACCGGATCGCATCATGGCCATGCTGGGCGTCACGGCCAACATTGTGGATCTGCTGTACTATCCCATAGAGAAGATCTGCTGGCTGTCCGAGCACAAGATTGTGGATGTCAAACATGCCGACAACTGGGACAACCTTAACTCGGTATTCTGGGTGCTATCGGTTTATCTGAATTTGATGCGGTAAGTAAAAATAATTTATAATAAATATAAATAATAAATAAATAAATATATATTTAATAAATCAGGTATAGTGATTTTTTATCCGTTGCGTTTTTTAAATAAAAAAGTCTACTACTTAGAATCGATAAAAACAAAAAGATACGACCCTATCTATATGACCCGTTCTATATGATTCTTTCTTTATCGATAATGATTTAAGAAAAAAATAATCGAATCAAGATCTCTACAAATTTTTGTAAAGCACTGAAAGCGAAAGGCGAGACAAATTCTAAGTTAAACTTAAAAAAACGGTGGAATAAAGATTCGTTGAAGATCGACTTGTATTGTTTTTTTGAATAATTTCCCTGTTTGAGCTCCGATGGGTTAAAATTTGCTTCACATTTGATGACATTACTAATGATTACTTATGATATTATAAAATTACAAAACATTAATCAACATCGATGAAGCAAATGGGAATTATGTGTATAATGAGTACGTAATTTTTAAAATAAAACTAATTTATAATGAAATAATTTTAATGAAAATAAAAACGATAATGATTACGATATCTAAAATGAATATTTATTAATAAATTCATTTGCAACTCTTTCAGCACACTACGCAACTTCTGGCTGAACCAGGATAAACTGAACCGCAGTCATCAGCTGTGCAGGTGAGCAGTTAAAGCTCTCATCAAAGATCTATATCTTATCTGATCTATCATAGACTAATGATAACTAATATTCTTGCCTTGCAGTCCCACCAGCATCGATGCCAAGTCCCTGGCCAAACATCGGCTGGAGATGCTGTCCATAGCGCGCATCTCTCTGGATTTTGTGCACGCCGTTAGTACGCTGCCCACGGGATACCTCTGGGGAGGCAGATTGTCCACCTTTCAGGTGGGCGCCATTGGAACCATGTCCGCCTGCCTGGGCATTTATCAGATCTTTGCCAAGCGAAGACTTGGCAAATAGCGCATTTTAGATTAGTTAGTAGAACATATTTGTAAGAAATGAAAGTTGTTAAACTATTATTATGTCAGGCACGTGCAAATTCAATGTTTAATTAGCTTGTAAGCACAAATTGTGAATTTAGAATCGATAATTGCGAATTGAGAATAAAGAAAAGGCTTTTAGTTTGGTCTGTGTGTACTTTATTAACTATTCCTTTCGTTTCGCTTCGTTTAATGTTGATATATAGTACCGTCGTCCTGCATTATGTAGGCTTTAACTAAATAATTTACAGGCTTATTGTGTCTATATATGTGAGTATGCATGTATGTATGTATGTATATTGTCGACTCTTTGAGGGTATATTTAGTTAGCAGTATTGTTAGATTGTTCAACAAAAACCTGCTGCTTTTTGAATGCATATTAACAAATGTTGTTAGTATTATTAGTATTATTTGACTGTAAGCTCTGTTTAATAAGTATGTTGGAATTTACATATATAAATGTGTATATCTGTATATATATGTGATAAAATTTAATTTTATATATATTTTCGTATTATGTTTATAGCCTGTAAGCGCATTTATATATGTATGTATATTTGTGTATTTTTTAAAAATCATTTTTGATATTTATAGATATTGGTTTTTGGGATTTCATTAATTGTTTAATATACCTAACTATGTATCAATTGGTTTGTTTTTGTTTGTTTATTTGTTTTATTATATTGTTATTATTATAATCTTTATTTGTGTGTGTCGAGCACTTTTTGAAAATGCCTTACAAAAAAAAGCATTCAAAAAATTCTGAATAATTGTCTGCACTCAAAATACTTATGTTCAACTCTGTTCCATTTGCTTTGCGGCTTAAACTGTAATGCAATTTGAACTTCAGCTCATAACAATATAGTTAATAAACGTACATAAATATATATATATATATATATTGTATAGGTATGTATGTATGCATATACTAGGTATGTACGTATATTATGTATGTATGTATAGTATGTTGTATTGTATTACTTTTCGGAAGCTATTTAAAATGGCACTGCAGTAATCATTTTGTTTATATATTCCTATATATAAGGTGGGAAAATCAATTCGAATTTGGGGCTGAGCCAACTTCCTTCTTCCTCTTCCTTTTCTTCTTCTATTCTCTCCTATGCTACCTCGAAGACCCCATGCTAAATATTCAGCTAGTTTTTTGTTAATTTAACAATATTTTACATTTAAATTAATCTTATTGTTTTGCAATTGGTATTCAATCGATTTTTGATTTCAATTAACCATTATTAAAATATATGGTACTTGATTATTGCATTAAAAGCTTAGTATTGTTTATCGTTAGTTTTCATTATTATAATTTCCTTTCTTTTCCTTTGTATATAGCATGTATATATAGTATGTTTGTGTGTATAATAGTCTTTTTAAAAACCGTACTTATTGCGCTTGTTTGTCTCTGCATTTTCTTTTTTAACATTTCGCCTTTAGTTTAAAATTCAATTCGCAAATGATTTTATTTGCTAATGTTCCCCCAAAAATGTGTCTCACATGTCGCTTGTGTTTCTTTTATATTTTATATTTAAATTTTAAGATTAGGTATAACTGCTAAAAATATTTTTGATTTTTGATTTAGCTTGAAGTTGGTTGAGTTAAGCATAGTTTATTTTTTAGTAGAGTAAAGATACTGCTGAATGTAGATATTGTTTATAGGTTTGGGATTAGGTAATTTTGAGCTTTGTGTTTTTTTTATTGTTTTCACCTTAGCTGACTTTTAAAATTTACACTATGCAACAGTCAAATGGTTTATGGGTGAAATCAACTTTTGTTGTTTAGACTATATTGGTTTTTCAAAATTCAAATTTTCCAGATTTTTTTAAATTTTCCATTTTTTTTTTCGAACCACACGTCTAACATAAAAGCTGCTTTCAGCCATAGGCCACGAAAAATGCTTAAAATTGTGTTACATAGTGTTACTTAGAGCTGAACTAAAGTTAAGTGTGAAATGTCTTAAGTATAGATATTAGTTATACATACGCTTGAATTAGTTTATAAAATACTTGTATTCTGGTTTAGTTATTTACCTTTTGGGGGTTTCCTTTAAATGTACTTTGCTAAAATTTAATATTATCGGTTTTTGCGTGGGAAGCGTTCGATTTTGGTTCCATTACATTTCGTTATTATTCAATTCATTGATACATATTTAAATAGTTCTCTTAAGACTAGAAAATTGTTTAAAAAAATCTTTCAAATCATAGTTTGGAGAAAGCTTTATGGAAAATGTTTAAAATTTGCTCAGTAATAGTTTAGATTTAAGATTTCCTTTAAAAATTGTAGCTCTTAAAAGCATTTAAAAACATTAAAGTAAAAATATTACCTTCTTTGAGGTTATGTGCCAATTTAAGAGCTTGTTGCTTGAGCAATTGCTCTTAAAAATTTGCATTTAAAAAGTGTTGTTTGTTTTTGTGTTTAGCTTTAGTAAAAGTATATAAATACGAGTTATTTAAAATTGAAGCATAAATCAAAATGATCGTGTTTCGAGCGCATTAAAACATTTCGATTTGTTATTCGGAATAAAACTGTACTTATCATTAGATGTTTTTTCAATATTCTTCTTGATCTTGCGGTAAAAAATGTATATAATTTAAAAAGGGCGCCTCTAATTTCCATAAGTTTTTGCGAGAGAACAGAAATGTCGGGTATCATACTAGTATAACATTTGGGTTTAAGTCTTAAGATTACATTGTTGTAATTATATTATAATTCAGCTAAAGCACCATTTTATTTATGTATGTTTTTCTGCCCATTCTTGCTCTTCGTTCTTCTTCTTCTGCAGTATATATACAAAATTTATTTATCATTAACTAATTCAAAGGTATATATGTTGTTTATATGTATACGTGTGTTGTTCAGATTATTTATGAGCTTTGGTAAATATTTCTTTCATATACTATATATAGAGATATTATGCTTTAGGGCGACACCTGATTTGGTCTTTTTATTATATATTATTATAGGTATTGTAATATTTTATATTTAGTCATAATATATATATGTGTGTGTGTATATATAAGCAATTTGATTTAAAGCGATTTCCTTTACGTTTAAGTGGGTGACTTGCAGTTTTTGCATTTATTGGTTTTCTCATTCGAAGGCATTGACTAGTAAGTATGTCTAATGTGTATAGGCTTGCGTAAGGTATTAGGTATAAGGTATTAGGTATTGGATTATAAGTATTTTATAGTTAACAATGCACGTCAATTGTCTAGCAGCGTGTATTACTTACAACAACTAAATATAGTATTTATACTGCCGTATATGATACGGTTCCGAGTATTCCTAGGCCAGAACTGAAATTTAAGCTAGGCGCTACTACAACAGAAACCGTTACACTAGGAGGCGCTCAAGTTAAGCCTAATGTTTAAAACATTGCTTATTGCTTGTAGTTCAACTAAAACTATAACTATAACTAAAACTAAAATCAAATTCCACTAGTTCAACGGCAGCTACAATAATAATAATTATATTAACATTTCGTTTCATTTCAATTCGAAGACTACCATAAAATCCCTGTAGGTTCTTACATTTTACATAAAAATTAAAACCGAATTCGAAACTAAATAAAAACTGTTAAATAAATATGTCATAGCTTTATATATAAGTATAAGTATATATATATCGTATAAGACCCGTTGAATCGTTACTTAGTTCATATAATACTAGCAGCTGTTACTCTCGTATTAAAGTAATTTATGTTTAGTTATTGTGGTTTTTTCGCTTCTCTCAATTTTTTGGTTTTTGATTGTTTGTGGGCTTAAATTCGTTTGAATTTAACACTTGATATTAGGCCAACTGTAAGTGGAAAGTATTAGCAGCAGTTAAGTTAGCATGTGGTTAGTATACGATTAGTTATGAAGCCAGAGGAAACACGAGGCGAGTTTTCAAAATGAAAAAAGTGTAAGTAAGTGTATATTTGCTCATGTTAAGATGTATATGTTTTTTATGCACAAAAATAATGTATATATATGTATGCAGTTAATATATATCTAGATGTATGTGTGAGTGTTAAATTAAAGCATTTGTTAAGTACAATATGTTAGCTTGTTCGTGTTACATAGAAAAGCGGCGAGATCCTTTCTCAAAAATACATGAAAATTATGATAGCACATAAATAAGAGTAAGAACAAAAGTGTTTCAGCTTTAAAACTAGGTTTTTTTTGGGCCTACGAACTGTACAATCGGCCATAGAATTATTGAAACAATCAAGCGTAGTGTAAACAAAATATCAATAAGAAACTTAGGCAATAACATAAATTAAACTTAAACTTAAACAAACAAAATAATAACATTTCACTTTCACCTAGTTGCAAATTCACAATTTTTAAATTGCATTTAAAAATTGCAATTCACTATATCAAAGAAAACAATAATTTGGTTTTCGGCTAAAGAAAATAGAAGCTATAAAATGATTCTGATTCATAGCACAACAAAAAAAAACTATATATAAATCTAGTAACAATATTTTCATAGATGAAAACAAAAGATATGCAAAATATGCTCAAGTAATATCAAGTTTAACAAAAACATAACCGAGCTAAATGCTTCGCTTTTCATGTTCACTGGATTAAATTCGATATCGAATTACGTTCGATTCCATTCGACTCGATCCGATTCGATGCAATTCGAGTTCGTTTAGCATTCGAATGCCCGCTTCAAATGCTGATATGTAAGCATGATTATCAAAAAATAGTTGAGTATCTAGGTATGTAGAGTATGGTGTAGTATGGGGGTTTTGAATCGAGCTTAAAATAGAAAGAATACATGTTTACATGTAGATATATATATCTATATATATATCGCACCGTTCTGTTCGATACATCAAAATAAACAATTATCATTTCATCTGTAGTTACAGCTTAAAGCACAACAATACTTTCACTTCAAATCTGGGCACTGGGTAAGATGATATATACATATATAGATGATTACATACAATATCTATCTATACATATCTATATCCGTACATTTAACTTCTTCTGTGTTGCCTAAAAAGTGCAAAAACCGTAATTTCAATCTCGTTCGGGAGAGTTGCTTAAAATTGATTTGAAAATTATATCCGTCGTTCGATTTGACTTGAAGTAACTTTAAAACGGTACGTTAAAAAAAATGTTGCGAATACTGTATGGAGTTGTAGCAACTTAAAAGGTTTGCTGCTGCTGCTGTTGTTGTTGCACTTGCTGCTGCTGCTGCTGTTGTTGTAGCAACTGTTGCTGCTGCTGTTGATAGCTGTACATTGAATTGGCATTGGCAGCAGCATAATTAGCACCGCCAGCTGCCAGCATATTCCAATTGCCATTCTGTTGCATGAACTTTTGTTGTTGATGCAACTGATGTTGCTGTTGCTGTTGTTGTTGCTGCTGCTGCTGTTGCTGCTGATGATTATGTAGGTTATGCTGCTGCAGTTTCTGTTCCATATTGAAGCGGGTGGCAGAAGACACCGTGGAAAGATTGGTCGTCGACGACGATGGTCCAAATCCGACCAGCGTCTGCGATTTGGAGTTTCGAGTTAACGGCTTGTGATTCTTGACAATATCGCAGCTATGCTGCCACTGCCAGCAGCTGCGACAGAAGTAACTGCAACAAAACAAATCAAATAAAATATACAATAAATATATGGATAAGTAGAGCTTACCGGAAGCATGATAGCTCACGGCAATAATAAGGCCCATGTTGAACGCCGCAAATGGAGCAGAGTGCATCCTCCAGATAGGGATCCACCTGCACCTTCTTGGTGAACTTCGCAGTGCGTATTTCGATGAAGGCAGCGGACACGGCCTTCATGTACGACTTAAAGTTGCTGAACGTCACGCGACCCGATCCAATCGGGTACTTGTACTTGTCCGTGTCGATGCCCGCATAGAGCACGCCTTCAAATAGATCATCCATAATCGTGGCCAGACCCTCGGCGGTCAGTTTGCCGTGCAGGGCGCCCACAAAAACCGTTTTAGTCGGATCAAGTTTCTGCGAACTGGATCGCACAAAATTCGAATCAGCTATGATCCAGGGTATTACCTCAACCTACAGAGCACAAGTCAAATTATAATATATCTTCATAAGCAGATAATGCCAGATAATGCTCACATCTTTCGACTTGATGCGTCGCGAGGAAATCTTGAAGTAATAGTTGTTGCCACTATGCGTATCGTCCACGGTCAGCACACAGGCAGAGAGCAAGGCCCTCACCTGTTTGTCCGACTCAAATATAATGTAGACATATCCCTTGGGCTGTGTCGCCTGCTGCTCCTTTCCGGGCCATTCGACTCTGGGGAGTGCAAAGGGAATCGTTTATTTTTAGAACTTAATTAAATTACAAAGTGAAATGAATAAATCGAATTAAATCACGGGCAAATGATAAAAATAAACAAATTAAATATGACATAATTCAATCAAATACCAAAGAAATTTAAAATTAAGCATAATGTTAAATTTATTAATTAAATTAGAAGTAATTGATACAAAATTATAATATGAGGACAAATAGGGAATTAAAAAAATGCGGTAAAAAATTAAGACAAATTAAATATTAAAAGCTAAATTATTAAAAAAAATATAATTAAATCAACAGTATATGCTACAAAACATACTCGGGGGATAAAAAGGAAATGGAAAAAGTAATTATAAAACAAAGTTATTAACCCTGTTTTTCCCATTTTTCAAATGGGCCAGGGTATAAAAATAAAATCCTAATTAAATTCAAATTTATTTGAGTTAAATACAGTTAAATTCCAGTAATTCCTAAATTAATCTAGTATTTCTTATTACAAAATATATTCTTAATTTAAAGAATTTCTTTCTTATTATAAGAAAAATAGTTTCATTCTTTTATATTTTTTACTTAAATCAAAAAATATCACTAAGAAATGCCGTAGAATTTTCATATTCATCTAAATGAGGTCGGTCTAAAGGGGGATTGAAAAACAAAGTTGTGCTCACCTTATGGATCCAAACGGCTTAAAGATCTGGATCAACGACTGCTCACTGATGTCCCACGGAATGCCGCCGAGAAACACTTTTGGCGAATAGTTGAGGATGCGATGCGAACGCGGCGGCAACTGTCCGCTCCAGGTGCACGTTGCCTCGCACAGTGCAGCCGAGCTGCGATAGAACTTGGCCACGCGATCCAAGTGCCACTCGTTGGTGTTGGTCTCGGCCAAATTGGAATTGGCCATCACGCTCACTGTGTTGCCGCCGCTGCCTGTGGCGGCAGCTACCAGGCTGCCCAGGTTGCCCAGGTTGTTGGTGGCGGCATTGGCGCTGCGTAGACTGTTGGTGGCAGGATCGTTGGCTGTGGCAGCAACAGCAGCAGCTGCCGGCAGATTGCCAGCGTACGTCTGCAGCAACTGATTGAGCAGGGGCATCTGCTGGGTCTGCGCCTGCAGCAGCTTGAGCGTGTTGATGCGCTGCAGATTCTGCAGCTTGGCCAGCTCCATGTCGACGATGGTGAAGCTCTCCAGACTGCATTGGTTCAGGCAATCGTTGTTGCTGCCGCCCAAGTCGAAATTGTTCTGGGAGGAGTTCAACAACTGTGCTTCGTAGCTGCGACTCAATGATGCATATGATTGCTGTTGCTGTTGGTGCGAATGTTGCTGCTGTTGCGGCTGTTGATGCTGCTGCTGCTGCTGTGCATGTTGCTGTTGTGGCTGTTTGTGCTGCTCCGGCTGTTGCATGGATGTCAACTTGTTGCTGTTTACAGAAAGCAGATTCTGCAAGAGAGCACACTCGGTTTAATCAAAAATCTGATCAATTATTGCTCATACTCACCATCATATCCAAAAGATTCGGCTCGTTGAGCGACTGATTGCTGTTCTGGCTCTCTGGCGAGTTGGAACGCGTGGATGCATTCTGCAGATTCAGTCCAAGATTTCCAGAGTTGCTGCTCAGGTTGCTGCCGTAATTCTGCGGCGTCTGGTAGAGCATATTGATGGAGTCCAGGGATAGGCCATTGGCACTTGAGGAATTGCTGCTATCGCTAATGATGATAGACGACCAGAGTCGGGTGTGAGTATGATTTGTGAATGTGCTGAGTGTGGTTAAAGTGAGTGCCATTCATTTTACCTGACTAAAGGTGAACTGTGAAAGGAGCGATTGTAAATAGATGAAGGCGTACTTGGCGATAAGGGTGCAGAGCAATCGAAGCTGATGTTTGATCTTTGGAAAGCCTTAAGTGGGGTTGTTTGTGCAACATTTTCAAACTAAGTTTGCCAATTCGACACCCAAAAAAGAAAGAAAGAAACAACGTAAATCAAATTGAAATCGAAACAAATTGTAGACAAAGAGATAGACAGAGTGAGATTTGTAGGGAAAGATTGCAAAATTCTTCCTTAGTGTTTTGAATAGGGCTGCAAATCGGGCTTGAACTGAACCGATTGGAATTAAGAACATCCAACTATTTTTACTTCGATCCAAGTTTTGAAAGTTATTATGATTCGAATCAAACGGGTTTCGATAAGTGTGGATTGTATTTAGAAAATCCAGCTTAAAAGTATTTGGTAAAAACTACTTCATTATTATTAAGTATTATTCTTTTATTCTACACATGTAAGTAATTTTAAGACAACTTAAATTATACACGGATTTCAAAAATATTTAATATACCATTTATCTAATTATCAAACACATCGAGTGCTTTAGGTTAGGATGGACTACTCAAAGAATAATTTTTATTTTAAATAATTTTCAAATAATCAATTTATTTTGTTTTGAAATTGAAAATTTTCTTAGTTTGTACTTTTTTTCGGATATCATTTGATTTTTGTCAATAACGATAGGGTTCTGCTAATTTTGCAATCTTTAAGACACACGTAGTAGATAGTATCATATTGAGACACAGAGACAGTTTTAAAGACAGAGACAAGCATTAGAAGAGACTTGATAAAGTAGGTGCAAATTGAGTGCAATTAGTAGTTAGTAGTAGTAGTAGTAGCTGCAGTTAGTACTTGGTCTTTAGCAGTTAGTAGCTACTGCAAAGTTGACAAGAACTTACCTGAAAGTAATCAAAACTCGACTTGGTTCCTGGCGAGGCGGATGACGACTGCGTTGAGCTGGGTGTTAGGGGTGCATAGGATACTGCATTTGCCGACAGTTGGCTGCAATCGCTGGTGTTGTTGGTGATGCTGTTGTTGTTGTTGACTTTGGTGTTGCAGTTGCCAGTGGCAGTGGCAGTGGCAGCGACAGCGGCAGCTGCTGCGCTCGCCGCATTGCCAAGTAGCATATTGTTAACGGCGCCGACGCCGACGCTGCTGCTGCTGATGCTGCTGCTGCCGTTACCTCCGGTGCTGCTGCTTGCATTGCCGTTGTTTGCTGCCGTTGCTGCTGTTGTTGCTACTGTTGTTGGGGCTGTTGCTGTTGCCGTTGCTGTTGCCGCTGCTATTGTTGTCTGTGCCGCAGTTGCCGCTGCACCGCTGCTGCCGCCACACAAGCTAAGCAGATCGTTCAGTGTGATGGGATCTGTAAAAGAAAAAACCGATTAAACAATATCGATAAACTGCAAAATTCTTGGAAATAGTTGCTCAACTAAAAGACGCCCATGGAGTGTGTGTTTCAAGTGCTGCAAAACTGGCAACATAAATTGCCAAATGTGCATGGCTTTCGAGCAGTTTGCAAATATATAGAAAAGTTGCCTAATAAATTAAACATAAATATATGCAAAAGTACTCGAAGCTTCGTCTGTCTGTTTGGCAGCAATTGCTGCTGTTGTCGCTGTTGCTGCTGCTGCTGCTGCACATACACTTACTGCAATTGCCTTGACTCGAGTTGTTGCTGCTGCTGTTGCTGCGGCTGCTTATATTGTTGTTGTCATATGCCAAATTCTGTGTGACATCGCCAACATCAGCAGCTGCCATCAGGGCGAGTTTGTCGTCATTGGCATTGCTGCTGCTGTTGCTGCTGCTGTTGCTGTTGGTGTTGCAATTGCTGCTGTTGCTGCTGTTGTTGCTGCAGCAACTGATGCTGCTGCTGTCGTATTTAATGCCAAAATCAAATGTCTCCTGCGTGGGCGACTTACTAGTTGGCAGAGCATTTGGTGTCTGTCTCATGTAAAGTTCCTCAATTCGCAACATCTTCTTGAAACTCTGATACTCCACAATAATATTCGGAATTTTTACTTCTCGACTCTTTGGAGTTCGCGTCTGTTTGCATGCACTCCACACACAAATTTTCCGTCTTATTTTGTTTGTAAAAAATTTACTATTACTTGCAAATTTACTGTACTTTCTTGCCTCTGGTTATCGCGAATACCGCAGCAATGGAGAGAGTGTACACTTTATGCAATTTATTGCAAGGAATTTTTCAAAAATCGGGATGAAAGACTACACGAACATGGGCGGAAATGTATAATAATAATTTAATTCACGAATGATATGTGTGTGCCGACTTCAAAAAGTAAAAAATATTATGAAATTTGTATATTCATCGAGCCGGACTAAGAAATAAACTTGACAAAACAAACAAATGTTAACATTATCAAAATACCTATCAACTGCCTAATGACAAACACCAAATGGCAAACCCCCTCAACTATTCTCAATGTGTGCTCTGTGAAACAAAAAAAACTAACCACAAGAGACCGGTCGAAAGGGCTACAGTCGGATGTTACCGACAATAGAAGGCGCTGTTCGTGGCATTTCAAACCATATAAACATCACAAACCAGTATGAACATAGACGATTAATATCCTGCTCCAGATTTTTTTTAGATATAATCGAAAAACATTTATAAAACATCTTACGAAATTCAGCATATTATGCTTGAATAACCACGATAAGGCAAATCCTGCAATATTGTTTCTTTAATAACTTCTGTGTTTATTAACCGATTTCATTGCGCTTTTTAGGATAGATAAATGTAAGGGCAGAGAGTATATATTCTGAATGGCAATCTTCAATGTTCCATATTACGCAAACTTATCGCTTTATATCGATTGGGGGCGTAAAGGGGGCGGGGCAAGGAACATTTGAAATAAACTTCATCTGCGTATGACATACACCATCTTCATTCTGAAAATTACTGCTCTAGCCATAATAATAAAGAAAAGTGAAAGGTCAGTTTTACTCCGACCAAGACATATTTCATCCTCTAGCCATACCGAGATCTTTTCCGGTCGGTTACATTCGTCTGCCGCTGTAATTAGTATGCAATAATGCGAATAAAAGCTGTTGCTTACCATTTAGATATGATATGAGTCCATCGGTGCAATCCTCATCAATCCATTGCTGCTGTGGCTGCTGTTGCTGATACTGCTGATACTGCAGTTCGTTGAATGAGCTAATCGCATGGGTCGAATGCCACAAATCACTGTAGGTGGCGCCACTCAGGGCAGGCATGTTGCCTTCAGTTGTCTCGTACTGCAAAGACAAACACAGACGCGAGCACAAGCACAAACACAAAATTTCAATGCAATTTGAATAGTAATAAAAGCAAGCAAGGCAGCAACTGTGGCAAGTATTGGTTGCAGCTGCAACATTGATTGCGTTGCTGCCATTAAAGTCAGTCTGAGGCAACCTACTCGTATTGTGGCAACTAATGAATCGTTTATCTTTTTGCATTTCTTGCCACATGACGCCACGCCACGTAGCCAACTTGGCAAGGCAACCGCACAAGGACACACAACGAGACAGGCGGTGGAGAGGGCGAGGGGGGCAAACTGAGGACACTCCCACTCACACACACACACCCACACACACAGAACACTCGAGCGTTTGGCGCAATTAAAAGCGCATCAAGTGTCAGTGGAGCACACTTAAAAATGCCAAATTAGTGCAAATATTGTTATCAGGCACTCACCAAACAATTTAGCGCAAAATGGCGTACAACTCATTACGTGCGATTAATGCAGACACGAGCGAGTGCAAAAGGGAATAGCGATAAACGGAGTCAAAGCGGAGAGAGCGATATGCTTCAAAATCTTTTTGATTAAGTTGTGGAAGTAATCTTCGCCTGATCGGCAGAACAGTCGAGTGTAATCGACATGTAGATTTTCCAAATATAAAGATATTGAAATGTCTCCTTTACTTTCGGAACAGTCGATAGCACCCGACAGTCTGCAATCTTATATTATATATAGATTTTCCAAATATGAAGATATTAAAATGTCTCATTTGCATTAGGAACAGTAGAGTACAGTCTGCAATCTTATATTAAATATAGATTGTCCAAATTTATTCTTATATGAATTAGCTACGTCATTAAAGTAATATCTCCTTAAGATTCCAAACAGTTAAGACTGTCTACGATCGTATATTAAACCGGGATTTGTCAAATAATCAAATATTGGAACAGTCGAGTGCTTCTCACATGTAGAGATGGAATTAGGAATATATATAAATATATAAAAAAGCTAATTCATAGAATACTTTGCTATAAACGGAACAGTCGAAAGTACCTCAAATATCTAAATAATGAAGTTGAGTTGCAAATGACACAACTGATTTACCGCTCAATTCGACAATACTCGAAAGTGCATAAGTAATTAAATAACAGTTAGTTGCCCCATGTTTATAACTTCTGCCAGTGCACTTAAAGTTTGGTGGAGTGCAGACTAGTCGACTGTTAAATGTGTCTACCTGAAGACAGTCTAACTCACTGATGTGACTCTAGATGTGGCAAGTCTTACGAAATGGCAGGCAGCCCAAGTCAGTAGACTTTACTTTTTGTCAACTTGTCACAACTATGTTAAGTACAAAACTTGCTATGGATTTAAAAATTGAATGACAACTTGATGAAGGTACGTGAAAAGTCGGAAATGGCATGAGCATCAGCATCCGCATCCGCATCCTCCCACACACGCCTACACACATGTACACATACAGGAAACCGCACTCACACACTCCCACACTCCCACACACACCCACACACATCCAGAGCCATCCTACTGGACAAAGCCAGCTTTTCAGCAGCGACAGCGACTGCGGCATTGTCTGTCCCGTTGCCTGTTGACACATTTTGCAGTGTGTCGTACGGCAGATTTCACAGATTCACAGTTTCTTATTACCATCCGAGCCATAAAAACGGCGTCAATGCATGCAAATTACAAGCAGTCTTTAAGCTATTTTCTAATGCTTAGGCCACATTTGCTAAATGAAAGGCCAAATGCCGGAAATATCCGAGTATAAAAAGACTCTCGTTAGGGTTATTTATGTGCGTGGCTGGAGAATAAATGCCCTTTAAAAGCGCTTCACTGCATCTCATGAAGGCTAGAATATACTCTATAAAAACTAGATTTAGTTTTTACATAAATCATCATCGTAAGACGGAGAATTTATGATTTGTTAAGTCAATATCTCACGAGCGAAATCTTGA
Source organism: Hypselothyrea guttata (assembly GCA_035045125.1). Lineage (NCBI taxonomy): Eukaryota > Metazoa > Arthropoda > Insecta > Diptera > Drosophilidae > Hypselothyrea > Hypselothyrea guttata. The sequence continues at coordinate 242,602 of JAWNNJ010000972.1, forward strand.
AGCAAAATTAGGAAATTACAATTACAAATTGGGAAGTTTTATTAAATACTTCTTGGCATAAATATACCTTCGGAAGGTTTGATAATTTATAGCAATTTTTGTAGCCTATAAAGTTATTATGATTTTGGGATTTGATTGTCAAAAAGGTCAGTTAGTCAATCAGGACAAACGATATCATCAATGTATATAGAAATAAAGATGTGATTAGCAAGATTTGAAGCTAAATAGCTTAATTAGATGAATTAGATTTGATTAGGGCTTAAGATATTTAAAACAACATTTCTTTGATTTAGAGGACAAAAAGGGAACCGATATTAGAAAATTAAAAAACAGAGACAGGCTTTTTTGCATGTATTAATAACGTTATTTAAAATAAAACAATAATCAAATACTAATTGAACTGTGCATTCTAAAGAAATCGGAAGATTATTGTTTAAAGTTAATATACATCGTACTTAGTATGTGGTTTTACTTCTCGAAATTTCTAGAAGAATAGCAAATGACATGGCCTAGTTAGAGCATCCTGATATGTCCCCACAATAAAAGCCCGTAAAATAGGAAATTGAATACGACAAAAAATCTTAACCACTTGCCACATGTTCGAGGCGTCCAAGTAGGAGTCTTCGAGGAGTCTTTTTTTATATCAACCCAACTCTATAGACACCCCATTGGCGTTGCCGTTGCCGTACCGAGTAGTGCGCATTGCTATTGCCCTTTGTTTGTCTTTGACGTCAAGGATTTTTCCAAATTTGATTTGTTTCTGTAGTTGTTGCTATTGTTGTTGTTGCTGGACTTGACTCCACATACTGATGCTTGCCTGCTGATTCTGATTGCCACATGAAGATATTCGCAAATCTGTCGGCATTCGCATGGAGCAGGGAGAACTTGGACAAGCCAAGCAAAATATAAAAATGAGACAAGAGCGATAGAGAGAGTGAAAAGAGAGAGAGAGAGAGAGAAAAGAGGCAAACAGCAGCCAACTAGCTAGCACTATAAGTCAGCATATAGTTATTTATCCAGTATCCATTCGATTTGGCCTCTGTGCGCCTTTTTAGTTCCTTCGCTGTTCCCTTGTCCCTCTGGCTCTGCGTTTTTGGCAAGCGTTTGGCTGGGAATGGGTCCTCAAATGTTCTGGCCTGCATTTTAGTGCATGTGTGTAGCAGACTGTGTGAAGGAGGAAGAGGTCCAGTAGTCTGTGTTGGCTGCTTTGAGAAAATTACAAGTTTCCGCTTTCAGAACTCTTTCAAATTATTATGTTTGCATCGTTTACAACACTTATTAGATGTTGCCCAGGGAGCTGCTGCTGCTGCTGCTCCAAAAGGGTTTGACATTAAAATTTGATGGCTATGTAGTGATAAGCGCTCGTTCACGATACAATCCGCCATCTCCCTTCGATACGTCCCCCCTCCCGTGCTCCGTCTACGATTGAATTCCCTTCGATGCTTTCTCCAGTGACCAAACCAGGCAATAGCGCAAAAGGTTAATGCACAGTTGTAATTTTTTATGGCCGATTACATGTTGCAAAACTTGCTGCAACTTGAGGCATGGACATGCGGCATGGATTGCCGGGGGCAACTTCAGGGCAACTGTGGCAGTCCATAAAGAATAAAAGTTATTGGCGAATACATTTGAATTTACTTTGTCCGCTCCCTGCCAAACATCCAACGTGGCGTGTTTAAGCATCACTTCCTAAGTAAGTGCTAACAGTCTATGGCTGCTAGATAGCTGACCCGATTGCCAAAAGCAACTTGCTATTCTTGGTCTTCTTAAATCGCAGAATGACTATATGGCCAATAAATGGCGCTTAAATGTACACTTTACGCTACCTTAACACTCCACTTGAGGCATGCCACCAAGGTTACCTTAATGAACTTGACAATTTCTAAAAATGACTCTGGTAAATTTTTCTAAGAAAAAGATAGAGATTTAATACAAATTGGAGATATTTATAAGCGGTTGAATTATACCTATCCCTCTCAGAGATTTTTCTTAAAGAAATTAAACTAAGATATTTTATGTAAATTGAAGATATTTCATAAATTGAAAAAAAAAAACCTAAAATATTTATTTGAGAAGAGAAAAACCATAATCAGTTAAAGAATGTATCGGCTTCTAAAAGTTTTCTTAAAAAAAAAAATATAAGGAGATTTTCTACATATCGGAGATTTTATATAAACCGAAAGTATTGAAGGGATTTATAAAAAATCGATGGTAAGATTAAGGTATTTTATAGAATAAGCAGTATTTTACATGGAGTTTAAAGTATAAATCAGCCTCTAAGAGTTTTCCTTAAAAAAAAAACAAGATTTTTTACAAATTGGAAATCTTCAAGAGATTTTACATAGATCGGAGATATTTAAAGAAATTTTTACAAATCGAAGTTATTTAAAGGTTTTTTTTTAATAAACGGATATATTGAAAAGATCTTATACAAATCAAATAAATTTATCAGCTGTTATAGTTAACTATAAATCTCGACTTATACAAATCGGAGGTATTTATGAGCTCTTATACAAATCAAAGAATTTTACAAGCACTTGAAGTTTAACTGGGCCTCCAAGAGTTTTGCTTTTGTTAGTACGCCTTGAAGTACTAATGCGTGCAAAGTCCTTCAATTAGATGATTATACGGAATCCAATCACTTGAATCAAATCGCCTTGTTACCGAGCACGTGCCTTCGAGTGTCTTTTTGCCTTTTTGTGCGATTTAAGGCTGCTTGTCTCTGCTTTTTGGGCAAAAACAATTAAGTGGCGATAACAAAAAGAAGCGAAGTCAAAGCACAAGGACATAATACTACGCCGTCATACAAATCGATGCAGTGGCGTGGAAAAGCATCGCGAATGCCTGAAGCACGTAGTAATTGCTGTGCCTACAAGCTGCCACACAACGCAGCGTGCATCTGTTGCAAGTGCAATTGCAATTGCTATTGCAATTGCTATTGCTATTGCTGTTAGTGTTGATGTTGCTGCTGCCGTTGCCGGGGCAAATTAAATTGAGTTGCATGTTAAATGTCATTTCATCAGCAGCACTTGATTTGTGCCTTGGCACGATGTGTGGCACAGACGCAGAGGCAGCAGAAGCAGCGACAGCATTGAATGAGAACTTGAATGAACTATCAAACAGTTGCAGCAGCAGCAGCAGCAGCAGCAGCAGCAGGAGCAGCGGCAGTAAATGTTGCTGCTGTTGCATGCATCCATTTAATAACAATATCGTAATTCAAGCAAACTCCCTGACAGAGCAGCGCACAGTGGTTTTGATGGTATGGAGGCGAGACAAAAAATATTTCTATTGTAGAATAGCAGGAATTTTTGTGTTAAATCTAGAAAATTATTATTATATTTTTTATATTTTATCCGAGTTTTCCAAACATTTTTATAATCATGAAATTTTGATATATTTACTGTGGGCGGCACCACTGTGCAGCGCCCCCTTGCTGCTGCCTTGCGTCACAGATGCCATGGGCGTAGGGCACAGACAACTGCCTGACAAACAAACCAGGAGCCTAAGTAGGAGCAAGAGCTGTAGGGAGCAGGGAGCAGGGAGCAGGGACAATGGCAAAAGCGTAGCGACATTTCAGTTTCAACGGCAACATTTCCGATGCCTGAGCTATTGTGTTGCCTCTTGTCGTTGTTATTGTTTCACTTCATGCAACTGTTGTGGCAGTGGAAACTGACTGGGAGTTAGTTAAAGAGTGGGAGACGCAAAAATAAAAGACAATTTTTTTAACAGCCGTCAACAGGCATTCAATATGCTGGTGTGTGTGTGTGTGAGAATCTGTGTGTCCTAAGTGGAAATAAAACACGCGCTTTTTCCACTTGCGCAGTCTGTGGCATCCACTGTGCGCAATACGGGACGCATGAGGCATTTTTGTGGTGCCGTGGCATGCAACAAGCTTAATGGCGTCGCCCTTAATAAGTATACACTTTAGCTAATGCATTAATTTAGGGTTATCAGCAGCAAGTGATTACAGCACAGTTATGGGAGAACTATTTCTATTATCATTTAAAATATCATAATGATATGCCTTATATTTTGCATCCAAGACGTGGTATTTCCAAGTCAAATATACCAGCTAATGAGAGCCTTTTAACATGCTGGTTTTCGCGCACAAAAAGCACAAAACAATTAAACAAAGCACTGAAAAGTCGGAAGCAACTGGTAAAAAGCCAACCCTAAATGGTTTTTAAATCAAATTTCACCATTTGGTTCAAAAATAAAATATTACAACAACCTTTAAGTACATTTTGGTACTCCGCGTTAAAAGTTCTCCATAAATATGCAATTTTTTTCACGGATGCCAAAACATAACATATCAGAATCAGAGTTGCATTCGCAAAAAAACTTATCGATAACAGAGAGTTGCATTCACTAAAAAAACCTATCGATAGCAAATAGAAATCAGAGTTGATGAACAACAAAAAATTGAATCAAACTGATAACAAACCAAAAGCATCAAAAAGTAGCTTTAAGATTGAAACAGACTAAGAATCGACTCTAGAATATTCCAGTATTACTTGAGCGACTTTTACACAAACCTGTCATACCCTATAAACTTTTAGCAGCAAAATGGAGCTACAAAGCACAGACCCAGCTGTGGGTGGTGGCCTTTTGTGGTTGCGTGCTTATTGTTTCTGTATGAGAGATACGCGATACGTGCCACGAGCTGCCGTCGCTTGCTGCTCGTGTAGTATTTTCTTTGGCTGCATTTTTGTTCGGTTTTAATGATAACACTGCAGTCGCCCTCATATGTGCCACGCCCACGCATAGTCAGTCGCATGCATTAAATGGTGGAGCAAAAACTATGCGACGATGTCTGTCCGTCCTCTTGTCCCTCTGTCCCTCTGTCTGTCTGAGTCTGTGTGTGGCTCTGCTAAAGTAAATTCAATTGAATTTTTGCAATTTTTAATGCGACTGCAGCAGCTGATATTGCGCTGGCTACGCCCAATAGAGGGCGCTGCTCTCCCCACTCCCCCCTGGATCTACCCCTAACCGAATGCAACAACAATTGAGAGGGGTTTTCCTCCCCACCGCAAAACGCGTAGCATTTTTTATGCCTGCGGCTGGCTGAAGCGGGCGTGTGATTTGCTTGGTATCGACATTTTAATGATGTTCCTTGAGGCGTCTCCATTGTAAGTTGGGGCGGGTGGGGGGTAGGGGTAGGGGCTTTAGCCATTTGCACTAGACCACGAACGTGGAGGCAGACACGAGAAGTCGCAGCAGTCCGTCTGTCGCATACCAAGACATTCCACTGGCTATCGCCATAGTTGCTCTAAGCTGTCAGCCTGACTGCCTTTTGTTAGGAACTCGAATACACTCACACTCACACCAATACACTCACAAATACACCCACAAATACACTCACACGCACAGGCGAATGCAAATGTATTTGTGCATGCTGAAAAGTATCTGTAAATACTTTGGCATTCTGAATGATTCCTCATTCATTTCATTTCCATTCATTTCGCCGTGTAATGTCAACGATTTGCCCCTTGAGCCACGATACTCCACTCAGAGAGCTAATAATAATAATAACAAGTATAATAATAATAACTGCCAATTGCAGGCTAAATATTTTTGGGTGGATTTCTGGACACAAAAAGTCGCCTTTCATAAAATGCCAACTCGAAGCACGTTTTTTTTTTTTGCATTTTAATCTCCCTAAGTGAGCGGAGAATTGCTCGAATAGAAGACTTCGTTTTGAGACTATTCAACGGAATTGCAAATTGAAAAATTAAATGTTTATAGACCCTTATTACACTTTAAAAACCAGTAAGGATGGAGCAGGTTTGTTGCATATCTTCGCTGTTTCTTATACGAACATGAGCGGAGAAATGCACGAATAGAAGACTTTGTTTTGAGACTATTCAACGGAATTATAAATTAAAAATTAAATTAAAGCCAGTAAGGATGGAGCAGATCCGTCTAGCACATTCAACTTAATTGTCTGTTGCATTTCTTTGCTGTTTCTTATACGAACATGAGCGGAGAATTGCTCGAATAGAAGACTTCGTTTTGAGACTATTCAACGGAATTACAAATTGAAAAATTAAATGTTAATAGATCGTTATTACACTTTAAAAAGCAGTAAAGATAAAGCAGATCCGTCTATCACATTTAAACTAACTGTCTGTTGCATATCTGCGCTGTTTCTTATACGAACATGAGCGGAGAAATGCTCAAATAGAAGACTTCGCTTTGAGACTATTCAACGGAATTGCAAATTGAAAAATTAAATGGTAATAGATCCTTAATACACTTCAAAAACCAGTAAGGATGGAGGAGTCGATCCGTCTTTCACATTCAAACTAATTGTCTGTTGCATATCTTTGCTGTTTCTTATCCGAACGTAATGCAATTCACTGCATCAATCTATACAAAATTTATCAAAATAAGCAAGGAATTTGTATATTTATTTAGTTTTATACAAAAAATGTATGTCGGAACAGTCGGACGCACTCTATTTAAAATATTTTGAAATCTTCAAGCAAAGCCTTCAAATAATTTGCTCATTTCATAGACTTTTCAGTTAAATTGCGAATGATATTAAACATGGTACATATAACTGTGTCACAGCAGGCATCATCGCCTGAGGCCTGAGGAATAAAGGCAACTTTGCAAATAAAAAATGTTGGAAATAAAGGACAAATTGTACATTTTATTTATAGGCATTTTTAACAGCAGGCCAAAGGCACATAAATAAAATATATTACATAAAAATAAAGGAAATGAGCAGCCGACACACTCACACAAGCAGAGAATTTTATATGCATCAAGTATACGCCATGCGGGCAGGAAGCATTATGGAGTCACTTTTATAGATATTACCAGCAAATAAATATGAATAAATATGCAGTGCAACTATTTTCAGTTTTCCCTATTTTTTTTTTTGCTTGTATTATTTTGTTACATGTAGACAACAATGGGCTCTGCTGTAACCCCTCCCGCTATCGCCATGCGCCTATCAATGCCGAATGCCGCTTACACGACAAAATTGACATTTTGCATTTACTTATTTTTTGCTCGAGAGCGAGAGGAGAGACGGATAGACGTGAAGCGAGACAGACAATAAAATGAGAAGAAAAATTGCATAATAACCCCTTTGAAATCTTCGGATTATCCTTAAATATTTGTGTAAACATTGTAACAAATGCACAGCGCCCATTGTCAATGCACCCCCCACTCATCCCCCCCCCCTCCCTCGCCTTTCTAACCACCCTACCCGCAAACCCAACAAGCTGTGCTACACTGCATCTTATCCCACTCAAATGGCTGAATGATGAGCCATAGACGAGGCCCGTCACAGTCGACAATGAGCAACTTTGTAGCTTGCCTTTTCACGGATGGAGCGAAAGCTGAGACGCTTACGCATGCAACAATGACAATGCAAATGTTGCCTGAAGTCGGAGGCACCGTAACCACACACACACACATTCAAACATACAGACACCACTTCCCACTATGGAGAATTTTTCCATTTTTCCAGAATTAATTCATTTTTTCTAAGTATTCAAATTAATGTTCTGTTGAAGGCAATTGGGTTAGAATACATTAAACTGTTATGTTCAGTAACAGAAATGTTAAGATAACCGAGCAGCGTTGCCAGACTCAAACAATACACAATTTTCGGGGAAACAAATTGGGGGATTATTACTCCTTAAACGAAAAAAGTCATTTTTTTTAACTTTGAATGCGCATAGCTTTACCAAAACTCAACCGATTTTCAAGCGGTATGCATTTTTCTCAATCATTTGAGTGCGGAAATAGTATTTGAAAAAAATATCAAAGACAAAAAATTTGAACATTTTACGAAAATTTTAAGACAAAAAAAAAACATGTTATTTTCGGGAAAAATATTTTGTTTTAAAATCGTAAGAATTGATTCATAAACGAATTGTATTATAAAAATCTAACATGACAACATTTGGTCGAAAAATGTAGATTTTAGGGACAGTATTTCAATCATTGAGGAATTATATCTCTGACATACATTCGGGCAAGCGTCACGTTACGTAGTGAAAAACAGTCAAAAAATTAAAATAAAAATATTTTGAAAAATGACAATATTCCCCATAGTGCTTTGGTAATGTTTCAACCGGAAGTATGGGCGTATATGTGTGGGAAGGGGGGGCAAACACATGTGCGTAAGCCCTGGCATACTATATTATAATGATTACATGTGTGTCACTTGACTAAGCAACGACTGGCGTAGGCGAGCGGACTGAGAAGGGGAGAACAGGAGAGCGTGCAGCAAACCGGAAGCCCCAAACGGAAGCAACTGAGGCAAGTGACAATTTTCGGGCAGAGTGGGGAAGAGGGAAAATTGACTGGACTGACACAACATTGACACTGTGTGTCACATTTAAAGGATATCCTTAAAAGCTTACATTTAAATTGCCAATTGTAAGCCACCTCTCCTCCCCTCCCCCACTCTCTTCTCCTCGCTCTGCTCGTCTAAAAGAAGCAACAGCTGCGTGCATTTAGCACTTTAATCCCTGGCAAATTTACAATCAATTACGACCAAGTATCGTATATAGCATACTTTCAGGAGCAGAAAAACAGTCTTTGTGCCTTGATTGATGGCCAACAAGTAAATGAGCAGGCATTTGGTAGTATTCTCAATCCCAAAATACGGGGAAAACATATAAGCTAAACTTGGAATGTCTGGCTTTAAATCTCTATTGAAATAAGTTCCTAACTGATAAAAAATTGGGTCTCGAATCATTATTTCCTAACTTTATACTCATTTGCTATAATTATGCAAAAAATTTACTGTATGTAGTGGAATTTTCTTACATTGTTGACAGAGAGTTTTTTTTTTTGACTTAATTATTATTAATATTATTATTTGAATAATTGTGTCCGCGAACGAGATGATATAGTGTGGAATTTTCCATACTAGAGCTAAACAATTCAATGCCCCGAACAAAGTCGAGTATTTTTGTAGGAATTATATCCTCAATGGGAAGAAAGGGCTAACTCTTTTGGGACTTTTTTAATAAAAATAAATAATATTTGTCTGAATTACAAATTTCGTCTGCTTTAAATTCTAATTTTGGAAAGTACCGATAAATATTTCTATTCGGAGAATATAAAATCCTTAAAATAGTTCTTCCTTAAGTGATGCCTGCGTGTCATTAGAATCTTTTACTCTATCGTAATATTTGAATAAAAATGGTGTTGTAACATCTGTATAGCAGAACAAATGAAACGTGTACTTTGAATATTGATTGCCAGTTGGTCAGCGGTTCAATCAACATGTGCTCAGATTATGCGCTTCACTTCAAGCTACCGTCGGAAGTAGACATACATATAGTACATATAATACATACAAATATATACTATATTATTTGTGTCAAGCGAATAACAGTGTAATCTGCTTAGTTATTATTATGATTTTTTACCACTGAAGATAAATGTACTCGGAGTACTTGTAATGTCCTGTTGAAGCTGTGGCATCTGTTGGTATAATCTGTTTTGGCATCATTACGGTCTGGCATAATACATAACTCAATTTGTTGCTTTGTTCTGGTTTCATCAGCATGATTTTTCACATACGTATATACATAGTGTGTGATTTGATTAACTATGCCTAGATATGCTCTATTATCTGCCTGATAATCGAATCAACTTATTTAAATGAATTAAAAATATTTAAAAGCGCAGCGTAAATTAAATCACGCGACAAAGCGTACAATTAAAAGCGCACATCGACTGCGAAGGACGGCGGGACGAAGGGGCAGAGGGACAGACAAAGGCTGAAGGCGTTGCACTGTCTAGAAGCCGCAAGTTTAATCGAATTCAACTACTCATAATGTGCAACAGACGACAAGAGTCGTGAGTTGAGTTAAGTATTAGCGCAGGGGGGGGCGCAGGACGACCAAGAACTGAGAGGGTTAGAGGTACACTCAAAAAAATAAATAATAAATAAATAAATGAAGCTTGTTTTGTTCGAGAAATCAAGTTCGAATCGGCTTAGGATCGAGAATAAATTCAGATTAACTAAGGTTAAAACGGGATTAGGAGAATTATTCAATTGAGGTTGAATCGTAACTTATTTTAAACTTAAATGTTTATGAAATTCAAAATTGGAATTCTAAGAACAAGAAGAACTTTGTTTTACGTTTAAGAATTATTTAATTTACTAAACTTTACACAACAAATTCTTGATTCCAGCACGAAAACTCTTAAATTTTCTCTCAGTGTAGGTGCAGCTGCCGTGAGCCGTGTATAAAGTTAAGCGCTAATATCATTAGGATCAGGCAAGGCAATACTACGGGCAAAGTTGTGCCGCCTCAACAATCCCGTCAAGGTGTAAAAAGATTGGGTGAGCAAGGGGTGGGCGGTGGCAGGGCGTGGAAGCAGCTGATGCGCTCGCTCGTGCTCTCATCCGAAGGGTTGTGCCGTACGTGAGCGTCTCAATTACGCCTCTGACGTGCGGCCGCCTCTCGGGGGGAGGCGGCGTTACGGGGCGGGGAGGTTGCGAGTGCGAATGGGTTTTATTATTATTTACATACCTGTTGCAGCAGGGGCATTGTTTTGAATAAAAATTCCAATTTCCACACTTGTATTTCACGTTGCCCGTTGTCGTGTTATCCCCCGACAAATCGTGTCGTGTCGTCGTCGTCGTCGTCGTCGTCGTCCTTCGTTCCCTTCGTTGCTTCTCGGCTATGGCATCGGCTGCCGGATAAGCTGACAAAGCGGCAAAACAGATGTGGCCACTTCCGTATCGGCTTGTGTGCCTCCTCTCTGCCCCTCCTTCGCTTCAACTAGGCTACAGGCTCCACAACCACAATTCACACTCGCTCTCTCGCACTCGCGCTCTCTCTCTGCTCTCTCTGCTCTCGTTTGCTGCTGCGCAACTATGTTCGATGGCTCGCACTCCAATATGTTCGATGCTCGAGCCTCAGTCGAACATGTTCGATTGCCGTTGCGTTGCGATTGGTGTTGTTTCTATCGCTGTTGTTGCTTGTTGGTAATCACAATTTTGTGTAGCAACATTCGACACTTGACTGGGCAAACAGCAGGCAGTATCAGCTGACGCAAATGCTCATCGATTCATTATGCTCCTGGAGCAAGGCAAGTCCTCCACTACAGCACCCTGTTGAAGAGGCCAAAGCATGAGTTTCAACACAATTTGTAGCTTTAAATATAGTAAATAAATAATCAAAATACCCAAAATAATATATAGTTTAAACACAATTTGTAACTTTAAATATAGTAAATAAATAATCAAAATACCTAAAATAATATAGAGTTTAATCTCAATTTGTATCTTTGAATATACTAAATAAATAAATAAAATACATTTTAAAACAAAATATGTTCTAGAAACACAATTTGTAGCTTTAAATATAGTAAATAAATAATCAAAATACCTAAAATAATATAGAGTTTAAACTCAATTTGTATCTTTGAATATACTAAATAAATAATTAAAATACTTTTAAAATATAATATGGATTTGAAACATAATTTATACGTATAAATATACTAAACCAATAATCAATATACTAAAAGGTAAATTTAAATAAAGATCTGATATTCAATGATTCTTTTTTTCATCTAATAAATGTGAATATAATTTAAGCATGTTTCCTTTAAAGAACTGATGTTTAATCAAATTAAATGATGCTATTTTTAATATGTTCCATGTGAATACTCTTCCCCTAACTAAAATCTAAAATCTTAACTATCGCAAGTCAAATGGAAAACCTATGTAATGGGTTTATTTATAACTCCATCCGTTTCAATTTGTAAATCCCGTAAGCACCCACAGAGCGCATTTAAAGCTTTGTAAATGGGTTCAGTTAAGCGTTAAACGCTGTAAATCGATCAAGGCGTATCCCCGCAAACATAACTGTAATTAACCAATTTCCGTACTCCCCTCCCCCTCCCGACCCAACAGGCCAACAAGTCGCTTGGAAGTGCTCTCTTGCGAGCGAATGCTTCATAATTTTGTCCGCACTTTGTAATTATTTGAATTTTCTATTTTTTTTTTTTTTTTTTTTGGGTTTTGTTTTCTAGAGTCCAAAATGGACATAGAACAGCACTTGAGAACAAGTTGTTGTCTCTGTGTGTGTGGTGTGTGTGTGTGTGTGTGTGTGGGTATGTGTGTGTGTGTGTGTGTGCGTAAGTAATCCTTTTGAGAAACAGGAAGCGTAGCTATTATTAGAACCATAAATCAGCATGAAATGAGCAGCAACGCCGCAGCCAGCAAAAACAACAACAACAACAGTAAGAGCGAGAGCTTTTCTACTCTCTCCTCGCACTCTCTTTCTCTCTATCTCTGTGCGTATTCGCAATGGCCGAGCATAGTATTTGTGTTGTTGTTGTTGTAATTGTAGTTGAAGCAAATGACGTGAGTATGGCAAGGCGTAAGCGGAGTGCACTGAAAAAAACACTGAGCACTTTTGAAGGCAACTTTAATTGCACTCGATTTAAGCATAAACTGCATACTAAACAGAAGTCACATACATACATACATACACACGCTGCAATTTGTTGTGCCGGGCCTGTGGCTGTGTGCGTGTGTGTGTATGTTTATACGTATGTATGTACCAGAACTACAGTTATTGAAACGCCGCATGCTCCATTCACATTAGTTTTGCTTTGCATTTAATTTCAATACAAATAAAACTTGCAATTGCATTCCCTCTGTTCCGTTTATTCGCCTAACTGCAAAAGGCGTGCAGAGCACATTTTTTTTTTTTTTTAGTTTTTTTTTGTAGTTTTACTCACACTTTGCTATCATCCGGCAACGACGATTGGGAACCGTTACTTCAGTTTGTATTGTTTGCTTCGCACGAATATTCGTTAGATTTTACTATGCTAGATTGTGTTGTTGTTGCTCCTTAACAGTTTTGCAGTCTTTGGTTTTGCACTTGTACAAATATGCTACAAGCTGAAGGCGTTGTGTTATTTATTTCCTATTTGGGCAAAAACGAAAAGCGAAAAGGCAAAGAAACGGTTTAACTCTTGTATCAACTTTTCTCAGCCCGCCCAATAACTGCTATAACCTCACCTAACGAGCAATTGAAATATACTGAAGCCAGGCGTCGCCAGATGCTCGGACCGACCAAAGGAGAGAGAGCAATAGAGAGAGAGAGAGCGCAAAATAAAATGTCTGTGTTGGAAGCTGGGCGCTGTAGCCCTCCCCCCACTCCCCCTTCACACATAAATGCTGCTGCGCCAACCGCACGCTTTGCTGGAAACGGACAAGTTGCAAGTAAATTGTTGCAACTTATTTTTTGCAATAAAAAACAATATATTATACTTTATTAATTTAAATTTAAAAATAATTACTCACAAATGTATTTTTTGCGCATTTTATTTCAATTCCGCAGCTTTCGCCGAAATTTCATTTTTGTATTTTGTTTTGTGCTATGGCGCGCATTTTGTGTGAATGGCAAAAACAGCTGTATCGTGCATGGCGTTGCCAGATCTTTGCATTGCTAAACTGTTTGCCGGCAGCAAAAGAAAAAGACGCGCAAGAAAATTGTTTATCATAAAATTTAAATAAAATAAAGCAAAAAATGGCTGGCGAAAATGAAAACAGCAATGCGGAGACCACAAGCGATCATATTGACTTGGCCATATACCGCAAATTGATCAAGCAGTTTATAGACATGGCAAGTAAAAAGTGCAAGAAAAAATGGGGGTTAAAAAAATCAAATGGGAAAAATGGAAAAATGAAAATTAATTTATTGTGCTTATTTAGCGTCGCTATACAACCGCGTTGTTTTGGGCTGAGAAAATCTCGGTGCTGAGCAACTTCGAGCCGCGGGATGTTTACTACCAGGCGCAGTGCATGTTCCTGCTTGGGGAGTTCCATCGGGCGGCGCACACAATTCAGCATCATCATCTGGAGCGGACTTCGCTGCCCTGTTTCAATCTGCTGCTGGAGAGCCTGTATGCCGCCAAGGAGTTCAACGATGCGGCCAATGTCATACAGGTGGTGGAGGTGGAGACGATGAGCGCATCGCTCATCAATCAGCCGGTGGACACCGCCAGCGGTTGCTATCTGGAGAGCAACACCGTCTTTGGGGGCGAGGAGAACAATCGCAACGAGCTGCTCGCCTCCATCTATCTGATGAAGGGCAAGGTCTACGAGGCGCTCGACAATCGCAGCATGGCCATGGACTTCTATGTGCAGGCGCTGCACAAATCCGTCTATTGCTTTGAGGCGCTCGAGGCGCTGGTGCAGCACGAGATGCTGATGGCCTGGGAAGGTCGGTTGCCCCCAATCACCATGATAAGCTGATCAGATTAATGTAAATTATTCTTTGCAGAGTTCGAGCTGATGCACCATCTGCCGCTGGTGCAGCAATCCAGCGAATCCGATGCCAAGTTCATACTGAAGCTCTACGAATCGCGCCTCAAAAAGTACTACGAGCTCATCTCGGCTCGCAACGCAGAGGAGATCTCGCCCATCGTCAATCCGGATGTGCTCAAGTACATCAAGGAGTTCACAGTGCGCGTGCAGCAAACCTGCTCCACGGACGCACAGTTCCCGAAGAGCACGGCCCAAAAGACGCCGCTCAATCCGAGCCAGTTCATGTCCCCGGCGCAAAAGTAAGACATCAGCTACGGCGTTAAATACCAAGGATAGTCGGGACGGGGCAGATCAGTCGGGCGCAAGGCTACAATCGGACGTAACTGACCGTAGCAAACCCTGTACTTTCTGTTTTAATAACCATATGCAAAAGAGGGGAACCCTTCTACAAGTTGAGTAAATTGTCTGTTGCATATCTTCTGAACTGAACGAGCTGGAAAAATCAACGCACTGCTTAACAAACGGAAAACATGCCTTAATCTTTGACACTTGGTTATGTTAAGAAGGAATATAGGAGTTCTTAATAGTACAATAGACCTCTTAGGTCTATTAGGACCGCTTAGGACCTCTTAGACCTCTTAGGTCCTAGGTCCCCTCAATAATAGTAGAAATAAGAGATATAGGAGTTCTTAGTCCTAAGAAGATACTCAAGATCATCCGGTACATTGGTCTAATAACCGTTTTTTTGGTTCGGTAGGGAGTACAATAGACCTCTTAAATCTTCGTCCAAAAAAGGATATCGAGTGCATCCGGTACATTATTACTTATGGACGTTCTCTAGGTTCATTAGGGAGTATAATTGACTAGAATAATAATAATAACACTGCCTTTTGTCGGTATTATCTTGCAGAGTGCTGGAGGATCTAAAGGCGCCGACGTTCTCGCTGCAGACAAGTCTCTCGCGTGCCTCATCGATGATTGACTCCTCACAGCGCTCGCTGTTCGATGCCTCCAATCGGCGCTGCGAACAGGAAGTGGACACGCTGATGCCGCTCAACGACTGCCTCGCTCGCGTGCAGCGCAGCACAGATCTGATGGCAGCGGAGGCGGAGAAATGCTTCTATGACTGCGACTACAAGCTGTGCATAAAGATCTTGAATGCGTAGGCATTGGCTAAAGAGCTATTGAGCTATTTCTGGTATTCCTCTGCTCATGCTACTCTGCTTTCAGGCTGCTCAAAGTGGATCCATTTCACAACAATGCGCTGACCATACAGATCGCTTGCCTGGTGGAGAACGGCGACTTCAATCGGCTGTTCTACGTGGCGCATAAGCTGGTCAATCGCTATCCGGATAAGGCCATTTCCTGGTATGCCGTTGGCTGTTACTATGACATGAAGGGCAAGAGCGATCCAGCGCGTCGTTATCTGACCAAGGCCACCACCTTGGATCGCCTGTTTGGCCCCGCCTGGCTGGCCTTTGGCCATTCCTTTGCCAATGAGAACGAGCACGAACAGGCGATGGCCGCCTACTTCAAGGCCACCCAGCTGATGCGTGGCTGCCACCTGCCGCTGCTCTACATTGGCGTCGAGTGCGGACTGACCAAGAATCTCGAACTGGCCGAGAAGTTCTTCCTGCAGGCCATGACCATAGCCCCCATGGACGTGTATGTGCTGCACGAACTGGGGGTGATTAAGTACGAATACGAGTATTACGACGGAGCTGCCACAATCTTTCAGTGCACCGTGGACATTGTGAAGCAGCGGGCGAGAAACAACAACGAGGAGATCTCCTCGCGTTGGGAGCCCTTGTTTGTCAACCTGGGACACTCGCTGCGCAAGATACAGAAATACGAAGAGGCGCTCACTAATTTTCAATATGTAATATTTTAAATTATCTGTCTTTAAATGGTTTTATTATTCTTAACTCTGTTTAATTTTAGGCTCTGTTGTTGAAACCGATGACGGCCACAACCTACACCGCAATTGGCTTTGTGCACGCTCTGATGGGTGATCTAGATCAGGCCATAGAGTTCTTCCACAAGAGTTTGGCACAGAATCGGGACTGTATTATCACCTCGACGATATTGAAGAACTGCATTGAGGATCTCATGGACGATACGGCGACCATCGATGAGATCTGCAGCGTGGCGTTGCGAGAGATAACTGAATCGCTTGCCGCCAGCAGTCGACAAATGCAGGTAGATAGTCTGAATGGGATTCGAATGAATCTGCGCTTTGATGATGAGGAGGCATTATCTAATTCTAATTCCAATTCCGATTCAAATATGGTGGTAGACATGAGTTTGGATACCGAGCAAAGAACGGATGACACCAGATGATATTAAAGAGCGCACTTTTCCAATACCAATTCCGATTCCGATTCCGATTCCGTTACACTTTGCACAATTCAAACAAAGCAAATATTGGAACAAGCCAACAATGTTCCATTGTGTGCCAGAAATGCGAGTGTTGCCTGCACTTGAACCTAATTTAAATTAATTGTCTAGCGCTTGCACAGCTGTTAAGAAAAAGCCCAAGAAAAAAACCGTATTTTTTGGTTTTTTAATATTGTATTTTCCCTCCCAAAGAAAACCCCACTGAAGTCACCGCGCTGCATAGTATTTAAGTATGCCAATTGTCTGGCTTTAGACTCATTGTATTCGCAACTAAGTCAAAGAACATTTGTAATAAGGAGCACAGCATAAAAATATTGTAATGTATCTCCAAAGTTCCTCAATTGTAATAGAAATACTCTTAAAACTAATAAAATGTAAGTGAATAGTCGAAATTGTAAGAAGGATAAACATTTGAAGTTTGTAAAAGTCAACTTATTTTTCCACTCTAAATAACATGACATAATCTCGGCTCTAATAAATCCGTTTAGCCAAAAGGTCGGCGAGATTACGGCTTATCGGTTAGGGAACTAGGGAACTACGGCCACAAGCAATGTGAGAAAAAAAAGAATGTCATTAAACTTTGCATATATGCAAACAAACTACTGATACACATTATGATAATAATTCCAAGCTAGCATAACGCTTATATGACGCGCGCGAAGTGCCGTACAATAAATATTTATACGGCAATTAAAAGCGTGTGACGATATCAACAACAACAACAAGAACAACAACAGCAACTGCTCGTCTCGACCGTCTGAAGGTCTGCCAAAATATGTTTAAATATATAAAAGGTGAGCACCGACTACTGATAAAACCCACGCCCTGGAGCACTATATAAATCCATTCCTGCCCAGCAGTCGGCACAGTGAAGCAACCAACTGAAACAGCAACAAGTCCAAGAAATCGTAACCGCTCCATATATCCCTAGCATACAATCATGTACAGTTATACGCTGGTATTCCTGTTGTCCTTTGCCTTGGCTCAGGCTCTGCCCCATCTGCTGCTGCAGGATGACATTGACGATACGGAGATCGTAGAACTTCCCGAGAATGGCATAGAGCAACCCGCCAGCTCCGATATCATAGACCTTAGCGCCTATGGCGCTGCGCTGTTTGGTCGTCCGGATCAGGAGCTAACCGCTGCCTTGGTGGGTAACTATAGCGCCGAGACGGATCGGGTGAATCCTGAGGAGCTGGGCAGCTACCTGGAGGGCGACATTCTAGTGCCCCAGTCGGAGCTGACCATGAAGAACGGCCTGACCACACAGACCTCGCGTTGGCCCAAGGGCGTGGTGCCCTATGAGATACGGGGCACCTTCAATGCCAAGGACATTGCCACCATTCAGGGCGCCATTGATCAGTATCACAAGCGCACCTGCATTCGCTTTGTGCCCTACGCAGGGGAACGGGATTACATATCCATTGTGAGCGGTAGTTCCGGCTGTTGGTCGTCGGTGGGTCGCGTTGGTGGCAAGCAGGAGGTGAATCTGCAATCGCCCGGTTGCCTGGGAAAACCCGGTACTGCCATACATGAGCTGATGCACGCTCTGGGCTTTCTGCATGAACAGAACCGCATGGAGCGCGATGGTTTTGTGGCCATACAGTACGACAACATTCAGTCGACGGCCAGAAGCAATTTCGAGAAGGCCGCCAGAACAGAAGCCTTCGGAGTACCCTATGATTATGGCAGCGTCATGCACTACTCCGCCAACGCCTTCTCCACCAACGGACAGCCCACAATTGTGGCAACGGTGGGTTCTATTAGCAAAACCTCAATTTTCAGTTCTCCTAATTGGTTTTTATGTATTACAGCAATCCGCAGGCGCTTCTCAGATGGGACAGCGCCAAGGATTTTCCGACTTCGATGTTGAGAAACTGAATCGCATGTATGACTGCGGCTATGTGGCTGGAGCTCCATCCGCTCCCGGTGCATTACCTGGTGCATTACCTGGCGCATCTCTGCCAGCTCCTGCCCCAGCGGCACCCGTCGGTAATCCCATTGTGGGCAGTTTTCTCAGCGGACTCATCAGCGGCCTGGGACTCGGCGATGAGGAGAAGACCACAGAGACCAAACAGTAATGATGAACTTGGAATCAATTCAATTCACCTGATCACACAATTGCGACCCACTATTTAATGCATCCTTCACATAAACTAGTATTAATTATGAACAAAGTACTTAAGCAAATAAACTAGCACAAATTCTATTTAGAGCTTCCAACTCTTCAACTTAATTAAAGCAAACTAGGCCAACCTATAATATGCATGATGAATTTGATAGCAAGACAATGTTTAACTAGATTAAAGTAATTAGAGATATTGTTTGGCAAATTGGCACAATCAAGAACAAGGTTAGAACCATCTTTTATGACCTTGTGCAATTGCGGAATTTTTTTAATGCAGTTTGATAATTAGAATCTTGAAATTTCACATATAGGATACTAAAGTCAGAGATGGTTGGAACTAACGTAGTAGTTCGTAGTGGTACTGTATAGTGATACTATAGGCTATTCCGTTAGTAAGGAGTAGGATTATACAACACTAGTGACATATAACTTACTTAACCTTCTTTGGTGAATTTATTAAAGGTCTGAACGTAACACGGATAACATGAATATTACTCATCTGCAATGTGTAAATAAGATCTCTACATATTGCGCTTGGCTGCGAGCATTCTGGAACGAGGTAGACGACACTGACTGATGCTGTGCAGACGATATTGCATCTCTGGCTGGGTGATCTTCTCGTAGAGCTTTTGCTTGGCCTCCTTGACGGTGAGTATGGCGACACCATCGCCACCATCGTCAATGTTGAAGGCTTCGCCCTCGGCGCATTCGGGACACTGTTGGGTCAGCACAATATCATTGAGGTCCGTGGGTAGTTCACAGATCTTCTCGATCTGTTTGACCACATAGTCGGTGTTGCCCTCGTCCTGGCGTTCAAATATGTACACACTTGCCACAATATCCTGCAGACGTGTCTCGAGCAGTTTTATAAAGCGTTCCACATTCACCAGGTTGACGTGGGTGTGATCTCCGAGGAGTTCGTTGAGAGGTGCGGTATCCACGGCGCACATATCGCAGATCATTTCGATGCCTTGCAGCAGATTCTCCAGACGTGCATCATTATTCTCACGCCATGTGTTGAGTTCTATATTGGAGTTTTGCTTCTTGGTTACCTGATCCTCCAACTGCTTGATGAGATCGATCTGATCTTGCAGCGTGTTGGAGTTGTCACGTTTTAGTTCAACAATGTCCTCGAACAGTCGATTCACAGAGTTGTTCAGCAGCGTGATGTGATAGCTCATCTCGTTGGCGTAGTTGAAAAAGGAGTAGTAAAGACTCTCCTGCTGCTGGAACTTCTCGATCACCTCGTCCACATGACTGGAGTTTGTGTAGTCCAATATCTTCTTTAGCACCGAATTGTAGAGATTGATTTTCTTATTGTGCTTGCGACGGAATTCGTCCCGACGTTTGTACTCCTTCGGCTGCAGATCGGCCAGCACACGCTCCCGCCCCTTGCACTCCACAAAGGCGGTGTTATCCGCATCGGCGGCCACCTTCCGCATGATGCCCTGGAGCTCAATGCGTCGCAGTTCCCGCTCCTTGGTCTCACGCTTGGTGATCTTGTCGATCTTCTCGTAGACATCAATGCAACCATCGAATGTATTCAACGCATACTCGATCAGGTCTATCAGATACTTCTTGTCGCTGTTCAGTTTCTGCACCATCTTGGTGTATGAATCATTGAAAAAGGTGCGATGATTCAGTATGCGTATAAGCTGTTCCCGTAACTCCGCATTTGCCGCAGTAAAAGCGCACTCCTGACGTATGCCCACCTCCAATGAGTTCTCCAATATGTTCATCTTCTTGCGAACAGAAGCCACATGCGCCTGGTGCTGTTGCTCTGGTACGGTCAGACGGTTGAGATTATAGATCTGCTTGCGCACCCGACTGATCTCGCGTTCCATATTCATAATGGAGGTCTTTAGCTTGGTTATGTCCGAGGATAGGTTCTCTTGGCATTCCACATGGCAGCGTATCTGGCCCAGATACCGCTTATCCTTTTTCATATGCGTCGCTCCCCCTGCCACCCAGATCTGGGCACGTAGGTCGTTTTTCTCCTCCTCCAAGCGATCGATCGTGTTCTCATAGCTCGCATCGATAATCGTCTCATTGCGTGTCTTTAGCTTACTGGAGAGCAGCTTCTTGTACTCCCTCTGTCGCTTTCCCAGTTCCCGGTGTTTCAACAGATAGCTCTCCAGAAAGGCCGTCTTATCAAAAGTTTCAACAGCGGTGTTCTCCATTGTTTTTTATTAAATCCCAAACTTGCTTAAATTTGTGTTTTAAATAAATCTAATCAAATTTATAACGTGCGTTTCTGTGTTTTTGATTTCTGATGAGTGAAACGTGTAACTGAAATTTTAAGTAGACTCTAGATTGAAAGCCTACCAAACTACATATCAAGTTCCAAATAATGATGTAGCCCTAATAATATCGTAGCTACCGTCATCTCTGATAATTGGTTGATTATCTAAGAAGGTAAAGATTGTTGTTCAGAAAAACAGAAATATAAGAAAAAGTCATTATTTCCATTCATTAAAAGTAATTACGATTTAATTTTATTTTGCAAAGAGTTACTGCTGTGATATACCGGCAGATTCTAAGGCACGGAAAATTTTGGTTACGGACCAGATATACGTCGCTGTACGTAGATCATTACATAGTTCGAACATATTGGCAGATTTCTTAATTCCTATTGCAGCGGCTTCCATGACGGACTGCAAGGCGGCATCCACAATATCAGCCTCTGTGGTGCAGTCCCGGATTTTTTGAAGTTCTTCATTGGCTTCAATTTTAAGCTGGAATGGAGAAGGTAAGAAAAGAATCTAATTTCGATTGTTGATAACTCACATTTTTATCTCCACTTTTTGCTAGGGATTCATTGATTGAATTAATAATCTCCAGTATGGTTGCCGATGTTGCTTTGCTAGTCATCTTTCCATATGTTACGTGATTTAAATTCTTTAGATACTCAAAGTAGGATACGGTAACCCCTCCAGCATTGCAATACAGATCAGGCACAATCAGTACTCCCTTATCTAGCAATATCTTCTCACCAGCTGGCGTGGTGGGTCCATTGGCACCCTCCAGTATTAGTTTGGCTTTGATGTTTT
This sequence comes from Hypselothyrea guttata, assembly GCA_035045125.1. Lineage (NCBI taxonomy): Eukaryota > Metazoa > Arthropoda > Insecta > Diptera > Drosophilidae > Hypselothyrea > Hypselothyrea guttata. Next base: position 264,449 of record JAWNNJ010000972.1, read on the forward strand.
CAGCATTCTCACTTGTAATGACTTTCTGGGTAGCGCAGGGCATCAGAATATCGCACTCCGCCGTGATAAGATCGTCTTTATTTTCTGTGGCTTTGGGATAGCCTTTGAGAGATTTTTTCTCGCTTACATAGGCCATTGCATCCTAAGTTACACATTTGTTAAATCATGTCTAAGGAAAAGCTTTTCTCACCTACCTGAATGTCAATTCCATCCTTGTTAGTAAGGGAGTAACCAAATTCCTGTATGCCAATGATCTTGGCACCAGCCTCTTGGACGAACTGTGCTGCAAAGGATCCAACATTTCCGAAACCCTGCACAATAACCGTTTTGTCCTTCCAACCCGTCTTCCAATTCAACATATCCATCCAATCCTTGTCCTGCAGAAACATGTCACCCGACTTCCATACGCCCCTACCCGTAGCCGAGTTACGTCCATTGATACCGCCAATGTGTACGGGTTTTCCCGTCACTATAGCGGCTGCATTGATGTCCTTGTGGCCAAATGTCTTCATATACTGATCTACAATCCAGCTCATCTCCCTTGGGCCTGTGTTCACATCCGGAGCAGGCACATCAATGCCGGGTCCTATCATATTCCGCTTGAGCAGCTCCATGGTATATCTTCTGGTAATTGTCTGCAGCTCCTTGACAGTATACGTGGAAGGATCTATTCGAATTCCCCCCTTAGCTCCGCCGTAGGGCACGTTGACACAGGCGCACTTGAATGTCATTATAGATGCTAACGCCTTCACCTCGTGCTCATCCACATCCATGGCGTAACGTATACCTCCCTTGACGGGTAATCGATTACGCACATGATGAGCTCGGTAGCCCGTAATAATCTCATAGGTTCCATCATTCTTTACAATGGGAAAACTGACCTCCAGTGAGGTACAGACACTTCCAATCATTTTTAAAATGGCAGAAACTCTTGCCTGTTTTTCCTCGGGCTTGAAATGCGGATACTTATCCATTTCCTTAAGCAGTTGTTTCTCCGCAACCTGCGCCGCCTTGTGGTAATAGTAAAGCACCATAGCTGAGAATTCGGGATCCTTGTCCGTTGCGATCTGCTTCAAGTGTTCGGGCATTTGGTGTTCATAACGTCTAAACGGTTTGAAAGGGCCATGATAACGGCTTAGAGAGATCCTGAACATGCGGCGTAACATTTTAGGCAAATCGAAAACAACTAATATAATTTACAGACAATTTTGCTTTCACTTTAAAATTTTAAATCCGTCAGAGGTATACTGGAACTTCAATTTTACTAATACTACTTGTTTTATTTATATGTAATATTACAAATAAAAATTGGTTACATGTTAAAAACCTTTTTGTAGTCTGCACTTTTTAGTTAAAGAGTAAAACAGGTATAAGTTTGTGTAAATTTATGACGATAGTACTATATAGTCTTAAACCAAATAGCGAACTGAAATAATGCCAGGTTTATCTGTCCGTCTGTCGTCGATCTCAGGAATTAAATGCGCTAGATTCATCAAATTTGAACTGTAGGTAGGTATATATTATACGCAGATAAAATCTGTTTCAAATTTGTAATATCCAACTTTTTTCACCCACAAATCAATAAACACCAAGGATATTTTTAACGTAGAAAATGATGATACGGTTTTGTGCTTCAAGATCCTTTTTCGATTCAGATGTTTGAGTATTTGGTGTTTAAGACGTCCGGGAACATCAAAACTTTCACGTTTATGGTTATCGGTTTTGAAGCTATACTTATTCTTGTACATCATCATGATACATAAAATAAAATACTGGATGGATTTTTTTGAAATATTTGTTTATTATGGTATAAATACACGTAAAGTAAATTTCAAATTTGCGCTACATAATACGTGGCTATGGGGCTAGGAGCTAGGAGCTATGCTTAAATATCTCTAGAGCTATACACAAATGTTAACATAGGTAGCAATATGTTTAATTTTTTTGTTTGTATTTTTTTGTTGTTTATATTTATTTTCGTGTTTTCTTGTTATAAAAAAATAACTATGTATATAAGAGTTAAAGAGGCATATCATATCGTATATTTGCATATGTTTAAAACGTTTGGATTCGCAGGGAAGCGCAGCAGAGTGTTTAAGGTGGGGAATTGGGGATAGCTTAATGGGGAGCCTAGCTTAGTTCTAATTAGAGTTTACACATAAATTAGATAGAAACTACAACTAGTGTTATTATATATTGTACATAGATTATTATGATAGAAAGCGACCCCGTTTTGAATGAAGAGTAACAAAAATATGTAAGAAGATATCACTTTGGGGACATGCACGTGCTTATGGCCTCTCTTTAAAACTTGAATGGATTAATTAGTTAGAACTCTCTTCTCTCTCTCTCTCTCTCTCTTTCTCTCTCTCTTTGTCGACATTGCACAGAAAATTTCACTGATTGTTGAATTATGTGATTTGAAACGAAACAAATGTCATAATGCCTACTTGAAACTGGTATTAGCTGTAGTTACTTAGCGTACTTAGTGTGTAGAGCTTAGGCCTAGCTTGAACTTATGCGATTAATTTCAAATTAATACAAAAGTCTAATTTACAAATACAATAATTAATTATGCAGTTAGTTAAGCAATTAAACAATTAATTACAATTACAATTACAATTAGAATTACAATTACAATTACAATTATTTATGACGTTGCGTTGCCCTAACACATTTAATCTCGCAGCAAAGCATTGCTTAAAATATAACATCACGCTTGCAATCTTTTACACGCTCGCAAGTATCTTTTACACTTGAGTACTATATATATATATATATATATAATAGATCTGCTTCTGCATCTGTAACTGTATTTATGTCCTCTCAGATCACTCCAGGCTATCTGCTGTCTGCTAGTCCACGTCCTTCTTCTCTATCTTCAGATCGTACTTGGCCACCAGCTCCTCTGGCGTATGTCTGCAAGCAAAGCAAAAGATACTTTAGCATATGAAAGAAGTTGCAGATAGATTCGAGAACTTACCCCACCAGATTCTGCAGATCGCAGACAAAGCGATAGACATAGCGCTTGCCCGCTGTCTTGTGTATGATGTTCTTGTCGTAGTAATATCGTAATCCACGGCTCAGCTTCTCATAGTTCATCTTGGGCTTGTTCTTCCTTATGCCCCAGCGACGCGCCACCTAAAATAAATAAGAAACAATAGAACATAAATAATGCGTTCTCCACAATATAATAAATATTTCTATTGGTTATTGGATTTCTTTTTATTTCTTTTCTGTAGCATACTTTTAGGATGACTGTACTAATGTGCGAGCGCACTATGGGGCAAACCCCAACAACTTCGGCATAAATTTACAATTTTAAAGATAGAGACTTGGAATTTTACACAAATATTTGTCACACTTAAATAGAATTTCGGATTTTTTTTTTGTAATTGAACCACGCCTTCTTACTCGCCCCCTAGAGGGGTATGGGGAAAAAAATAAATGTGGAATAATACCAATTTCAAAGATAGGGATTTCCAATTTAAGACAAATATGCATATGAAACTCTGATATATAATTTTTTAATTTTATATTCAATTTAACCACGCCTTCTTTTTTATCCGCCCCTTAGATAATTTCTTAATTATTAACAAATGTTTTGATATTGTATTATTACACTTTGTTATTTATTAGCGCTCGAAACGAATGCAATATTGTACCTTCAATAACTTTTGTGTTTATTCACCGATTTCGGAACGCTTTTCAGGGTACATAAATAAGATGCCATAGAGTGTATAATATAAATAACAAACCTCTATGTTCGATGCTACGATACTACGAGAGTTACACGACTTTAAATTGGTTTCTATCGAATAAAACTCATCGTTCATATAGACGGAAAAACGGACATGACAATATCGACTTATTTTTTTTTTCGAAATAAAGCTTTTTAAAGCGGGAAGGATTCTAAAAAAATGATCTAAAAACAGGTGAACTATTTTCGAAACTACTACTACTACTAGGGGTCTAAAAATATGCTCAAGAAGTAAACTGAAATATAAGTGGCAACGTCCTTTGACTCACCTCATCGGGATCCGTTAGCTTGAACTCCCAGCCATCGCCCGTCCAGGAGATGAAGCTCTGGCAGCTCTTGTCCAGCAGCAGCTCCAACAGGAACTGCCACAGCTGTATGGGCCCGGAGCCGGTGAAGCAGGGCACGCCCCCCTGCGTGGTGTAACCGCCCAGCAGCGTCTTGTCCAGCCCCAGGGTTGTCATATACGCCGCCGGATGCTGATGCGCGTGTGCGCCCCACTGGTCCATGTTGCCCTGGCCGCCCATCGACTGGAACTGCGCATCGTAGGGCGTGAACTCCGGCGGAAAGGCCTCGTGGAAACGGGAGCGACTGTACGAATTGTAGAAATCCGGACTGCCGTCCATGTAGCCGTTGCTGTTGGTGCTGCCGCTGCCGTTGCCGACGCTGGACGCCTGACTCTGATGCTCCTGCGTTGAAATTGTGCTGTGATAGTCGCTATCATCGCCACCGCCTGCCGCGCCGCCACCTCCCCCGCTGCCGCCGCCGCCACCGCTGCCGCCGCCACCACCGCTGCCGCTGCTGTAATGCCCGGCCGCTGCGGCCGCCGCCAGATGGGCGGGCAGGCCGTAACTGCTGAGATCCGTGGCATCGTTCTGGCCATTGGAGCCGTAGCCAGAGTTGCCAGACTGCGTGCCCGGCTCCTCCTTCAGCTGATGCTGGTAGAGAGCTGCTGCCATAGCTGTCATATAGTTAATATCATTGTTGTTATTGTTGTTGTTGTTGTTATTATTGTTGTTGTTGCTGCTGCTGTTGTTGTTGCCGCTGCTGTTGCTGCTGCCCGCATTGCTGTTGGCGTTGCTGCTGCTGTTGTTGCTGTCAGCAGCATTCTGTTGCTGTTGCTGCACGCCAGGGGGCAACATGCTGCTGCTGCTGCCATTGTTGTTGCTGCTGCTGCTGCTGTTGTTGTTGTTGCTGCTGCTGTTGTTGCCATTGGCATGCTGTTGCTGCGGGGGCGGGCTGTTGTTGCTGCGATCGTTGTTGCTGCTGTTGTTGTTGTTGCTGTTGTAGCCTGCAAATTAAAAATAAAGCAAAAGACATATTAAAGCAAAATGTTTAGAAAATATTCAAATAATATTAAGAGTAGAAAAATTAATATTATTAAAAAATAAAAAATTAGAACTTAAATCTTTAAAAATTTTAAATATAATAATCAATATTTAAAAAAAATTTAATTGATATTAATAAGATATTCCAATAATTAAATATACTTAACGAAAATTAATAAATAATTCATATATCTCTTATACGATCTATAAATAATGAAAATTAATAAAATAAACTATTTTTCAATTAATAATATACATATGTACAAATTATATACAAATTAGTAATATAATTTATTTGTATTTTTTTTTAATATTTTTATTTAATTTATTCCTTTTTAATACATTTTATTATGTTATTTTATCAATATTTTTAATATTGTATATATTATTATTTTAATACTATCTTACAATAAATAAATATTTTTTAAATGTTATGTTCCATATACCTATATTATTTTTAATAATTCATAAACATATTGTATTGATTTTCGTTATTATTTCTATATTTTATTTAAATATTTAAGATTAAAATCTTTATAGGAAATTTGGCTTCACATATTCAATCCTCAGTTTCAAACGAAATTGAATGAAATTCCTTTTATAAATCTATCTATAAGGAAAATTTAAATCTAACTTTTTGCATGTCCTTATAAAAATGGCCTTAAAAAGGATTTCGCCCCCTCCCCGTTGTATCTGTGAGTAGCATAACTTGTTGCAATCCTTTTCAATTGTGTTTTGATCTAACCCTAAGCTACAATCAACAGTTGCAGCCGCGTTAGATGGGGCGTCTCTTTGGCACGAACGTCGCATTCGAATTTCGAGGGCAAACACTTCGGAAGCCAATCAAAATTCGAAGCGCACACCAATGCGCTTAGAGGAAACATAGATACGCACGCACACACAAGCGGAGTGTGTGTGTGAAAAGCGAGAGAGCGGGCTACCCGTTCAGCACACACACACACTGACTCTCTCTCTCTCTCTCTCTCTGGGCAGTCTCTCGCGTTTCTCACGCTACATTAATTGCAAATACGTCGAAATTTAACACATATGTACGTGTTAAGCTACGAAAACCTGTTGAGATACACACATATACACACGCAGAATAAAATACTCACACACACACATACAGACGAATGGAGAGACCCCAATGCTGCCTCACTCGCTCGCTCTCTCGCTTTGGCAGCCGCAAAAGCTTTTTCACGTTTTCCCATTCGCTCGACAACGGTATTGCGCAGATACAAAGATACAGATACACACATACACTCACAGATACACACATACACTTACAGATACAGAGATAGAGAACGTTCAGCCGTTGGCTGAGGCAAGCATCACAATCGCATCAAAGAGTTGGGTGCCTCCCACTGCGCCTCTACGCGCAGCTCAGCATCTGTGGCAGGCAGCCAAGGTTGAGCGATTGTATCTTGTATCTGCAACTAGTGCGATGTATCTGCCACTCGACGTGCCTTCAACAATTCGGCATTTATCTGCCCATCTTAACCTTCAGCCTAGTCTATCCAACTACATCTCTATCAAGCAAAGCAAGTAATCGGTTTTTTGAATTATATATCTGTCTTAGGGATATAGGAATATGTATCTTTCAATCTGTATGTCTAAATAAATATCTATATTGCATATATTTATTTGTATTGAATTTATTTAAATCTCGACTAAAATAAGTTGGCCAAGACAAATTTGATTATGATTATAAGTTTATCAAACAAAATTAAAATTTTATCAATTTAAAAAAATGTGACATCAAAAAAGTCAACCAACAAAAATTAAATTACAAATTAAACTTGATCATAGCAAAATTGAAATATAAACAAAACAAAAAGATTTCGAAAAAAGATAATAATAAAATATAATTCGTAATACGGTCAAAATGAAATCAATTTAAACGAATTTATAGGTATCTATAACTATAAGATTATTTAACTTACTCTACATTAAAGTTTCTACTTATTTATCTTTTAATATAACTTTGATTTACAATAAATAAATATTTAAAAAAAATATAAAAATAAATTTATCATTATTTAAGTTTCTTCACATACAAAAACATAGTTACTTTTATTTTTATGCACATAAAAATAACGATCTTTTTATCTTCCTTATTTACTTTCTGTTCATCAATATCTATACCTTTTAATTTAACTATTTAAGAATCAGTCGATCTAAATATTTTTATACTTAAAATTGATCTTTCAATGTATATCTATTCGAAAACATGTTTATATAGATAGAAATATGATTTCTTTATCTCATAATAAATATTTTTTTAATTTAATAATTGCTTTTTCTTGTAATATGACTTCAAATATAACTTGTAAATACTAAGCAAGCCAAGTTTCTATCGATTCAACTATCTATCTGTCAATTTAAGTATCTTTTGCAAGCATGTATCTGTAAGCTATTTAAGCACTTAGCTAACAGTTTGTGTGAGTATCTGTAACTGTATCTGTGTAATATAGCAGCTAGGCAGGCCGCGCAATGGGGTATTTAACACCAACAGCCGCAAATCTCCTCCCTCTCTGCGAGCAACTTGTTGCGTGTTGCTGTTGTGCGGTTGATGTTGCTGGCGGGCGTTGCACACAAACGAATTACAATTTAATTATGCCCTCAACTGAGGGTTGTCTGTATGTATGTGTATTTCACTGTGTGTGTGTGTGAGCTGTGGCGCATCTTTGAGATACTTTTCACACTCGAACACCTCGCAGTGTAATTAAAATTGGAAAACTGTGCGGCATTTGATGTTTTGGCAAATATTTGCCGAGTTGAAGCTGTGCTGCTGCTGTACCTGAACTAAAGAAGTTAATATCCGAATCCGTGTAGTATCCATTGCCAGTTGCTGTTGTTGTTGCTGCCGTGACGGCAGCTGTTGCTGCTGGCGCATAATCGCCAAAGGCCATATCGTTGAAGTAGCCCAGGCCCAAGGAGGCCGCAGTGGAGCTGCCCAAGGCGCCGGCTAGGCCATTGCCAAAGCCGTGCGAGGAGGAGCCGCTGGAGGAGGCGCTGGAGCTGGAGCCGGAGGATGCGGAGGAGGCGGTGTTGCTGCCCGTGCTGCCGCCGGAGAGACGATGTTGCTGCTGCTGCTGTTGTTGCTGCTGTTGCGTGGGCGATACATAATGCTGTTGCTGCAGCAGCTGTTGGTGCTGCTGATGCTGCTGTTGCTGATGCAAATGTTGCTGCTGCTGCTGTTGCTGGTGATGGTGATGTTGCTGCGGCAAATGTTGCTGTTGCTGCATATGCGGCAAATAGCTGGAGTAATTGTCATAGCTCTGCAGCACCATGTTGCTGGCGGGTTGCTTCGATGTTGCTGCTGTGTAGTTGTAGTTGATGGCCGTTTGGCAATTGTTGTTGTGATTGATGCTGTTGCTGGCAGACAATTGGGACAAGTGTCTGAACTGCAATTGTTGCTGTGAATCGTTGAGTGTTGCTGCTGCCGCTGTTGCAGATGTTGCAGTTGTTGCTGCTGCTGTTGCTTTGTCGTTGTCCGACGCGTTGTTTGCACTGATTATGCTGGCATTGACTAGGAACGCAGAGGGCGGCATTTCTTAGCGTTTTCCAATCTCACAATTGTCAAGAATTGAAACCGACTAACGAGTGTGTTGCACGTCATTCGACTTGTTCGATAATCTACCATAAATTCTCTCGATGCCACACCCCCTTCCTCTCTCTCTCTGTGTCCCTCTGTCCGTCAGTTGCTGCTCGGTTTATTCAAATAATATTCAAACTGCGGGATTTGTGCGTTGTCCACACAATTGACAATTGCGGCTTCACTTTATGCTGGTGCTACTTGCAGTCGTATTAAAATTGATTTCATTCCACTGTACTTTTAATTTTTGCACTGACACAAACACAAAACGCATAAAAACACAGCTCTCTCCCTCTCCTCTCTCTCTCTCTCTCATGCGGGTCCTAATCAATTGAGCTGGGCTCTCGAATACATTTATGATATGATGTGGGCTGAGATTTTTTACTTAGTCAGCCTCCATTCTCCATTATCCATTCTCACTCTTCCAGTTCTGATTAGTTTTTGTGGATTTCAGATTTAATTATTTTTTCAAGTGTCATTTATTGGACAGTTTTTTTTACATATAGCTATTTCTATATAAGTTCAATTTAAATTTTTTTTGTAAATTAATCAAAAACATTTTCTCAAAGATTTATTTTGATTAAAAGTTATTTAGTTTTTAGTCTTGTATTTTTATGTTAGTTGTAATTTATTTTTATTGGCATAATTATTTTTTTTATTATTATTAAAAGCAGTTTCATTAGCACTTTTTTGAATTTTGCTTATATTTTTAATTTTTTATTATATGTTTGTTTTAATATAATAAATTAATTAACACTTTAATGCATCAGAATTAATTTTCAACTTCAGATTGTATTTTGTTCAAATTTTAATTATTTTGCAAAATATTTTTTGTTCAGCTTCCGTTTGATATAATTTGCACTGGCTGTTAGGCGTTATTATTTTTTTTTTTGCTGTATCTTTGGGTATTAATCTGTTGTTATTTATGCTGGAATTCCGTCGCAGTTTTGCAGTTTTGATTAAATAAAAAACACTCAACACTTGGCGCAATTTAATGGCATTTAATTGTGGGCATTCTGAGAGATTATTTGCCGCGTATTAAATGTAACTTGATAATTGAATGCGCATATCGTACATACTTTATATATGGTATATATCGCTCACATTCGCTATATATAGCCTTAGCTTTATTTTTTCTTTTTTTTTATAATTATCCTTATTTGTTTGCTGCTGGGTTTTATCAGCGCTTTTGAATTTTCATTCATTGAGCAGCGGCGTATGCGTAATTTTCATTGCTTTTTCACTGCTCCTCGGTCACTGTTTTGGGCTTCACTTCTCAGTCACTGTTTCGTGCGTGCGTGCGACGGCCGAACGCTCTGCTGCCTTCGACATCCGTTCAAGAACTGAAGTTGCCCTGAAGTTGCGCCTCTTGTTGTTGCCTGCGATGACGACGACGACGACGAACAACGAGCGACGCTGTCCGTGTCTGTATTGGTGTCTCTATCTGTGCTTCGTGCGCTCACTCGTATCTATGTGGGAGCGAGCCTCGTGTGCGCTCGGCTTCCAACAACAACAACACGAGTCATACACTCACACACACACAGAGGCACACACACACAGATACTCTCGCTCCAACTAATGTGCCATTGGCAATAATAATAATCATCATCAAGAAGCAGGCGTTCTCACTCGCTCGCTTGCTCTCTCCCTTGCTCGCTCTTCTCGCTCTCGCTCTCAGCGTCTTTGCTTTACTTATTAAATTTGCATTTATTTATGCATGGATTTTAACCAAACTTAATTTTAGTTAAATAGGTTTTTTACAAATAATCTAATTAATTTTCTTTACATATTTTTATAACATTTTTAAAATTAAATATTAGCCCAGAAAATGCTTTAAAATAAATTGTAATTATTAATACATTAATTTTAGCTAATATTATCTCAAACGTTAATTTATGTAAAAAAAACCAATTAATATTTTATAGATTTTTTTAATAAATTTTTAAAGCCAAAATTAGGCGTGAAATAAGTTTATAAATAAATATTCAAATTAAGTTGTAATTATTATTTTATAGAATTTTTTTTAATAAATTTTTAAACCCAAAATTTAGCGTAACAAATGCTTTTAAATAAGTTTAAAAATCTATAATAAAATTATGTTGCATTTATTTATGCATGAATTCTAGCCAATAATAGCTCTTAAACGCTAACCACTTAATTAATATTTTACATATTATTTCATACATTTTTAAAGCCAAAACAAAAAATAATTTTAAAATATCGTTCCAAAATAGCTCTTAAATATTTCAATTTACGTTTAAAATGTGTAGGACACATTTGCTGTTGTAATGATTAGCTGTAAAACTGTTTATAACATTTTCAAATTGCCAAGTTCAACAAAAGTTATAGGTAATAATGTAAAATGCCCAATTCTATATAGAATAGAGACATAAAAATTCTATTAAAATCTTTTGCGGCTGCAAAAATATTCGAAAAAAGATTGTTTATGTCATTTTGGCAATCTGTGAACTGGCAGAAAAGGCTAAAAATAGTTGTGGCAGTTATTAGAGTCGAGTCTAAGTACAGTTGACCATGCAAATTAGCTCAAGATCATTAGCAAAATGGCCAACGATCTGTGTGTGTGTGTTCAAGTGTGTGAGTGTGTGTGTTGTGTTTGTGTGTGTATGTGTGGGCAGCAGCTCATCAAGCAACGCCAACATATATTTCGTTGATGGACCACTGAAAAAGCGAAATACAAAAAAAGTATCTCACAGATACGCCGCTCTCACACACACGCACATAATTGGACAAAGTTGGGATTGGCTGCTGCTGCTGCTGCCGACGTCTTATGTATGAGATCATAAGCAACAACAACAACAACAACAACAACAACAACAACAACTGCTAACGGCCAACAACCCAGAAAAAAAAGCTGCAGACTTGCCCTCAGCTGCTTCTCTATTTTTTCTACATTTTCAGTACGTGTTTTTTTTGTAGTTGTCATAATAATTTGTTGAAAATCTTTAAGATTTTTTTTTTATTTTTCTTTTTTGCGTTGTATAATTGTTGTTAAAATTTTAAAAATGGTGGCGACTATATGAAACGTGTTGTCGCGCCATTTGTGGCAATAGCCAATAGCAACAAAAAAAATGTGGCAAAAAATGGGCAAAAATTATAAAAAATGGTAGTGCGCATTACGTGAAGTACGAAAAGACACGTTTACATGCTGTCAAAACTCCACAACAATTGAAGATTACAGCAGACCGAAAAATATACTAAATAAATAAGCAACATTTTATACAATTACAAATTACAAAGTAAGTGGCAAAGTAATCAAAATATTTTGTGCATTTTTATTTGGTCAGCCATTGAAAATTTTTATAGGCGGACTTATCAGGCGCCTATCAGTTGAATAAATGCGTGCACTCTACTGATAAAAAGCACAAGAGGAAAGCGGCTGAGTCGGTAGCAACTGACAGTGGAACATAGTAAAAAATTATAAAAAAAAAAAAAATAAAAATAAAAAGGTAATTAAGTATTTTAAATAAATATAAAACACATCAAGAAACAACTAGTTCATTGTAAAAAAAATAATACACTTTTTTTGTAAAATTTTTAGGTAAAAAGAGCACTACAAGAAAGATCTAAATCTTTGGGTAAAAAACTGAAGCAAACGACAAAGAGATGGACAAAACTTGGAAAGAATAATCACAGTGTATCATTTAATATTAAAGTTGTAATTGCCAAATAATTTCAACTCGAAAAGTGAGTAAATTTTGTAAATTATCACCACAAAGCACATATACCCTATAGCCTTTTTAGGTACAGTGAACTGCTGCAGATATGGCCTCTAGCAGCTCAAGTATTTCCTGGAAAAGCGCTGCAAATATGTATTACCTTCGATGTGCTTTTATTTCTTCACCTTGCTGATAAAGCATAAAAACATGCCAATTCTATTTCGAGGGAAAAACATGTTGAGGAAACATGCTAATAATTATGTTCTGCTGAATGCAGTGGAAAAACAGTTAACAGCTGTTGACCATTTTGGGAGGGGGGGCTCAGCCAAATAAGGCTGGCCCAAACTTGAGCATAAATAATAAATATTATTAGTTTGTACTTTTTTTTTTGTTTTTTTGGACACTTACAAATTCTGCACGGCACACGCGGCCTATAAGCAAGGTAACAGGCAGAGGGCCTAATGTAAAGAACATACATAAATATATATTTGATATTTATTCTTTTTGATTTGCTGCGTAAAGTGGCAAGAACAATGGAAGCGGAAATACACAAAAAACAAAAAGCAGAAAACTAAAGAATAAATAAAAAAATACGAAAAAAAAAGTGAGCGAGGCAATGACAGCTGTAGTTGGCAAGAGAGATAGAGAAGAGAGAGGGACAGAGAGAGTAGGAGACAATGCTGTTGATGATGTTGATGCGCCTCGCTTACGGCCGTTTCCGGTTGAAGCACGTGCGCAGTAAGCAGCCAGGAGACGGAGAGGGAGAGGCAGAGGGAGAGGGAGCGGTGCCCCAGCAGCAGCAGCAACCACCGCAAAGCAACCAATCACAAAATCAGAGAATAAACCGTATAACCCCGAGACGTAGAGCTATATCCTTTCGACTGCTTGCTCAAAATGCACACGTTCAAATTTCAAACGAAGACGACGCACATGATAATTAAATGTGTAAGGGAATGAATAACAAATGAATACGTATTCAAACACTCACCTCACCTCACACACTCATTCACTTACTTGAGTGCTCGTTGGTGTGTGCCAAAAAGGATTGGGATTGCAAGGCGTTGCCCAAGCAGCTAAAAATGCTGTTGAATTTCAATTAAAGCAAGGCTAGGCGAAATCTTACCCTTGCAACACCCGCCTGCCCCGCTTGCCCCTCCTGCCACAGCTAGACAATGGCGTAGACAATCCTGTTGCCAATAAGGGATTACAATTTAATGCAATAACGCGTTCCAGCCGTAAAGTTGTACAACTGCCTAGGGGCAAGCACGGCAGGGAGTAGCAGGAAGCGCCTACTTTGCCCGAGAGAGAGAGAGAGGGGCGGCGCATGCAGCAGCTGTTGTGGGCGTGGCAAATGAGATAAACGCAGGCAGCAGCCAGCAGACAGCAGCACTCGCTGACACTTGAGCCTCAGCATTGATATCAAATGATAGCCAGGCACACGTGTTGCCAGCGGAGAAGGAAGCAGAGACCTAGCTCAAGCTATGTAGGTCTAAAGCAGTAGCCGCAATCTCAGCGCGTTCTATGCTTTTGATACCCTGTACTTGGGAAAATTATAAAAGGGTCTATTAAATTGGTCTGAGACGCCATAAAGTATGTACATATCATGATCACCACGATAAGCTGAGTCGATATAGACATGTTCGTCTTTCCACTGTATGAACTTTTAGATCTTGCAAATTGTTAGAGCTAGAGCAACCATGTTTGGTACTTGGGTTTTCCTATTCATTAAGCAGATCCAGGTTGTTTTAGATTGGCGATACCTCCTCTTTTTTCACCGCAAATCACGAAAAACCACTGCAGCTACAGTTTGTAACTTACGGACGTGTTATTTGGCATGTTTGTAGCCTATGGTATTCTCTATTGATGCTGTGAATTGCGTTATGATAGGATAAGAAACAGCGAAGATATGCAACAAACAATTCCCTTTTTTTATTAGAAGGGGTAGGGAAGTGGCTTATGACTACACGCCTAGCTTGCCTCTGTATGAAAGGCAATTATCCAGTGATTATTGAAACACAAAGAGTGGGATCTCCTGCTGTCGGTTACGTCCGACTGCTCTGCAACGTACTCTATACTTTGTTTTTGGTCTTTTAGTAAGCACTTCCGCTCTTGCCGCTTGCTGCTTGCCGCTTGCTGCTTGCCGCCTTGCCACACGTGTCGCGCCTTGCACTAATGTAAATCGGATGTCAATGCAGCGTGATGTGTGTATAAATGAGCAGAGAACAGAGAAATGTGTAAGAGAGAAGCCAGAACCTGTTGCAAGCCAAGCAAAATATAAATAAATAAATAAATAAATAAAAAACTGTTAGCCAGCAAAACGGAAGGAAATCATAAACACAGAGGCCCAGTCGTAGTCTTAGTCTTAGTCGTAGTCGTAGTTGTTGCTGATGTTTTGACACGCATACTATCATAATTACAGCTGCAGCTACTACTCTCCCCCTCTCCCACACACACACACACATACCACACACACACACCTGTTGCTGCTTCCGTGCTGCGCTGGCTAAGAATAATATCAATTTTCCACGTAAACTGCAGCTGAAGCTGGACGAGATGCGTCCGCAATTTAACTATATAGAACAGCAGCCGATTGGCAAATACACTGAGCGAAATGTCAGTGTAACAAATGCAAAGGCCAAGTTTAAATAATATTAATAAAATAAGAATTTTAATATTCATGGTTAGCTTAAGAACAATTTTCGTACTTGCTTATCAAAAATATTATTAATTAAAATGATTTATAATTTTTCCCATTCATGGATAACTTCCTTAATAGATATCATATGATATATCCTTTAGTACTTATATAAATAAATGTAATTTATTATATTTTTCTTTATTTATTTTATTTTTATTATTTATATTATTTTTAATTGAAGCTAGCCTTTAATACCAAGACAGTCGGAATAAATATTTATATATATGACTTGCATTTAAATCAATTGCAATTTGTGACAAGCAAATCTATGCTGGTTTTTCGCACAGTGTAGCTGCTGTACCTGTGCATTTTGACAACAAAATAAACAGATGCAGCACTAAAGATATGCTTTGATTGTTAGACTTGTAAACAACACATACAAAACACAAACAACAGAGCCTCAAGATGCTGATGAGAATGGGAAAGAGACTCCACATAATACTATATATACCTATACATACATATATATCTGTATGTGTGTGTGTGTGTGTATCTGTGTGTGTGTGTGAATTGCATTATCTTGGCAGCTCCTTGGCGCGCATGTAGAGCGGAAATGAAACCAGATACCTTGATAGAACGAACGCATGTTCCAGAGGCAGCAGCAGGAGTCGCATCCCCCCTGTTCCTCTCACTCTCTGAAATGATCTCGAACGATCTGCCGAGTCTGATGAGGCAAGATGTAATGATCTGGCCATAAATGAGGCTTGCGTATACAAATTATATTGATCTAGGCACTTGCTTGATTAATAATTCAACTTGTTGATCTTTGCCACTAATGCCAAACTATTTACAATCTCGAAAAGACATTGATCTTGGTTCGCATCGTGACGAGCTGCTACCGTGGACTAACATATTAATACAAGTAGTATCTGGGTGCATTGATCTTGACCTGCATGGGAATCATGTGCCAAAGGAAGTGAACTCTTTCAGTTATGCCCCACAGCTGATCGCTAGCAATTTGCCCCGAAAGGAAGTGACAAGGCAAGTGATCTTTTCTCAAATGCTAGGTGTTTAGCAAAGAGATTCCACAACATTGTATGCAGATCGTGTACAATTAAATTCTCGGAAATAAAAGACGGTAGCAAACTCTTTGCCAATTGATCTCAAGTGAGCTATCGCTTGAATAAGCAATCGAACTGCATAATTGTTAGAGGAAGTGACAGGATAAATGTTTTTTAGTTTGAAAGGAATGGGTTTTGGGTGAAGGAATTGGACCCTCTGATTCAAGGGAATATTTTACAAGATAAAACATTATTTATTAAAGGAAGCGACAGGAGAAAAATCATTGGTATGCGAAACAGTATGAGTTCAAACGGTCGAAATTATTTTGATAAGGTTAAGTTAGAGGTTTAAGGACCTTCATCTAGGTATCTAATTCCATTCAGAGTCATATTAGTTTTATCTGCATTAGAAACCTATATTTGTTGAAAGAAGAAATAGGATAAATCTTCGGCTTTAGAGAAGGATTCACATATGGATCTCTTAGCTATATATCTTAAGAGATATATCACTAAATATCAAAATAAAATTCGATATTTGTTAGAGAAAGTTACAGGAAGTTTGGGTTTTTGAGAACTACATCCTAGGGTTTAGTCGTAAAATTCTACAATTTTGGCAAACTCTTTAATGAAACCTGAGATATTAGAATCTTAACTGAGTTTCAAGAGATCTATAAGTTGATCAAATTTTAATGAAATCAAAATTAATCAGACGCAATCATTAAACTTTGGGTATACTTTATAGAGGTACCATACATTTAATTTGCAGAAATTTGTTAAAATTGATATAGACAACAGAGACCAACAAGCATCAACCGATAAATCCTTGCTTAATCAGCGTTTTGTATAGTTATTTTCAGGGAAGCCTGTAGGAGAATTCCCATTACTTGCAGCTCTGGGGTATATTCGTCAGCTGTGCACAGTTGTTGAGTCCTGAAACATGTTTTGAGTGACTCGCTAAATGGCTCATTTAATGCCGTTTCCCACTGTTCACAGAAGGTGGCATGCGGTCAACGGCAACAGTAACAACACCAACAACAACAGTAACAGCCACGGTAACAGCCACGGTAACAGCAACAGCAACAACAATGTAAAGCACAAACGAATGAGGCTGAAACGCAGCAGCAGCAGCAGCGATCAGAGGGCAGCGAGCAGAGGGCGAAACGCAACTCAAGCGTCTGGCTGAACGTCAAATTGTGCACCTGTCCAACTATCACCATGACTACGACAACAGCAACAACTGCAACAACTACAAAATTCGGACAACATGTGTGCCCTGCGGAGAGTCCGGCTGAGAAGAGAAGAGAGAGAAAGACGGCGACCCCAGGACAGCACAACTGTTGTCAGCAGTGCTGACAAAAACGCTATTTTACCGTCAAATCTTTTTGAAAAAACATTTGCTCTAATTGGTGAAACTGCCGCCAAGCGGAATTTAGAAATATTTTTTTAAATATAATAGTTTTTTGAGTTATTTCTTAAATTTCAATATTCATGTAATATTAAAAAACAAATATAGACCTGTCGTCAATATTTAAATCGATGTTTGCCAATAACCTAATTATTTTAAATCGAAATTTTATATGTAGCGTGAATAAGCATTCACTTTTCACAACTCTTGTTGGCATTCTAAATTTCAGCAGGCATTTAAAGAATTTGAGATTGTGATCTCAATCTTAAAAAATCTTGAAAAAAATCTGTTTTTGGGCTTATTTTGAGAAATTTGTTTTACCTATATTTAAGTGGGTTTCCCGTCAAAAACAGTTTATTTTTCTCTCGAAGAATCTTGACAACACTGTTTTTCCGTGTCTGCCTGAGTTTGCGCTTTTTTTTGTTTCAACATAATTTGTAGCCAGATTGTGTGCCACACACACACACACACACACACATGCTTTCTCTCTCTCCCTCTCTTTCTCAATCCATCTCTCTCACACGCAATCGCCCACACATTTCCGAGTTGTTGGTTCCGAGCTGTGAGCGCTGTGAGAACACTGCGAGATGCAGTCAGGCGATAGGGAAGTAGGATATTAGAATGTCAGAAGGATCGGCTACCTGCCAGGCCAATTTGGCTGCCCCCCTCACTCCCTTCCCGATCACTGCACTTGTGTTTCATTCATAAATTTTGAAATCTCCGCACAGACAAAAGACACCGAACCTGAGAGCTCAACTCAGCTGAACTGAACTGTATCTGAATTGAACTGCATGTTCTTTGGGCATCTTTTCTTCTACTTATGGCATCGATACGGAACTAAAGGAAGTAAATTACCGGATGTTGTATACTCATTTGCTTGTTGTGTTCTTTTCAGCAACGTATACAACAATATCCTGCGGCTTTTTTTTCGCATTCAATGCAACCTTGCTCATTTGTCATGCTGTTCTCGGTTCTCCTTTCTCGGTTCTCCATTCTCTCTGCTCACTTTTCGCATGAAATGACCAATAAACCTGCCCCCCTGCCTTTTGAAAGCATTTGATATCAGGTATACCTATATTAATTGCATTTCGTAGCTCATTAATTGCACATATGCAATGGTTTTTTAATAGTATACCCTCCAGAGCAGAGTCCTACGATATGGTTAGTCTTTCCCACGCATTGCTGCTGTGGGGGTTGTCGCCTTAACTACAAATTTTCAAATTGCTTGTTTTCCTTTTTTTTTTTTTTTGATAAATTGTACAACAAATGTGAAACACGCTCTATGACAGAGGGAGAAGGAAGGAGGAGAGTAGGGTGCAATACAAACGCCCTTAGTGCAGGTTCCAGCTCATTGCGTCTAAAAGTTTTGTCCTGCGCAAAGGGACAATATTTTTAGCGTGGGAGTAAAAATATTTTGTAGTCATATTTTGCTATAGGGAACAAAAAAAATATTTCAACAGTTAATTGCTTTACGTAAACAACTTAATTAAAAACTCAACTTAATTAAAAACTAAGGAACAACTTTTTCAGACTATAAATAGTTGTAATATTAAATGATACCAGAGCCAGTCTCAGTTTAAATAATATCTAAAGAGAGCGTTTATTTACTCCGATAAAAAAAACGAACTTAAATTAAATTTAAAATAAACATAAATACACAATAATTTTATATATTTTCAAATAAAATGATCTAGCTGAATTAAATTAATTAAACGAACCGAGAGGCCTTTTATTACATTTTTAACTTAATTTAAAATAAACTATTGGAATAAGATAACGACAAACTTTAAATTAGAATATATAGAAAAATTATCTAATAAAATTGTGTCTATATTTGTTCAATTTTTGTAAATTCTTTAATTTTATTTATTATTTCTGAATCTTTGATTGCAACTTTTGGATGCTTGAGTGCTTAATGAAAAATTCGTATTTATCATTGGTAATTTTTTTTAGTTATTTTCTAATTTGAACTACATTTTGATGAAACATTTTTATTAAATTACAGCCGAGTCTTGGCCATTACCGACCCCTAAAATAGAGGTCAAGTGTCGAAGTGTTTAAACTGCGATGCCTTATCTATGCAAATGCAGGCAAGAAAGCGAGCACTACAAGTGCCAGCGACTACGTAGAGTCAGAGTCTGGGCAAATAGTGGGGACATATGGCAGGTAAACAAGTGAAACAATATGAAAACAACATCAACAACATTTACAGAGCAACAGCAACAGCAACAACAACGAAAACACTCAAAACAAAAACAAATCAGCTGCGCAAGCGCAGAGATCAAAAGACGCAACGCCGACAGCAGTTGGGATAGGATGGGATGGGCCTGAGTTGAGCTGAAATTGCAAGGGCCGCGGAGCAGCGAGCGAACGAGAAAAATTAAAAGCTAAAACAAGCTGAAAATTCAAATTTATTTACACTTTGACGCATTTAAAACAAAGAGAGCGAGAAACCAAAAAAATAAAAGCAGCCAAATAAAAAACAAAAAACAAAACACAAAAAACCCAGACAACAAAATGTAGACAAATAAATGAGACGATGCCAAGCGAACAACAATACGCATAACGATGTGAAAATTAAATGAAAAGAGCGACAGAGAAAGAGAGAAAAAGAGAGCGATGGAGAGCGAGAACTATATAAAAAATAGCCAACTAAAAGGGGCAGGGCGAGAGCTGATAAAAATCAAGCGACTCTCAACTTTTGCACTGAATTTACGAGGCCCAAATTGCATTAGCTTTAACGGACTGAGAATTTTCCCACGTTCTATAGAAGCCCAAAAAACCCCAGCACAAAACTTGAACCCAAACTCCATCTAGAATCGCTCAGGTGTGCGCAGTCTTTGACTACGACAAATTACAACAATTTGTGTATTTGTGTGTGTGTGTGTATCTTGACAGGACATGCAGGACCCTGCCGTTATCAAGTCCTGCTGGTTGGTGGTTGTTTTTTTATGCCCAGATAGCCATCAAGTGCAACGGCACCCCAGCAAATGTTGCACTTGCCACTGCTGGCATTTTTACTACAACCCTCATCAGCTACAGATACAGATACAGCTAGAGATACAGATACAGATACAGGACAACATAGCCACACATAGCTTTTTTTTGGCTCTCACACTTTCCCTTGTTTATTTGTTGCATTTCCCTCGTTCGCTGCATGAGCATGCCAATCGCATTTCTATATAATTTTCTTATTTGTCTGCCGAGTGACAAGTGTTGGTCGTTCCCAAGGGTATGCGCTGACCTAGGGGGTTACTTTTCAGCGGCAAGGTCATTTATGACCTTATGCCGACAGCAGATATGGGAAAATTGGTTTGATAATAACTTGAAGTTATGCTTAATGACTGAAATATGCAGCTAAAACATTTGATTTAGCCAGAAAACTTTAGCATGCAGTGAAGGTATCTATATTAATCTTTAAAGACGCAAAAGATACAAAACTATCTTTATTCAAATATATTTCTATACCTTAACTCTAATACGTTTAATATTAAAGATAGTTTTTCAATTATGATTATAATCTATTATAAACAAATACCAAAAGTATAAATAGAATTGTAGATTTCATTTAAAATGCAAACCGTTACACATGTTTACACACAGATACAATAGTATCTACAAGCTGTAAGATTTGCTATGCCTCTCTGGCTTATTGGAATCTGATGAATAATTCGATTTACAGCAAATTCCGAAATTTTCACACAATTCAATTAGCTGCCGCCCACAAAATTGCGTTAATGAAAATTGCAGAATGAAAATAAACAACAAAACAGAAAAAAATTGTGGATTTATGCGAAGAGTGGCGCTGATGAAAACCGTAACAACGGAAATATGCAAGGAAATTGCCAAGGCGTTGACGGCCTGATGAGCTGAAGAAGGAACGGAGGAGGTCAATATGCAAACGGATGCAGACAGGAGTTGCGGAAATTGCGGCTTAGAAAGTGAAAATATGGCTAGAAATTTTTGGCAATTTTTGGGCCGTACTAGGGCTTTAGTCTATCAGTTTTGCTTTCGATATTAAATTTGATTTGCTCAGGCTTTCAAACATGGTTATTAAACATGAAATTCGCATTAATAATATAATTATTGTAAAACACAGGAGCAGAGCCAGAGGCAGAGGAAAAGAGGAAAAAAGCGCAGCCTCACATCCGGTCAACATTTTGTCGCCATTGCCGTCTCTATCATGTGAACTCTTTCGGACTGAAATTACGAAAAAAAAAAAAAACTAAAAGAGGTAAACCAAATTACACGAAGCTCTTACACACACACACATGACTCTCTGGCATATATATATATATATATATACTACTTTAAAGTGGAGAGTATATATGTAGCTGTATGGTTAAAGATCGGGCGCTGTATCTCCATGCCTAGGCAGATTGTCCGTTGTTTAGTTAAGCGCAAATATCTAAAACAAGTTACAGTTCATTCATTTCCATTCATTCATTCATTTACTCATTCAATCGAGTGGCAGCACGAACCGGCTTTTGCCTGCCTCCCATTCATTGACTCGGCCAAAGCGGATGTTGCCGTAGTTCTTTAGGGGGCCACAGTCCATAGACTATAGTCTTCGGTCTTCGGTCTTCGGTTTTAGTCTTCAGTCTCTGGTCTACAATCTTCCGTTTTGAGTCTCAATCTTCGACTCTGGCTTGTCCCCACACGAACATAATTTGATTTTATTTATTTGTTCGTTTGCCAGAGTTAATAATTATAAATTGGCGCATGTTGGCCAACTTCAACTTCAGCCACAGCTACAGCTACAGATACATTCACATAGATACTGTATCTTTAACTGTGTATTTGTGTATTTCTCCATTTTGTCGTTTGGTTTCTTGTTTGCCCAATTCTTAATGATGCATAAAGTGCCTTTGCTTCACTTTGTTTAGCAAATAAACTTTTGAAAGTTGATTGCAAATTAATTGCCTCGAATTTCAAAGTCTATGGAAACGCTTTTTGCTAGTACCCATCAAATTGTCATAAACATTAACAAGAGCCAAAAGTCTATGGTAATAAAAGCCATTTTTAAAAGAATAAATTAAACATAAATATAACTCTTTCATAAACATGGCTATTTTCGCAAATTATCAAAAAAATATCCAGCAACAAATTGCACATTTTTAACCGCAAAATAATATTTTGTTAGAGACCAAACTGCTTAAAGTTGCGGTTAATTTGCCAGCAGTTTAAATGTAAAATATTTAGAAACATAATTTAAGTATTAAAGATTAAACTATGCAAAAACTAAGTGCCGTGGCTGATTCAAGTTGCAAATAATCAAATGAGATCGATCAAATTTATTGCGGTTCAATCAGATATCGTTTATTAGAGTTTATTTGGGGTTTATAATTTTTGAATTTATTTATTACTAATTTAAACTAAATTAGAAACAAAAACGATATTATTAAATCTCAATTTTTTAAATAAAATATTAGAAGATTTTATTTTACTAAAATATGTAAATAATATAATTTTAATTTGATTTGTCATTTGTTAATTTATTATTTGTATTTTATGTTGCATGTAAATATGTCTTTGGAATATTCAAAATATTTAATTGGAATATGCGATTGATATAATTCAAAACTTCAATCTATTTATTTAAATTATCATTATCATTTACTTTTAATTTTAATTTGTATTTTTAATTTTCTATGTCGACTGACAATAGTTGACAATAAATAAATAAATAAATAAATGAATATATATTTAATAAAGTATTAAGCCTGTATATTAGCTAAGCCCTAATCAGAGTTCAGGGCAGTTCATAGTATGCAGGCTTATGTGAATGCATTTATCTATTCATCTAGTTGCAGCTATATACATATGTACGTATGTGTATGAAACAAAGTATGAATGTATTCAACTATTCACAATCCAATGCAATTCGTCTCTGCGTTTCGTTCATTGCCTTTGGGCTCTGTTCTTGTTGCTGTTTTTGTTGTTGTTGTTGCTGTTGTTGTTGCTGTTGTCGTAGTTGTTGCTGTTGTTGCTATTAGCGGCTTTCGCATTATACAATTTAATGTTTAATTTTTTTCCCCCGAGTCGAAAACAACAACAACAACAACAAAAAGCCCAACTCACAGTTTGCCGTTGATGTTGTTCTTTTGAATGTTCTTTGTTTTAAATTAACTCGACCGTAACGCTTTTCTATGGCGTAAATTTACATCTACGTACGTAACGAAATAAAACGAGCACAACAACAACAAACTGAATACCTGAAAAAACACTCACATACACTCACACACTCACAAACACAGATACAGTTGGAGAGCCGTCATCGTCATCATCGTCGCTGGCGTCGACAGCAACAATGGGTATATATACGAATTTATTCGAATAAACGAATACGAATACGAATACGAATAGGAATACTCATACTTAGACTCGCATGTTTGTTGCCTTAAAACCCCATTTGAATTTCCACCTATGAAACCGTAGGGGGTGTGCGAGGGGGCGGGGGTGGGCCTATTGCAACGCATATTAGATCCAATGCCATCGCTGGTGTTGCCGTTGGCGCGCGTCAGATTCAGCTGAATATGGTAATAAATTAAACGAAATCCACCGAGAGAACTTCGAGAAGGAAAAACCCAGTAGGCCATAGGCTAGTCGGGTATGCTAAACCTTTGAATATACCAACATATGCTGATTCTATACTATATATCTCCATCTGCAATCAAGAATTAAGAATTATCTGCAGAGATTTAAATGCCATGAGTAGGTAATAAAATTGCAAATCAGCAAAACAATTAAAGCAGCTGTGAGTCAGTTTTGCCTCTTCGGTTATGCCCTGGTTGCCTGCTTTACAGGGTATCGAAATAAGAGCAAAACAATGTGGAAGCTAACTGGCGATCAATGTAACCACAAGCAAAAACTGGCAGGAGGAAAAAAGAAACCACAATCCAGAGCTAAGCCAGAACTCCCCCGACTAAATTCTAGGTTGTGCGGCTTTTGAACCATGCTAAACACAAAAAAAAAAAAAAAAAAAACAGAAATAAGCTGAAATACGGAAAAAAATCAGTCGGACGGAAAGCAACAGTCGGAGGTAATCGACAATGGGAGACCCTGTACTCTGTGTTTCGAGAATCTCCGTGAAGTAACAAGTAAGTAAAAGAACAGACTGCCTGGTCGAACAAACTGTCTGTTGCATATCTTTGCTGTTTCTTATCCTTATTCTTATCTTTTTTTGCGTGTAGATGAGAAAGGGGGAGGTATCAAAATGGTAAAACAAACTTGATCTGCTTCCTATATGCATAGGAGAACCTAAAATGGGGTCTGTAGCTCTTATTGATTTTGTTCATACGGACAGACAGGCAGATATGGTTATGTAAGTATCAGCTTGTCGTTCCGATCATATAATTGATATACTTTGTAGGGTCTGCCTTACCTCCTTCTGGGACACACATTTCCCATTTGCACTAAACTAACATACCCTTTCGTAATTGTTTATGTACAGGGTCTAAAAAAATACCATTAAGTCAAACCGTACGGACTTGAAAATTTTCACAGCTCTGCGCGCTCTGGCACCCACCACCACCACAGCAGTAGGCAGCACCACCACCGACCCTACCAGGTGGTGGCACCACCAAATGGCTTGATGGCTTGACCAACGAACCGCGCAGGCGCGTAGTGCTTTTGGTATACAATTCCAGCTACGAGTCGAGCTCTATGTTAATTAGCTGGCAATGTGATTTCTCCTGGTCCGCTCGTAAGATCCATTGTTGCGCCGAGAATGATTAATACGCCTAGACGTGTGTATGGCAGGGCCCAACACTGAGCTGAACGCATTAAATTCCGCTAAATGCTATAATAATATGCCTCAAGTCACTTCTTTGGACTCCTCCATTTCTGCTGCTTCCACAATGGCGTTAAAATTAAAAATGAAATTTAATTTTATGACCTTAACAAATTTGCAATCAACATAATTCCTTTTACTTCTACGTCTACTTCTACATCTACTTCTAGTTCAAGTTGTAGTTGTTATGACTTGTGGGCTTTATGTACTGTAACTTCGAATAAGTTTGGCTATTAGGTAAATCTCCACCTTAAAGCCGGGGCATAATCTCTGCCCCTCTTCAGCGTTCTATTTATTTCTTTTGACCAAGAGTTTGGACTCTGTTCTGCTTGGGTGCCACATAATTTGTGGGAGGTGAAAAGTGTCTTGCGTTAATGGCTGAATTTAGCGTAATTAATATGCCCTGAATGGTGCTTCAAACTAATCATTTTATGAGTAATAACTCGCCTTATATTGTATGCTAATCAACTGTTGGGTGATGGCCATACAAGTCGCTATCTTGTATACATAATATATAACATAAAATAATAAAGCCAGGGAATTTTAACAGACATTAGCTAGACTCGTAATTATAGCTTTGACCAAGGTTTTGATTTCTTTGAGATGAGAATAAACCATGCAAATCAGTTCAAAATTAGTTTTTATTTTATGAGAAATTGAAAATTTGGATCAAGATCTTATAACGAAGCATTTAGTTTTTACCAAGGACTACGTTAGTTATGAATTCTAAACCCTATTGGATGTGTCATAATTTATCGGAGCTAGAGTTGATCACACATATTTCAAATGTTGAATATCACGCTCCCTTAACTACCACAGACAAATTTTATTTGAATTATGTTATCTGCACCATTATATTTATCTATACTGAAAAGCGAATAAAAATCGCATAATAAACACAGAAGATATGCAAGAAACAATTTTGCAGGTTCGCAAAATGAACTATTGCAGAAAATATATATCAGATCAACAGATCAATACTGTTCTCATAACTGTTATCCTTAACCAAACTACTTTAGCTTTGATAACCGAGTTTCAAACTACTCGAACTTATTTCTACCCCAGTTTTCATGAAAAGTACAGCCCTATAAGTGACCTTTGAGTTGCCTAGAAGTCTTTAAACTGTCCCTCTGCTTGTCGTGTGATCTGTCATATGCGCAAAATTCCAGCGCGTTGTCGCTTTCAAAATCAACAAACTGTAACTAAACTAAAGCGCTTGGCACACACTCAAACCGAAAGAGATAGAGAGAGGGAGAGAGAGAGAGAGAGAGGCATGAATACACTTACGAATACTTGTGCCTGCACTCACAGTATTCGAACGGGACAAGAGACATAACTCAATGTTTGTATGACACGCAATGAGACGATCAACGAACGGCGTTAGTTCTGACTCTGACCCCGAGGCGTGTTGAGTTGAAGGTGGAGCCTAAGGTGAAGAGGGAGCGATCTGGAGGGAGGGAGGGGCATTTGCATGGGCAGTCAAATGTATCTACAAGTCAAATATGCATTAAATGTGTCATTTTGTGAGGCAACAACCTACGCGCGGCACGAGCAAAAGACGCAACGGTCAAGCGAGCTGAAAAGCGAGTGGAGCACTTGGACAGCTCGACAGTTGGAGCTGAAGAAAGGGGAAGAGTGGAGAGTGGAGAGAGGGGAGTGAGAGAGAATGACAGACTGACAGACTAACAGACTGACTTAGTCGCAGTCTCTCATCTCACTCTTTCAATCGCTGTCTGTCTCTGTCAGCTGTGTCTGATCGGTTGGCTGACTGGGCTGAGGTTATATGCCGACATCAGTCGGCTGATCATCATGATGTAAATGTTGCTGCTGCTGCTGATGATGATGATGATGATGATGAATCAACACACAAACGCCAACAATGGCAACAACTCTTCAAGCTTGGACAAACATTTCACGCATCAGGCATTTTATTGTGTACAAATATATGTATGAAAAGCTACAACATCGACAACAAAAGCAACAGAACTGTAAATAGAACACAAATTTTTCGCAAAAATCTACATTTATGCTGGCAACAATAGTCGATGATGAGAGGTAGTTGGCCTCCCCCTGACTGGCCATAACTGCGCTGCCAAAGGGCCAACAGACCAATTAGTCAGATAAAAGCCAAAAGATACAACTCGACTTAAAAGATACCAGGCAGTATCTCAATCTCAGATTGAGAGTTTCAGCGCTAATAAAAACGAATTTTGCGTGCAAATATCTAAGATACACTAGCCTAGATGCGCTCTCAAGCAAAACACTCGCAAAAGACCCTGGCTGTCCGCACAGACACACACAGATACACAGCTACAGATACAGATACAAATCATATGTGTGCCATGTTTGTATCTGTGAGCTATTGTATCTTGGCGCGATGAGTAAGCGTTAGCTGCAAAAAAAAAAAATTGATTGAAATGGAAAACAAAACCTTAACAAATAAGCATAAAAATGAAAAATGAAAATGAATGAAATGAATTTGAATTTGAATATTAAAAGTGAATAAACGAAGCAGAAACTACACCCTAGCAGCTAACACCTAATGCGTAATGCATTCCTCTTACTGGGGGGGCAACTCTGGCATGGGGAAGCCCAACTACGGTTTATAATAGGCCTGCACTGTCAGAAAAAACAGACGGTTTAAGTCGGAATATTGTTTGTATAATTTATATATTATTTTAATTTAGGTTTAAAACATATGTTTAATTTATCAGAGATCAAGTGTAAAATTTTCTTCAACTATGAAGTTATCGGTTGCGTCCGACTGAACCCTATCTAGCTGGAAGATCAAACTATTTTAATCTGATATCATACAGTTTTCGACTCTGAAGATTAAAAATTTACTCTAAGGTCTAAAAAGACAGTTCAACCAATGAATTCTGTCGGTTGCATCCGACTGACCTTACTTTAAAGTAATGATTTTAATCTTAATTCAATAAAAATAGGCATTAAGCACATTAATACTTTATCTTATACAAAATTCAAACAATATTTGTATTATCTAAAAATGCCTTAAACTGCCGCTTTTCTCGCTGTGTAGTATTGTATCTTGTGTATTGAAATCGTTGTCCGATGACGAAACTCCAAGTAATTTTTAAACCTTTTTTCGCGCTTCGTTGACTCTCGCTGCACGAGTGTTGTAGGTGTTGTTGGAGTCGTAGGAGACTGGCAGATGGGGCAGGGGCAAATTAAAAACAAACTTCACAAAAGAATGAGCATAAAATGAATTCAAGTTAGTAGCATTGGGCGTTCATGACACTGTTTCTTGGTTCTTCGACTGTTGAAAATTTTCGAAATAAAACCCTCAACTCATATTTAACGAGCACGAAATTAATCATAATTTGCTTTAGTTCATATCAGTTCATAATAAAATACCCTCGAGTGTCGAATTGCACACCTGGAGGCAGTAAATAAAACTACAATTATCGCTGCACTCAAGGACTTAATGTGCCAGTGTCATACGAGTATCCTAAGCTCCCCTATGACAAGAAAAAAGCTCTATAAATTCATGTATGCAAATTGAAGAGAATAGAGAGACCGTGGGGAAGTAGCTGCGCTGCAGAGAGCAACATCAATAATATGTAAATGCGGCAAATTAATGACTGACAAAAAGACAATCGAAACGAATTAAGCAAACAACCTACAAAACCAGCAGGAGGGTAGACAGCCTCAACCGCAGAGACGCACAACCGAAAGTCACATAATTTGTATGCGGGCAGACGAATCAAAAAAGACCTAGGGCCAAGGGCAGGGGCTACGTCAGGGGCCAACGTACGCTACATACACACATATGCACATAAATGCCACAAGATGTCACACACAGGGGCTATGCGTTCATTTAGTAAATTATTGAATCAAATTGAAGCCAAACAGACTCGAGGCTCGAGGTTCTACGGTATTATGCTCTCTGTCCGATTTACGATTAAGAATTAATGCAGTTGCTTAGCTTGGATTGCTGTAGCTGGAAGCTTAGAGAGTCGCTTCGCTATGGCATGCAGTTTGTAACAGTAGCTAAAATTATGGAAATGGGCTCGAAAAATTAATGGAAAGCTTTGGCTGGAATGATAGTACTATTTCAAATGTTGCCAAACATTCTCATTGGTAACCTTAGTAGTGAAGAATGTCCAATTGTCTGTATAGGAGAGTAGGTCTCCAAGATAGTAGGGTTCAAATTCGTGTAAACCTCTGGTTATGAGGAGTATCCCCTAACCAATACTCCAGTCACGTCTGTCCGTGCGGCGACTAACTGTGAACATGAACAAACCTGTGGCTGGCAACTCTATTTACTCGATATACGGCCTACCCTAACATTTATCGATATGTTTAATACCGATACAGATTCTCGTTTACAACTTCAACTGTGTAACAACTTAAAAATAATAAATTTTTGGTATTTCTTGAGTTCACAATTCTGTCGCTATCAATACCCCGATAAACCCATCCAAATTCCAAGCCTATCTATTACATCCGAGTTTCAAACCTTTTTTCGCATTTAAAAAGCTTAATTTCTGGTGCAATTTATTTTTAAACGCAGCAGTTTAATCTGTATTACAGCTGTGATTTTATAGAGATGGATTCTAGCGGAAACCTAACTTAGATCTTACAACAGTACGATAAAACTACGAACTACCGATTCAAAGAAGTGTGTATTCAAATAGAGCTGAAGCTAATCTAATTTCAAGAAGTGTATGATATCTTTGGCATGCTTATAATATTTGGTTTCCATCAAATAATCTTGATTGTTTCATTAGCAGCGCACACTTGTCCCTCACACTGTTTCTGTTTCTGTGTTTCTCTCTATGCAAATGTTGATAACTTTTATGGCCATAATGTGTCAAAGACCGTAAATTCAATTAATTTATTATAATGTCAACGGGCAGAGCATTAGCATCATCAAGCATCAACAGCCTCTGCAGCAGCCCGTCTCAAGTTGAGTCTAACTGTAAGTGAAGCCTCGGCTGATTGTGGGCAGCATGGCTCGATTATTAATAAATTTGTGGCGCATGCTACATCATGTTAACACTGCCCAAGAGGGCAGGACGGGGCATGCAACAGATACAATGCATTAATGATGCGCTCCAATTTGTACGGCGACACAGCATTAAATAAATGTATCTCAAGCTGTGCGCTGGCGTCTCGAACTCTGACTCCGACTCCCCCCCCTATCCTACTCCAGCTGTATCGCCGTTGCGAATGCCTAATATGTAAACAATTTAAATAGATATTTAGATATGCTGTCGACTGCGGAGGCTGCCTACACTGGCGCCAGGCGCTGCGTATGGTAGACAGTTTCAAGCTATTTGTTTTAAAATTTAATTTCCGTTTCAATTTCAATTTCACATAAATAAATTAAATACCAATCCAAAGATACACAAATACAAATACGTACAGAAAACACTTTCATTGGCTGGCAATTAATAATGATCTCTGGACAGATATCGCAGCCATACATAATCGTAATCGCAATCGTAATCGGAATTGGAATCGGAATCCGTAGGTGCGTTTTGAGGCAAATTTAATGTTGAAATAACATTTAGCCGGATGCACTAAACATATGCCAATATATCTATCTATCTAGCTACTCATGTATCTGACAGATATAGATACAGAGATTTGTTGAGCCAAGAGGATGTGTCCATAAACAACAGATGATGGTTTAATGAAGCTACCAAATCGGTTGCGCTTCATCACTTAACACTAATTAGATGAGTAGCTTGATTTATGCGAATCTATCTTACAGATACATTTGAGTGTGTATCTTCTGGATGCACGAGTTATGAGTATTTATCTAGTTAGATTTACAACTATGGTCTCTACCTGATTTACTACTGTGATATCTCTATAAAAAATTATGTAAAAAGATACTGTTTCAGATGAATAGTTTACTTTAAGCAAAACTATCTCAAAGATACTTAAAATCTTACATCAATTTAACAGATACTCAGGATAAAGATACATAATGTAACTATATTCAGGATAAAATGCAGTATCTTTTAGCTAATTTATAGCATATATCTTATTAAATAAAATATGTATCTTACAGATACTTCGAGTAGGAATTTAAAGATATTCTGTAAGATTGTGCTGATCTATCTTACAGCTACTTTAAGAATATATAAAAAACACTTCAGCTGCATGTTCTACAAATATTTTGGGTATTTATCTAACAGATACTTTGAGTGTATTCACTTACCGCTGCGTGGCATGGCGGGTGACGAATGCGAGTGCTGATAGCTCTTATCACTGCTGCTTGCTGTTGTCACATAGTCCATGGACAGGCGACTCGCAATGCTGCTGCTGTTGCTGCTACTGTTGTTGTTATTATTGTTGCTGCTGCTGCTGTTGTTGTTGTTATTGTTGTTGTTAGATACAGGCGTTGTAGCTGGCGTTGCAGGTGGGTAATTGGCTACCTGATGGTCTGATCCACAGACCGAGGCGGTGGTGGCGGACTCAAAGGAATTTCCATGCACAATATCCTCATTTGGCTTCTCACAATCTGTTCCCAAAAGCGACCAAGGAAATTCAATTAATTAGCCAGCGCATATAATAATATTTTATATTTATTTTTTGAAATATCTGTTAAAGCTCTGACCCAAAGTAAAAGCTAACTAAACTCAATAAAAAACGCACTCAAAACCAGCAGAATGGTTTAAAATTTTCAACCTTGCGACTGTTGCTCGGACCACAGTCAAATCAAATTGTCCCAGACTTAGGTCGGACAGGAAGCCACACAGCAAATCAAATACCAGGACAACAGGCAACAAGTAACGGTCCACGGAACCCGTTCGCCTCTAACCAAATAAACAGCAACCACCCACCACCTGCTCGACTCGAGTCCTTGATTTTATTAACCTTCCCTCGACTGGCCTCGAGTCGACTTCCGTCCACCCATTCTTCCTTATCAGCGGCTAATTTTGTTTTGCTTGAAAACGCTGGCTTTATTAAGTTTAAAATCTCTTGAAATCCAAAAAGAATAAAGCAATTGCAAATTGAAGCAAGAGTCGTAAACTTTGCGATACTAACTAAAAGATTCATCCAAAACTTTATGTTAACGTATCTTTTTTTTGAATTCGCGGCTTCGGCTCTTGTTGTGCTGTTTAGGTAGCACAGTGTGGACGAAACCAACTGTTGCATATCTTCGCTGTTTCTTAACCGACCTAACATAATTAGAAGTGTTAATATCTTAGTACTTGCCAAATTACAAGTATACATATAGCTTTAAAATTGTGGCTGCTTTGTTTTTTAGTGGTTAGCTGTGCAAGTTAGGGAGGTATCAAAATTTTACAACAAATTTGGTCTGCTTGCTTAATGGTTGAACCTAAATACCAAAAATGTCGTCTCTAGCTCTTATAGTTTGCAAGTTCTAGTTGTTCATACAGAAGAACAAAATATCCATACACTATTTGCTATAGTTCCCACTTCTCCTTATTAAATTTTAGTTATATATCCTACAAATCCTATCCTATCTACAACACTAGCTAATTATCAATCAAAATATATTTTTCTTCGCTTCATAAAAAGCTACATACATACATACTTTTTAATCCGTATGTATAATAAAAACTATGAATATTATGAATATTTTATCTAGATTTTTATTGATGTAGTTTATGGTCTGTTGAGTGGACTCCCTATGAGTCTGTGTTCGGCTGGACGGAGGGACTTGACTGATTGACTTAATGTTCGGCATGGCGCCAGTGGCAGATGTTGGATGCGAGTCACGTGCTTACCTTTCTGTAATATATCCAAATGCTCCCACAGTATATCGCCGGTGAATGGTGGGGTTATGGCCAAGAATTTCTCTTTGCCCAGTTCGACCATTTCGCGGCCAGTCATTTTACAGAATGGGCCCAAATCCATTGATAGCAATGAGAACTCATTTTTGGCCCAGTTCAGCCAATAAATGACATGTTCCTCCGTCCACTCGCGGGGATCTGAAAACGAAATAAAGCGAAAAAACGAAAAAAAAAAAAAAAAATGAAATTCAAATGAAATACGTAATGAAATTAATTACAATTTCTAATGATACGTTCATTGGTTGTTTAATTAATTGTTATTGTTGTCATTGTCATTGTTGTTGTTGTTGTTGTTGTTGCGTGGGAGCGCTGTAAACCAAATTTCAAAATTTATAACTAAGCCTAATAGACTGTGGGAAACGATTAATATTCATTTATGAACACGTCTTTCTGTTTATAAATTATTATTTTATTGGCGTTGCCAATTCAATTGAATTCGGCTCAACAAGTTGTCTGGGAATATTCGTCCGTCTGCTGAACAATCGAACAATCGGGGGAAGTACCGAAGTCAACACTTACCTTTGGTTATATTACAGTTCTGCACCTCCTTCTCCCAGGAGGCGAATGAGGCTTTCAACACCTCGTTCACCTTGCGATTTGTGCCAGGTGTGAGCGGTGGCAGGGCTGTGGGCACATCTGCAATGGAAATGAGAGAGATCGTTGCATTAATCGAATGTTTGCGTAATTCTAGGGCATGTGTGCTATCGATAGCAGTCGAGAAATTGATTAGATATTGTATATATTGATCGACTAGGAGTTTAAGAACAATGGAATGCAAATGAAATTATATTATCGATAGCAATCGATAGTTATTGTTATTGTATAGTTCCACTTTCGATTGTAATCGATAAATGTACTTTTGGGAAAATGTATATCGTTATACATTGTACTTATCGATAAATAAGATAATATTTTAAGTTGTCAAATCTAAATGTAATGCAAAATTCGACTAAGGGATCTATTAACTAAAGTAAGTGCACATTAACCAAATATCGATTAACTATCGATAGTATCGATAAAATTCTTTTTTATATGCCGTAATTTTAGTAACCTATTTATCAACAACTGAAATGAAATAATAATTTTATCGATATATGACTGTTGATTATCGATAAATTTAATGACTATCGGTAAATTTTAAAACTATATTCATTCTTAAATCAAATATTGCTTTCTCAATTTAAGCAAATTTTAACCTGAGACTAGCAATAGCTATGATTGCAGCGATTACTATCATCTATCGACTATCGCTAGAAACGATTGCACTCTCGATTCTTGCACTTTCGATAAATTTACCTCGCAGTTTGCCATTGCACGTGTGCAGTTGCTGCAACTTGTGCGCTTTAAGGTGAAATTTGCTCGTTAAGCACTGATAATTGTAATTATTATGGCCAAGATACGATTGCGTATTGTTTATGTTGTTGTTTTGATGGATGTTGTTGTTGTTGTTGTTGCTGGTGTTGGTGTTGGTGTAATTGTTGTAATTGGCAGAGCGCAGTGGCGGCAACATGCGGCAATCACTCCAATCGATCCATTCATTTGTCATAATTCTGCTTGCGGTAATTACGAGGCAGCCAATGGAAATGTATCTTAGGCTTGTTAGGCTTGCTGCTTGGGTGTCAAATGTCAAAAAGCGATGGCTGTGCTGGCAATTGCCTATAATTTATTGGCGTGAAAATCAAAGGCAATAACAACAGAATTAACCCGAAAGTCGCGACCCCGACACAAAAGATACAAATGTATCTGAGGGATGCGTGTGCATAAAGGCTTTATAATTTAATTGTTAGCGCTAATTATGCACAGTTATTTCACATTATTTGCTTTTGATGAATATTCAACAGTTGAAGGTTATAATCTGTTATCAGTTGGCTATTATCTCTTATCACACACACACTAACACACACACACACACTGAGATACGCGTTGTTTAAATGCATTAAACTCGCTGGTTGCACAACAAAAAACGAAACAACGCTGCGTTTTAGATTTTATGTTATTTTTAAATTATTTATAATTTATTTTGTGTAACTTTTCGTCGGCTTGTTCTCTGTGTATCTATTGGATGGCTGCATTCGTGAAGCCAAACTGAAACGAAACGATCGCTGGCTCCGCTGTGTGTCCTAAAACAACGAGAAGAAACGAGCCACAAGAGAGCGCGACGCACCAACACCAACACAACTGCAGCAAAGAGAGCGGGAGAGCGAGAGCGCAAGAGAGAGCGCACGCTGATGAAGTGGAATTGAAACAACATCAAAATCTCAGAGCGAAACGTTGTGGGAATTCATTCACAAACGAAACGAGAGAGTGTGTGAGAGTGTGCGTGTGTGTGTGCGTGTGGAACGGAAATGGCCGTCACAGCGTGCCGACAACAAAAAACAACAACAACAAGCTGTTTGTTTAGCACACAAAAAATATGCACGAAACGAAAGCCGAAAGCAAACAACAACAACAAAGCCAAACGGCGACCAACAGGTGACACACACATACACACGCACATATGCATACAATGGGCACAGGGTGTAACAAGTGCACAAAAGTCAAGTCAGAAGTTCAAGCTGACGCCCTGTCTAGCCAAAAGCTGCCGCTACTTAACCTCAACCAGTGTTGCCAATTTTGTAAGAAACAAATTAAAAAAAATTATCTTAAAAAAAAAAACAAAAACAGCTTAGCTATTATTAAGATTTTATTCATAAATTTATTTATTTGTTAACTTACTTTTTTATTAATTTATGTATTAAATACGTAATTTATTTATTTGTTAATTAATTTATTTATTTATTAATTTATGTATTAAATAATTTATTTAAAAAGAATTAGTTAATTTTTTATTTATAATTTTCTAAATTTTAAATGCTCTCCAACAACAATTGATTTCAGAATTCCATAAATCTTGTAGGCTTTATCACAAAATTTACTGTTATAAGTAGATTATTATTATTAGATAATTTTTCGCGTATATTATACACTAAAATCTCTTAATTTCTGAATTTTGTAAAATTAAAAAAAAATCTCAACAAAAAGATAATTTGTTTTAAAGCCAGAATTCTCACTTGTCGCATTTTGAAACATTTTTCTACCAAATGCTTAGCAAAAACAGCCAGAATTGACGGCAAAAAAGCGTATTTGGCAACCCTATCTCTACTTAACCTCACTTGCTGCAACGCTCTTCCTCTCTCTCTTGCTCTCCCACTCACAGCTGCAGGCAAAGAGCGCAGCAAGATCAGTTGACCAAAGCACACAGGCATACAAATATACAGGCTTGCATTCTGTTTGTTTGTATGTCTTTTGCATGTTCTCATAGCTCATATTTGGCAAAAAAAAAAAATGGAAAAAAATGGAAAAAAAATCCTACTCAAGTTTCCACACACTTACGCTTGCACTTACAATCCCCTCACCCCTCACCCTGCGCTGCCCTCCTGCCTACACCTTCTGCTTCTGCTGCTCCTTTTTCTGCTGCTTCTTCGCCATGCCAACAACAACAGCAACAACAACGTCAAGCAATTTATGAATGAATTTCTTGTGTTGCCTTCACACGCGCATTCTTTGCAGCCAGCAGACAATGAGACAACAACAAACAACAAACAACAACAACAGAGGCAGCGTCGGCTTCAGCTCGTTTGCTTTGCGTCAAAAATACCTACAGCAACAACAACTGCAGCGCAACAAAAACAATGCATGACGCCGACGCCGACAGCGACAGCGACGTCAGCGTCGACGCTTCCGCTGCTTCCGTTCGCTGCGCCATAGAAAATAATATACAGCGATAAAGCAACAGACGCAGAGCAGACAGAAAGGAGCGAGAGGCCCTCAGATATCAGATAGATAGAGCCATTATGACTGCGCGTCTCAGGTAAAATTCATGAATGAATGAAACAAAACGCGGCGGCTGCGACGGCGACAGCGACGGCAACGGCGACGGCGGCGTCAGCGTGTTTTCGAGAATGAATTGAAATTACGTGCGGCGACAGCGACGCCGACAGCGACGGCGACAGAGACAGCGGCAGCGGCAGCGGCAATGCTGAGATCATTTGGTCATTATCTCAAAACCGCATATAATTGGCGACAAATGCAAAAGGAAAATCCCATGTGAGAGTATTCCAGATATTACAGAGCTGGCAGCCCGAACCGGTTCGGAACCAAACCACGTTCGCAACTAATATTGCGGTTCGGTTCAAAAAATATACCTAATTTTATCAGATATTTCTTTAGACTTAAAATTTATTTAATTTCTATGAATATAATAAAACAAAGGCGAACCCGAACCAAATTAGGCATACGCTGAACCATAGAGCTACAAAACAATATTGTCCCTAAAATCTACATTTTTCGAGCAAATGCTGTCATGTTTGGTTTTTTCTGCATAATTTTGCAATACAATTTGTTTACGCATCAAATCTTACGATGTCAAAAAAAAAATTATTTTTTTCCAAAAATTTATATTTTTCAAATTCAAAAATTTTTGAAAAAAATTTCAATTTTTTTAATTTTTGATTTATCACTCAAATTTTATTTTTACACTCAAATGATTAAGAAATATCCATACCGCTTGAAAATCGGTTGAGTTTTGGCAAAGTTATGCCCATTCAAAGTTTGACAAAAATGTCATTTTTTGGTTTAAGGAGTGATAATCACTTGATTCCAATTTTGACCCTTTTTTTATACCCTCTACCCATTGATTCTTAAGGAAGTGATAATTCCCCCAATTCCAACTACAATTTGTAAGATATTCAACAGCCTTTTATGTACTTAATTTCTTTGCAAAATATTCGAAAGAGAAAAACAGTTTCCAAGTATAATACATATTTGTAAAAGTAACTGCCACCCGTGGCGAGCTGCGTGTGCAACAAATTGCTTGCCACAGACAACGAGCTACATATTTGACATTGCACACATATATGCATATATATAAAAGACTTGTATTACGACTAGAGATGGGCCATAAGGGAAAAGCTCTGTAAAACACAGTAGTTACAACTTGAAATTACAAAACGTCTGTGCGTGTCTGAAATTCATTATGAGCTACTACAGAGCTCGGGCTCTCCGAACAAATCTCTTGATGGGGCAGTTCCGCTGGAGGAAGAGCCCACACACCAACAACAATAACAAGAGCGGCTACCACTTGGGTGTGAATGGCATGGCTCCGGAATCGAGTCTATATATCGGCCTCTCTGCCCAGAAGGTTGCATGCCAGAGATGAGATGCGGTTGCTGGCGAGGTGTTCATTGTTTGCTCTTCGAACTGAACTTGAATTGGGTCAATCAAGTCGTTAAGGGTCCAATTAGACTTAAGATGGATAAATAATACGTTGTGCATACATTACGCTATATTTTCAGAGTTTTAGTATTATCACGGTGAAAAACTTTGTCTAATACAAATAAGTAAAAATTTATTCTGATAATTCTAATTTATAAAAAGTATTTCAAAAAAATAATATGATTTTAGAAATTATTGATAAACATTTTAAGTATTTAATAAAATTCCATCAAAAATATATTTACAAAATAAATTGTGGATATTACAAAAAAAAAAGAAAACTATATAAGTTTATTAATTTATTTATACGCCATATACGCCATATTTTACATCTAGTTAGCTCTACTTGACAAATGTCACGTATTCCATTCAAATCAGCAAAATTTCTCTATGCAAAGGCAGATAGATTCCTATAAACTCTCGAGTATTTACGCCCACTTTTCTGTGACTCAGTACAGTTCTAATCTGCACTTTTTATGCTTACGAAAAAAAGCAGTATAGTATATCTTCACATACTGCGCAATACCCTTGGTCAAAAGTCTTATCGAAATTCCAAGAAATTCTCAATGAAAAAGAGGCAAAGTAACGTACTTTTTATTTTTATTTTAAGTGCTTTCAGCTCTCGCAAAAATTTATTAGTGCAGGTTATTTTCGAACTATTGCGCTTATCAGAGTGAGTGATAAGGTGGTTATTGGAACCGGAGCTTAAATATAAACAAGTCTACATGTTTCCGAAACATTATACAAATTATATCTGCTTCCGATCTAATAAATACGCAAAGTTCGGCATATAGAACAAACAGGTTGTTGATAACAAATTCGGGTGTTTTTTGTTTTTGGCACGCGTACTTCCGCTGATAGAATCGGAATGTGATTGCTTATCAACCATAACTGTCGATTGGCATATCACTTAGAGTCCACTTTGCAATGATTACCAATTTCTTGGAAATTCCAAGTGTGCATTAGTCAAATTGAAATCGAACTGATAGGGGTTATTATGAATGGGAATGAATGTATGGGAAAATATAGAAGAGTTTATGTTGGGATAGAATGGAATGTTTCTGTTGGGGATAGGTGACTTTAATAAAGAATAGGATTGAGTAAAATAGGATAGGATAGGTTAAAATAGCATAGGATAGGATATAATAGATTTGTTAACAATATGAATCGTATGGCAAAATATGGATATAATTTTTAAAAAAGTTTATGATAGGATAGAAAGCACAAAATTTTGGTTAGTGAGTAACATATTAGGAATGTTTAGGATAGAATGGGATGGGATAGAATATTATTGAATAGGGTAGGATGGGATAGGATTTAAATAGGATAGGTTAGGAAAGGATATGACAGGAATGTAAACAAAAGGTATAGGATAGGATGTGATAGATTATTATTAAATAGGATAGGATAGGAAAGGATATGACAGGAATGTTGACAGTAGCTTTACCGAAATAGTAATAAATACTTAAATATTTATAATTTGTTGTACAAATTATTGTCACTGATTAAAGTCATCTGTATGCGATTCAATTTGAATTTGTCATATTTACAACTTGTGATTTAATTGTATTCAACGCCCACCATGTCAGGTGAAACTACATGCAATATTTTTACCCGGAGTTGGAAATTAGCAACGGAAAATGGCAGCCAAAGGCCAACAAGCGAAGAGCCAACCACAAAATGCCAGAGAAGCCAACAACATTATTAAGTATTTGCTATTGACTTCCGGTCGTTAGATATTTCATTACCGACTCGATGGAGGTTTGCAGTTGGAGTCGATGTTTGAGACCAAGTCAAAGAGCTCAATTCTATTAAATTGCGATAGAAAGAGAGAGAGAGAGTGAGAAAGAAAGACAGAGA
The DNA here is from genome assembly GCA_035045125.1 of Hypselothyrea guttata. Lineage (NCBI taxonomy): Eukaryota > Metazoa > Arthropoda > Insecta > Diptera > Drosophilidae > Hypselothyrea > Hypselothyrea guttata. The sequence goes on from JAWNNJ010000972.1 coordinate 304,614, forward strand.
TAGCTGCGACTTGCCATTGAGAAAAATTACCTTAAGTGTAAAGCGAATAGATAACTGTATTTAAAAGTATTTGATTTTGATTTCAGCAATGATACTTCGTCTTTAACTGCCTAAAACCCCCCTCAAACCCCATGTCTTATCGCCCCTTATGAGCAATGTCCTTTTGTTTTTCGTCTTCAGTGTCCTTTGATATTCATTCAGCTATAAAACACTGCAGCCTCGGGGCATCGAGACTACAATCCGAGTTCTGTGAATATTCAACTAATTTGTTTCAGTTACGATTGAAGTGGATGTCAGGCTTACGTTTAAGATTTTAATTCGTAAATTATGTCATTAAGCTGGGCGACATAAAATATAATTTAAAGCTTTATGTCAAGACGTAGACGACAGATAAAATTCGTGGAAAAATTGTGAACAATGAGTGCAAATTTAACAAAAGTCGAGTACCCTTGTGAATACTTTCAACTCAATTGGGTTCAGATAAGTTCAAGATTTAATAAATTTCGATTTTTCTTTAGTGATTAAATTAATTTGGTATCTTATCAGTTTCCTGTGTGATTCAACAGGATGTGCTAGTTTTAATCGTAGTTTTGTTTAATCTTAACAAGATTAATGGGAAATAAATTTAAGCAAATTGGGCTAATTAATTAATGTTTTAAAAAAATGTATAAAATTATTAAACAATTTTAGTATAATTTCTAGGCATACACACCAAATTTAAATTAAAATATTCATGACCAAATTTTTAAATATTTTATTTCATGATCTAAACTTTTGGGTGAATTTAAAAATAAATTTTTCAGCTAAAAATAATTTAGAAAATTAAATAAATAAATTTTCCTATATTTGATTATGCTCCAACATAGAGTATACAATCTTTTGCATAATCATAATTCATTATGCAGAGTTTTATTTAGAAGTTGTGTCGTCGCTCGGTTTCTACGAAAAGCACAATTTCCTTAATATATGAAGGTATCAGAAACACTTTAACAGCCTTAACAGAATTCTGGCTAAATCGAGGAACTTAACAAATTATATCGAAAGCAAATAAATCAAATAATATGCAACCAAATTACGACAAAAGACACAGACGCGGAGTATAAATAAATGGCTCTCTGTCTATCCGTCCGTCCGTCCGTCTGTCCGACTGATGGTGCAGCAGGGTGTTTCAATATTTCTGCTGCTTCGATATAAAAATAATTGCAGGAATTGTGAGAGACGACGTCGACGTCAGCGCCAACACATTGGACAGATACTTGTCGTAGTATTAGTAGTAGTAGTTATTGTTGTTGTTGTTGTTGCTGCTGCAGCTGAAACAGCAGCAACAACAGCAGCAGCAGCAGAGGAGCAAAAGACAGAGAAAACCAGCCAAAGATCTGGCCCTGAGTTGGAGTTGTCGTATGAAAACTTACTACACCGGAAATATAAAATTACACACTCAACACTTAAATTGTGTATGCCCGCCTCACTCCACACACTCCACACACACACACATACACTCTCTCTCACACAGATACACACACATGTGTAGAGTTTCTCACATGTTGCATGCTGCCATAAAGATTCTAGTGGCAACGCTGCCACACGGTGCAATCGATGCGTGCTCTACCAACAGGGTGCAAAACGATCGAATGCCCAATTCAGGCGTTGCAGCATTTGCTCCTCTTTTCTTTTCTCTCTTTTTTTTTTTATATTTTTCATGTAAAAAACAATCGGTAAAAATTGTTATAATTAATTGGCATTTTGATGAGGGTAAATCCAGGGCAGCACAGGCAATAAACCTGCAGCAGCTGAGCGGAGTGTGATAATGGTTGAGTGGTCGAATCTATTAGCGAATTGAAGTAGTCGAAATAATTTGCTGAATCAAGGGAAATGGTTTATTTCTCGCTTCAAAAATGTACAAAAGGTTAGTGCAGATGGGACAGAGGTAGGCGTAGTAGTCTCCAAAAGTAACTATAAGTTCTTGATCTGGACGATATCTAAATCCCGCAAACTATAAGAACTAAACACACCGTTTTTAATATTTACCTCTTAACTTTCCTTTTTAAATCCCAAAAACAAAAGTAGCTACAAACTTGTAATTTGGCATTTACGTAGCCTATTGTATTGTCTATCGATGCTGTACATTACATTACTATCGGATTAGAAACAGCAAAGATATGCAGCAGACAATTTGTTCTTGAAAAAAAGCAAATCAAACGACATCAGCACATCCGTCGGGCGCATTCGACAGTATAATATTATTGTTACTAGTGTTCGATTTTCTATTAATTATTATATTAGCACACTATTTATTTAAGTATCTTCTCAATATATAATATTTACATACTATATCTATATTCCAACGAGCGCAATTCGCAGAAACAAAAATTCCCACGCACTTGAACTTGAAATTCCTTCCGAGGCGTGTATTTTGACATATGCTTTAGCCGGAGTATGCATTTAAATATACCCATGTTTGTTTTAGAAACAGAAATATGGAGAGATGAAGAGAGGGGGCGATAAGAAATAAGAAATTGAAGAATTGCGACGACTCGAATTACAAACACTAAAAGGACATGCGAGTGCACACAATGAGGCTACCTGCTAATCGCCAAAGAAATCCCTTTCAAGATGCCTTTAATAGAGTCTGAGAAAGGGGGTGTATACCCTGCACATACATGCGCGGCATGCTCGACTTGTTGGCCACTGTGCGAATTCAGCCAAATGCGAATACAATTTAATCTCTCCATTTCAATGGGTTCGATCAAGGACTCCGTGTCGCTGCTTGGCGTCTGGCTCCAAGAGTCGTGGGAATGCCTTTCATTTTTTGGACAAAAAATAGCCCGAAATAAAAAAAAAATGAACCAAGTTCTCAAGCTGCTGCTGCTGCTGCTGCTCTTGAGCTCTTGAGGCTCTTGTCTCCCCTCAATCTTTACCTTTTATTTTATTCCATTTCATTATTTATTTTCTTTTACTGCTTCGGCGATGCCCTTTCTTGCAATACTCCCACTCAGCCTGTGCGAAATATATTTCTCTGACCAACTGCTTAGCTATCTGACCAGGTAGCCATTCAGCCTGGCCCATGGGTAATGGCTTGTCAGTTAGGGCAGCGAGTTGTGCCTAATGATAGCACTGATAACGAAGCCAAACCCCCATGTCTAGCTGCACTCAGCTGCATTTTATTTCATGTAATCGCAAAAAGTACAAGAGTCATAGCAGAACACAGCGAAAAATTTTAGTTAAAAAGAATTTTCCGCTCAACTCACAGCTCGCGCTACGCGCTCGACTAAATCGACTCGGCTCGACGTTCTTATCCTGAATATATATACTTTATGAGGTCTGCCACGCCTTCTTCTTCTTGTTACATTCTTTTAAAATTATTAACCCTGAATATACAAAAATCCTGGAAAAACTTTTCAGAATATTGACAACTTAAAACCTCATATAATCTTGATAAGAATTTGATTATAAACGTTTCATTAATACCAAAGTTACTACTATATTAAGTAACTTATCTAGAAATAAATTCAAATGTCTAACTAATTTTCGTAGATTAGAACAATGTCTGCAAAACTAAATTTAAAATGTTTTCGTCATGATTTAAGTGCCTAATTTCGCTCTCTGTACTTCCTACCATATAGCATGTGTGCTATAAAGATATGCAGCGATAACTAAGTCTGATAACTGAGCCAGCGGAATATTTAATTCCAAGAACTACTCGAATAACTTTATGAGTAATATTTGTAATCGTATACCTTATCAAATCGACTCCAAAGAAGTCAAGCTGTCTGCATTGCCAGGGATTACAGACCTCTTCCCTCTTCCCCCTTGTTCACCACAAGGCCCCTCCATTCAGCCGTAGAGTGGGGACAATCTTTAGCTTTAATTGTCGTCTTTCAATTTTAATTTCATTCAATTAGCCTATGGAAATCTGACAAAATGAATTACAACTCGTAATATGAATGAAGCTCTGCGCATGCGCAAAATGTTCTTTGTGTTTTTTAATTGTGCGTAGTTAGTTAGGCAGTTTGTCAGTTTGTCAGTTTAGCATTCAGTGCTATATTCTGTCATTCACTCAATATTCAAGCAATTTTAATTGCCAGTGGGCGTTGCAGTCACTTTTGCTAATTGCCTGCGTTGCGCCTTACTAATTTAGTTGGGGGCTGAAATTAACTTGTTGAAAACTAATTTATTTAATTTTTTATTAAGAGTTTAAATTATTTATTTTAAGGAAATAAAGCGGTTGTATTTGGATTATGCAGATGGATTTGTTGATGATTGCAGCTAGTTGACGGTCGGTTAAAGCTTTCGCCTCATAATATTGGCAGCAATTTCTGTACGCTGACTGTACCTTTTTTTTATAGCCATATTTGAAAAGACAAATGGCGCAAAAGTTAACATAAAGCGAGCCAACAACTAAGGCAACAACAATAACAGAGCAATGAAAATGTTTATTTAGCAAACGATCAACACAAAATACAATTTATATGGGCAGACCCCAAAGTCAATCGATAGCTACACTATGTATGTATGTGTTTGTGTGTGTTTATAGTGACTGGAAATCCCCTACAAATATAAAAAAGCAACTAAATGCATTGCAGAAGCAGAGACTTGATAATACCCTAGTTTAGTGTTGGACAACGAGCAAAAATTAAAGTAGGCTTCACGCTCAAAGGTTTTAAACACTGGGATATTTGTTAGCTAGGAAAACATTTGTTGTCTTTAAAAAATAATCTAGTGAAAAAAAAATAAATCGATAATACATACACTTCAGATTTTAAAATAATCGATTAACTGTTGACAAAAATTCAGACTATTTTCAAAAATATTTCTAATATTATTCTTCTTAAAAATCTTTAATTTCGCAGATTTTTTTTAAGCTTTTCGGTTAGCGAATTATACCGGTTAGGAACTGTAACTGTAGCTTAATATTTGCTATAACTAACTTAATTACATATAATTATCATAACCCATTTTAAACATAAAACTACAGGGTATCGCCCCCAGAGGCATTTATGTAATAAAATTGATGATCAAACGAAAACTCTCACATTTTGTGCCACGAATGCAATCCATTCGCTAGGAATGAGCACTAAGGGGGACTATGGGGTGGAGAAGAGACATAGAAAAAAAGAAGAGAATAGAGAAAGGTAGAGAAAGAGAGAGAGAGAATAACTTGGAACGGAACCCAGATCAATCGTATTAGTATTAGAGTTTAGTTTGAATTTTGCTGGCATAAATTCATTATTAATATGTTGTTTTGGTTGTTGTTTTTTGCTTTGGCCACAGACAACACATTATTGTTTTTCATATTTGTACAGCGCACAAATCTTTATGGGTATTTTCCAACAACAACAACAACTACAACAACAACAATAATAATAACAAAACAAAAGCAAAAACACAAACAGACTGCACGGCGTTTTCATTGAATTCGGACAGAGTTCTTTTGGGATGTTTCGCCGGAACTTGTCATGTTTACAAACAATCGCAAAAAAAAAAGTGTGTACGTTTAACATTTATGCTAAAATTCTCGAAAAGAAATTACCAAATATATTTAGTATTTGGTCGTTTTATATTTAACTAGATGTGGCAATATATTTGGCCAGCAAATTGGGTGCAACAATAAATTTGGTGTTTCAGTCGCATCCGCGTTGTTTATTTTTTAATGCCAATGATTTTTCCAGCAGTTGAAAAAACATCAAACGACAATAGGGAAAAAAACGGCGGAAAATTAACGTAACACGAGCCAACAAAAACGCATTTTTATGATGCTCAAAACGATTTGTTATATGTTTTCAATAGCCCCACAACCTCTGCTGCTTCTTCCTTTCCTGTGTTCCATGCTAATCGCAATTAAAAGCTAAAAATCATTTTCACATACAAAATTATGAGTGCTACAAGGCCTACAATTGAAGGGGGGCGCAAGCAAGGGGGGGGGGGAGCTGCCGTTATTGCAGTCGATAGATCAAAGCATTTGCTTTTATGTTTGTTGCCATTGCACTTGTTTCTGGCTGCACTACGTCTGGCCCGGTAAATCCCCCTCCCGGTAAATCCCCTGCTCCTCGGAAGGTGTGAAGAAACTGCACCCAAAACTGTGGATAGCAACTATGTGTCTGATATCAAACAGACACTTTGGCAACTGTTTGAAGTGCAGTAGTCATTGAGATTATGATTACATTGCCCACTACAGATTTCCACTCTCGGAAAAACCCGAATCATTCGAGAACCATGCCATAAAGTTTAGTTTATGAGAGGAAGTGAATGGGTAGCTCATGCATCTTCTCTGCACTATTTTGAAGAAATATCCACAACAGACACTGGAGATTGCTTCAACAATTAGCTGATTGCATTTGTAGAATAATCTTATTAGCTTTGAAAATGTTTAAATTAACAACTTTTTGCTCAATATGTTTTAAATGCGTGTATTACTGATACTTTTCTGCAGGATTTCCTCATCTATTTCTATGATCTATATGTTTATTAAATTTTGGAATAGTGTTCTTGGATGGGAAAAGCTCCACCACGACATAAACGATCTATTTAGTAAGTTTTGTAAGAAGTTCGCTTGTAAACCAATGAAAATTCTTGATTCGAGTGCGAAAACTCTTGATTTTCCTTTCAGTGTAGTAATAAGCATACTCTGCTGGAAATCCCAACTTTCCATTTTGTTCAGGATAATGATTGTTAAAAGACCTTTTTTACAGTGCAGCTCATCTAAATATTTTTAAAAAATTTATGCACTCGAACTTAAAATTAAAATAAAATTTAAATACGCTCAAGTTGAGAAAACTTAAAACTCATTATTTACTTTATCATTTCCTGCAATTTCTGGCGAATTTCTATAGCAATAAATCATTAAAATCAGATCAAATCATGAACAGATATTGAATGATTAATCGATTTACCAGCGCATCTATCAATCGATTAATTGTAACAAGCACTAAAAACTCAACACGAAGATAAACAGCATAATGACAGCCTGGCATATAGTATATATAGAGTATATATCTGTATATCTGTACTATATAGATGCACGATAGTTTTATGGGCGGCATAAATCGACAGAGCCACAAAATTTTAATCAACACTCATTAACTCTACAAGATCGGCGGCAATATAATTAAGAGAAATTATGTTTGCAGCGACCTGTTGGATCGATCAATGGAGCAGTCACAGCAGCAGCAGCAACAGCAGCAACATCACAGCAGCAACATCACAGCAGCAACTGTTGCTGTTGTTGTGATTTTGTTATTGTTGTTGTTTAACAATTTCGCAATTCAGCTGTCGATCATTTCATTCATAAAATGTGCATGCCATGGCACGAGGGAGATACACTCGTACTCACACTCACAAACACTCATACTCATAAACACTCACACTCATACACCCCACTCGCTATATTCATTCATATAGCAGCCCGATCTGGCAGACATCCGCACACACCGCTGGCTTTTAATGCCAACCACCCGCCTGCTCCATCGGTCCACTACAAACGAAGTGATTAATTCATGTAGTGGTCGCCCCTCCCCCCACTCTTTCCACTCTCTGCTCTGCCCCCCTGCCACCCTGCCTTGGCCCCCAGCGTTTCTCAGTTTTCTCAATGAAACTGGTTTCGTCAGTTCGGTTCGATTTTGCTGCTGTTGTTGATATTGGGGCTTATGTTATTATATTCATCCTCACCTGATCCCCAGCAGCTGCTCATCCGGTCAATGTGAGAAAAGCGAAACAAAAAATACAAAAAACAACAACAAAAAATACAAAAAAATACTGCAAAAAACCAAAAACAAAACGTACAAAAATAGACAAACAACGAAATGAACTGTAGCTAAAAGCAAACGCACATGCAACTTTTCCTCAAGCTCCCAGCTCAGATCGTTGCAAGCAGATATTGAGCCTCTGAGCTGGTGAATGATGTGGGGTGCTCAGCGCGTTAAATGAAATGCGAAAGCTGTAGCTCAGGATCTCGGTATCTGGCATTCAAATCAGCAGTCACAGCAGCAGCTCCAACTAGCTCAGTCGGAGGCACTCGACAAATAGTTAATTCTAAAATTAACTGAATTAAATTGGCTTTATTTTTGAACTGACCAAACATCGATATTGGCAATATCCATATTTAGATAAATATATATATATATTTTTTTAAGAACTATCAGACGTCTCCCGTAGATCTTCAAGGGAGCTACTAGAATTCGCCAAACAGACGCGTATCCTTTCTGGATAAATTTTTCTCTAGGAACTCCTTCACCGGTTTCACTAAGGATCATCCCTGGTCTATGTGGAATCCCCCATTGCTGGGGGTTCACCGGCACAACCTAACCTAACCTTTATATAGTTTGGGCAATACTTATTAAATTGGAAGCATAGCTTCATAAATATTTGAAAAATACCTGTACCATATATAAAACTTGGAGTTTTATAGAGATTTTTTTCACAATTACGGGCACCATTTTTTCACCTAGCTATGATAATTGCGTATAGCTTTATACTCGTTTTACAATTGCACACACCTGTCCTACCTTAAATACCAACGTAGTACAGTGCCTAAAGCAGTTCAGTGAGTGGCTAGCCCAAGTCAACCTATTTCAGCATCCGCGAATTGTAAAGGAAGCTAGATCTACAACAACAACATCCACAACAACAACAACTGGAAAATATTACCACAGAAAACTGGAAAAGCGGCGAGCGGCATTTTCACGACTGTGCGGAAACATGTGTAAAACAGTTAATGCACACAGGATATGTTTCCGCCTGAAACAAGTTTTTCCTTTGCTTTGGCTTGGCTTGGCTTTTCTTTTGCTTTTTCACTTTATTAATTAACAATTCATTTTTTAGCCAATCGACCTGTGGGCCAAGCTTAGAGCCCGTGCTAGTCTAGGCCTGGGTTTTGCTCTTAATTGGCTTTTAATTGGTTTGGGAAGTGCGCTTTAATATTTTCACAAGTTTTGTTGTTGTTTTTTTTTACTCCTCTCCTTTCTATGCTCCGAACTGTAATTAATAGATTAATTTATGCAATGGGAAGCAGCGCATCGCTCGGACTACGCAGATTTCATTCATAATACAATTAATGCGGTCAGTCACCCATATACGATATCGAAATCGGAAGTTTATAACGGTTGATTAATTGCGAATTCACACAGTTTACATCTGCTGTCTGTTTAGCTAGGTTCTCCTTCAGTAGAGCAAATGAAGAAACTAGAAAGGTGAATAGACTATTCTCCTCATGTCAAGAATTTAGGGAAGGAGTTTGTGATGGTGTTAAGAAAATAAGGAAGGAATTAGGAAGGAAGAATGGAAGAAAGATAGAAAGGGAGAAAGGAAGGAAGACAGGAAGGAAGAAAGCAAGGAAAAAATGAAGGAAGAAAGGACGAAAATGTAGTAGAAAGAAGTTAACGAAGGATGAAGTTAATAAGGGAAAACGGACGGTAGAAAGAAGTTAAGAAGTTAGAGAAAGAAGGAAGGAAGAAAGAAATGAAGGAGTCCAGGAAGGAAGAAAGAAATGAAGGAGTCAATGAAGGAAGAAAGGAGATAAGAAAGAAGGAAGAAATTAACAAATAATTAAGCATGAAAGAAAGACGTTAAACAAAAAAGGAGGATAGAAGTTAATGAAGAAAGAAATTTAGAAAGGAGTTAAGGAACGAGGGAAGAATGTAGGAAATGAAGGAGTTAAGAAACGAAGAAAATAGTTAAAGGGACGATGAAAAGAACAAAAAAATTAAGAAGTTGGTAGAAGAAACGAAGAAAATAGTTAAGACCCAAAGGAAGGAGTTAAGCACGGAAGCAACAAGTTAGCAAAAAAAAAATACCCCCATGAGAATATTTATATTAAATGATATATAATGGGAGAACCTAGACGTGGGCAAACCCCTAATGAGACAGCAAGTGGAAGGACAGACCGCTTTTGAGATACAGCCTAAGGAAGAAAAGCGCACAAGAAGATGAAGCAAAGCAGGGCCAGAGATAAAATTCTCTGGGATGTGCTGCTGATGGTCATCAGCTCGAATCGCGGCAACAACAAACAGAGGCAACAACAGCGACAACAACGACAACAACGACACAAACAACAGCGACTGCTTCGATCGTGTGGCGATGCCTGAGTTCACAGTCCGTACGTTTGGCAGTCTGTCCGGCTGAAATACGGTAGCCGCAGCAGTAGCTGGCAAACAAATTACACACAATTCCAACTCAAAACAGAAACTCTTCACAGCATCCAGCAGCAGCAGCAACAACAGCAGCAACAACAACAACAACAACAGCTACATTATTATCTCTGTTTTATGTCCAAAGCTTCAAGCAGCAGCAAATGCCTGGCGCTTCAGCTGGCACCCCACTCAGAGACGATGATGATGTTCATCGTGCTCAACGATAATGACGTTTTTCCATGTAGCTGCTGCTGAGCATGAAATCTTGCTGTTCTCTGCACTCAAAAAAAGTTAGGATCTAAAAACCAAAATATAAACTATAAAATACAAAATAAAAATCTTAAAAAAATTATGTAAATTTGTGTTTAATCTTAATTTGCAAATAAAGGGTAGCTTTTCTTTAAATAAGAATATTAAACTTATTTTATGACTTTGTACTTTAAAAAGGAGGCGCGTTAGGCTCAACAAAGCATTACAATCGGATTAGGGACAACGAAGATATGCAACAGACAATTTGCTCGATTGGGTAGAGGCGGAAGTGGGGCAGAGATTATGGAAACACAAGGTAAAGGGCCTGCTTCTGTCTGTTACGTCCGACTGTTGCCATCCTTACTGATTAGACCTTAAATGCTTTTCTGGAAACAAGGGTGTTATACCCTGTACCCATTAAAAATTAGGAAAAACAGGGATAATAACCTTGTTGTAACATATGCTTCCTACAAATTAAAACCTTAAAATATATTCTTTCAAGTAAAATAAATAGAGAAATGTTCTTAAAATAAAAACCAATCCCTTTTAAGTTTAAATAGTTTAAAAGTTCTAAATGCAGAGAGTCTCTATTGAAATCTTGTATTCTCATAACTTTTCGATAAATTACACAACAAAAGCCCATGCATTTCGCTGAGTGTAGGATAAGAACGAAAACGAATCAACTCAAGTGTTGTTATTGCTGATGTTGTGTTGTTGTTATTGGTGTTGTTGTTATTGTTGTTGTAGCTACTGTTCAATGACTGTAGATGCGACGCGTTCGGTTGTTGGTCGTTGGTTGTTCGTTGTTCGGTTGTTCGGTTGGTTTTTCGGTTAGTAAACCGGATGTTCCTAATCATTGCTAGTTTGCCTCAAATTAAATATGCTACACACACACACACGCTCTGAGGGAACTACACACAGATAGACTGTGTATCTTTTGTGAACATTGTACTTCATAGATACAAACACACATGTGTATACCGCAGCGCAAATTATGAATGAATATTAAGCAAAGGCCCCCTCGAGATAGGTCTATCTGCGTACTATCTAGTAGCTTTATCTTTAGCTTAATCTTCAGCTGTATCTTATTTTTTGTGTTTTTCGCAAATCGTGTGACTCTCTGACGCATCTAACTGTTTGCCTGCCAGTTCGATAAAGATAGCGATGGTGATGACGATAGGGATGGCTAGATAGCGCTGACGCTACTTCCGCCTAGCTAGATCTCAAGTCGAGTTTTGCCAATCAACTGACCAAACGACTTGTTTATTCATTCATATCCACTCGATGCTGGGAGGCCAATTTAATTGATAGAACTCACCACAGACCACACTACAACAACAACAACAACAACATCAACAACAACAAAGAGCACACATCACACATTCATATATTCATTTTTTATCAACATCAATTAGCAATAATTATTCATTAGACTCTGAGCAAATGTGGAGCTAAAAAGTGACAATGGCGCTTTATCAACAATAATTTATGCCATCATTTTTGATTGAGAATCCGCGTATAACCCAACAGATCACAGGAAGCACAAATATTCTATAACGGTGACTGAAGATTATGCAAAGAGTTTAGGCATTGGTTAGACGATATTTCAGAAAGAACGGTATTTCAGGAGCAATATCAGGAGTCAAGAGATATTGCAATAAATGGAAAAATAGCACAACTCGCATAATTTTAAAGCTAGAAGCTTTTCTTTTGGCATATATAGAGCTTAATACTAAGTTCAACTATGTCCAAAATTTAATAAAGATCGGCCTATATAAATAAAAGTTATTCCACGCTGAGTTTTGACTAATGTGCTCTTCTCAAAATACTCCAATAAGCTCATTCTTTCGCCCATCAACTAGGATCTCTAATGGCTTTCACACACTCAAAACAAAGTAGTCGTAAAGCTATTAAAAATCTCTGCTTGGCATAAATTAAGACACCAAGATTTAAAATGTATCGCTAAAAGTAAGGCATTTAGTTCGGCTTACGATTGACCGTTTGCTTTGTTTGACAAATCTATAGCCATTAGTTGATAACAATTAAGATGAACTTGTTGCTTTTTGACTCTACGAGCCAAGTGTGACGGAATACATTTTGGAAACCGCCAAACGGCAGCCGAAAAGATAAGCCCAAAAGCCCATTAAAGGCCAGCAGAAGCATAATATTAATTGTTTTCTCCCAAATGAGATATCACTGGCGCCTGCAGCCCACATATGAAGCATAAAAGTATTGAGAAGTGGCAAGAAGAAGACGCAGCAACGAAATCAGTTTAATTTCCTCATAATAAATTGACAGTGGGCAGCAGGCGGAAGACGGCAAACTACAGGTACACAGAGCAAAAAACTTGTGGACAGTAGCTTTAAACAAAGTTAAAGAAATATACTAAGGAATTTCTTAAAGTGCATTTAGCATAAATTATAAAGTTGAGTTTAACTTAGCAGATAAACAAGAAACTAAAGTAGTAATAAATAAGATAAATTTAATTAAAATATATTTGTCTTCAAATATTACAAAAACCAGTAAGGACGGGGTAGATCAGTCGGGAGGAGGTCTATAGACAGACGTAGTCCCACAGTAGAACATAACACACGAAGAGGAAAGCTATGCATGCATGCACAAATCGCATACACTAAACGCTCCAGCTCGATTCACGCAAATTGTCTGTTACATATCTTTGCTATTTCTAGCAGCTGCCTTATTTTAAAATTAAAGGGGTAACGGGGGAAGATATAAAAAAATTTAAAACAAATTTGATAAAATTAAGTAAATATTTCAATCAAGATCGCTTTATTTTAGAATTTATCAAGTTATCGGTTTCAATGTTATCCGTAAAACTAAGTTTAGTAAGCATACAAATAAAAACTATGGAAAATATTTTTAAAATAAAACTAAAGTTCTGAATTCAAGTTTTCAGTTCGATATGTTAGCAAAATTGTCTTATTTAGTTCTGTATCTAATTAAAATAATTAACAAACGAACAGAGAGCAACACGCTCTACTATTTGTCGCTGTGTAGCTCAGCACAATTGGCAATGAAGTTGCAATTTGTGTGCCATAATAAGCCCACGCAGAGCCTTAACAACAATAACAACAAAAGCTAGACAGATCAAGTATTGTTGTTTTGTTATTGTTGTTGTTGTTGTTGTTGTTGTTGTTGTAGTTGTTGTTGTGCTTGTTGGCGTGCAATGTGGAGCATCTGAGAGCATAACACCTGGCGTTTTTTATGCCTTACCTTAAACTAGAAGCTGCAGTTGCAGTTGCAAAGTGCGTTCCCCCCTCACTCGCCTCCTGCATCCAGGCATTTGCATATAGCCTGTGGAAGCCTGAGGAGCGCAGGCTGCACATTGATCATTAGACTATTTTTAATAGAGAAATAGAGGGGGGCGGCAGTGGGCGGGGCAGGGGGAGGGATAGAGACCAGTTTGGCATAAAAGTGGTCTGTCCAGCGCAAGTTTCACCTGCCGCCAGTTGAGCAGATTGAGAGATTTTTGCAGCTGGAGTTGCGTGTTTGTTTGTGCCTGGCATAGAAGAAAAGATGCACAAGTTGCTACCTAAACAAGTGAACTGGGTGTGAGTGTGCGAGTGTGAGTGTGAGTACACTCACTTGGCACTCACACTGCCATTCACACTTGTATTTCAACGTGCCCAAAAATGCGTTCGCATTGACAAACTAATTTATGCTCTGTGCGAAGCAACAAATCTCTCTCAAATAAACAAAAGCAGAACCAACAAAAAAAAAAAAAACAAAACGAGAATGAGCATGGAAAATGAAAAGAAAAACTAAACTAAACTAAACTAAATAAGTACGATATATACACAATTTCCAATTGGTATGGCATAAATTAACTATCGATATAAACTCTTCTGCTACGCCTGCAAATGTATACAAAATTTATGCTCACACTGAGAAAAAAAACAAAGTGCAAATTGAATCAAGCATTTGCGGTATCAATAAAGAAGAATACTCTTGATTCAAGAATGAAATTGTTTAAAAATTTTATTTGTATTTTTATAAACTTTTAAGATTAAAATAAGTTTCGATTCTTACTTAATTTAATCATTGTTTGCCACTTATCCCGATGTAAACCTATACCAACAAGATTCAGATTTAGATTTATTTCAAAAATGGATGTCACTCCTTAATCGATAAAATGGATAATCGAATAACAAGCATAATATTGTTAATGGAATGTAGTTATTCGGAATATATATTCTTTATTACTATAATTATCGATCCTTAAAAGCATATCGAATTCAGTTAATAAGCACAAAAGATATTAGGGAAACAATATTACAAGCTTTATCTCGCTCGCTCTTTGGCATCGTGGCCATTATAACATGGTACAGACAAAAAACTAAGAAGAAGCATTGCTGCTTCGTAAAACAAGTTTAAATTTAATTAAAACATTTTGCTTTAAATATTTTGAATTTATTTACGTTATATTCTGATTTGTAATGGAATTTAAGAACCAAACAAGAATCATTAAAGAGGTATATTTTGTAGTTTTCTATTTTTCTGAGTGCAGTCACAAGTTGCTGCCACCCCGCTCTGCCTCTTGCCACATTGAGGCCTGGTGGTATGGTCAGCATCAGGCGGCAACAATTAAAAATGCAATGCGAACGAGAGAAAACACAACAAAAACACTCAATAAAATGCGTTGATAAATTGCGTCGAGCATCAAAGGCGCACCTCTGGCAGCCCACTGTGCCAATGGCGCTACTAACAACAACAACAACAACAACAACAACAACCTCAACAACAACAACCACAACAACAACAGCCACTTGCAATATGCCTTTGAAAATTTATCGATTGTTATTTTGTTTAGAGCAGAGAAAATCGCTTTTAGCCGCCTTGGCATAGACACCAAAGCGCCAGCCGAAAAACAATATTGTGTTGGTAATACCTGAAGAGGATTAACCGATCGTCGATCGTCGAGAGCGAAATATGCCAACTATTAAAACGGATTGAGCTGCGTACAGCGAATGTCGGCTAATGGCCAATTTATGCGGCCAAAATTGGTTCTAGCTGAAATTATTGGATCATGATTAGGCGTATATCTTAACGGCAATAAAAGCCAATGCAGCTCAACGGTATTTTTATTAATTTATTTATTATCGACTTAGACAAGTCGATAGCGCTAATTAAAATTAAAATTAAGCATTAAATTATATTTAGGAATTTTATTAAATTTTAAATAAAATTTAATAAAAATATTAAATTTTATTAATGTAAACGGTAGTCTGGGTTTAAAGAATGACATTATTTATTTAAATTACAGAAAATTATGAATAATAATAATTAAACGTTTGAATTGAGCATAGAAAATTAAAATTAAATTTAATTGATTAAATTAAGAGTAAGAAAAAATTTATATAAAGTAAGAATGTATGAAAAATATATAAAGAGTATATCTGTTTAAAAAATAGTTGATTGGAAAAATTATAAAATTCTCAGGACGAAATACAAAAGGAAACTTCAAGCTAACTTCAACTTAAATTTAATTTGATTTTCTTAAAAAGTTTATTAATAATTTTTTAATTTTTAAATTTTTAAATTTTAATCTTATATTTAAAATTTTTACTCTTTTTTAATGTTATTTAAATTTTCTACTTAATTTTAATTTGCAGTTTAATTTTATCTGTCTCTAGTCGAAATGAATTCAATAGATTTTGAAACAGACAGGACGGAATCTTATTTTCCTTTCCGATCTCATCTTGATTAAATTATCATCTTATCAGAGCAAAGCTACCTGTTTTCAGATACTAGCTGAATATTCATTTTTTGATAAAACCGTTAAAACAAGTGTAAATTAGTTGCATTAGGCTATCGCCTTGCACCATCGTCATGCGTAATGGAAATCTTGAGATACACAAATTGCAATCTTATTCAGGTGAATAGAAAGTGGCGTTAGGAAATGGCTTTTAATTCAAATGACAATTAAAAAGCAAACGTCAAAATGTGCTACAAATTATGACAAGGCATAAAAAAGCAGCAAACAGAGGGAGAAGGAGAGAGAGAGGGGAAAAGAGCGAGGGGGCAAGACAGCTGTGCACTGGGCCAAAGAATTTTGTATGATGTACGAGTTACGAGTATTCATTGTTAATTTGTAGTTTTTTTTGTAGTTTTTGAGTGCCAATTGAAGCGTTAAATTATCAATTGGCTTAAAGTTAGGGCTGGAGTGGCATAGACTGGTCAACAGGGGTGGGCAGCAGCGTTAAATTGGCCAAAAAGGCTTTTGGCTTGTGTTCGAAAACTCAATACGGGTACTCACAACACTCACACTAACACTAACACTCACACTCATATTCACAGTGGGCCCAGGCGGACATGCTTCAATTGAGCCACGAAACGCATGCGGCTGTTAAGTCTTATCGCTTCCCCCGCCCCCACCCCCACAATTGCCCCCTCCCCTCACGATCTGTTGGTGCAGGCAACTGGAAAATTGTGCAGTCAATGCTCAGTGATAGGACCAGGCATCGGAACAAGCCTGCTGCAGGTGTGCCATATTTCTTAATGCCAGTTAGATAGATCGATCTATAACTTAGCACACACACACACACACACATAAATATTTATATATCCCAGCAAACAATATGCGCGTTTTTTCTGACGATTTCAAGTTGCATTTTAAGATGCATTTCAAAGCACTTGAATTGATTTCGAAAAGGTTTTTTTTCAGATATTGGAGTGCAGATTTTTTATTTTTATTTTGTTTTTAGCATTTAAAATTGGACTTTAAATTTATATCTTCAATTTAAAGTTATATATATGAATAGTTTTTTATGTTATTTTGTTTTCTTATAAAACTTAATTTTATTATTGGCAGTTTGAAAACATTTGCTAAATATTGAAGCAAATTGCTGCTATTTTAGGAACTGATTTTTAGAATACTCCGAAAATGCTCAGATGATACTTAAAAAGCTCTAAATGTGATTCGTAAGCCCTCAAATTTATCTATTCAATCCAAAAAAAAGCTTTTAAGTTGTTTTCCTTTGCCTTTGCCTTTCCTTTTTTTTAGCAGTGTTGTCAGTTTTCAGACACCTAATTTGGCGCACTCCAAACTTCGCTTACTGGGTAATCGACGCTCTAGTTGCAATTTCATATTTCATCGACTTTTCGTTTGTCAATTCGCTGCATTATCAATTGGTCAAGCTGCCAGTTGCCGGCATATAATCATCTGGCCAATTGATGCAGTTTTGCCACAACTGGTTCAGGCCATGCGCAATTTGTTATTGTACTCTTGTAGTTGTTGTAGTTGCTGCTCTTATGGCAGTTTGTCGATTGGCACATCTCTCTATATGCTATATACAGATATCCATGGTTTATAATTGATTCATATTTGTAGCTAAAGTTTTGTTTTGTTTGGTTTGCAGCATTCCGTTTGCCTTTTTGTTTATAACGCTTAATAGACCACCGAATTTGGTATTTATGATTAATTGAATATCGCTAAGGATGGACATCGAATGCCGTTCCGACTTAAAACCAGATTATTATTGTAATTATCAAAACTTAAAGCCTAATTAGGCAAATTGTTAAGAAATCTTTGACGCGAATTTCCGCTGCAAGTTAATTGTCATAAAAACATGAAATGTTTTTAATTATAATTTGGAATTTATAAATAAACTGTAAATTTAGTATTTAGTTTTAATTTATATGCAAATATTTATAATTTTTTAATTTTTTTTTTGTTTTATATTTTTTATATGCTTAAAAGTTAGTTTTACATTGTAAATTTTCGTTGCCTACTTCTAGGCAGTCTCAAGTAAAATTTCACTTGTTCTGATAAAAGCCAAATTAGGCCAATTATTTGGAAATCTTTGGTGATAACTAAATAGAATTTAAGCTGAAACTTAATTGCGCTAATAAAAAATTTATTATATTATTGTAATAATTAAGTTTTTAATGCATTTTTTAATGTTATTGTTTAGTGTTCTTTGATTTCTTTAAAATGATATAAAATTTGCGTTGCCTGCTTTCAGGCCGCTTTTTCTAAATCAACCCTCTCTGTTGAAAATTCTATAAATTAATTTTAAATCATAATAAAACAATTATATATAAGATTAAATTAAATTGATTTAATTGTTTATTTGTAATTATAAATTGAGAACAACTTTTGATGACTTAATTGTTAAACAGCCGTAAATGAGAATTATTTAGTTGCAGACATAATTTAATTTAACTGCATTTAACAATTTTGCCATTGGTTTTTTGTATTAAAATACAAAATTGCAAAACGTTAGCGTTCTACATAGTTATTTTATTAGCTCAAGAGTAGGCAACGTTTTCATAATGCACACCACGCGTAAGTATGCAATGCTATTTGCACAAGTTACGATATACAGCCTAGACACAAACCTAGCGATAAACTGAAGTAAAATCGAAATAAAACAAAAAAAAAACATTTTAAAATTCATCCAAAAATAAATATTGATTTAGATTAATATTTTGCATAGTTCCTTGGCCTGACTAATTTATAGAAGCCAGTGCGAAAGTACAATATGCATGGAAATATTCAAGTGCTGATAAGGCGCAGCTTATCAGCGGCAGCCACAAATATTTGTAGAAAGAGAAAACCAAAAGCAAAAGCAAAAGCAGAAAAAACAGAATTACCAAGAACAGAAAAGTTCAACCAAAACATTTTGAAGGTCGCGCGCGGCACGTGCGAGTGGGACACAAGTTTGCGATTTTGGCTTAAACAAACTGCGAATTTGTTATCAGTGTATGCAGCTACACCCACAGCTCTTTTTTACATTTTTTAGTTTTATTTTTTATTTGTGCACGTTTGTGCTGGGTCAGTTTTTTATGCGATGCTGTTTTTTATTGAAGCTGCGAGCGCGCTTCTCTCGGATTCTCTCAGTTTCTCTCTGCTTCTCTCCTCGTGCGTGCTGCTTAGCCACGATCGGGGCTTTGGCTTTGGCTCCCTATGCAAAGCTACGCAAATTATGTGGGGATGCAACAATTTAGTCATTTCCGTTTTTCTTTTTTCAATATACATATATAAAAAAAATATGACAGACAGACTGACAATAACAACGAATAAAAGTATATATACATAGAAATAATCATTAAGAAATGAGCCAATTAGTCGGACGTAGAATACGCTCCTCCTAAAATTAAAATTTAATTTAAAACCATAGCGTAAACGTGGAAATATTGTTCCATTAATAACTTTTATGTTTATTAACCGATTTTAATGAGCTTTTCAGGATAAATAAATATAAAGGTCGAGGATATATATTTTAAATAACAACATTCTATATTTAAATTTATGGTTGTTATTCGGTTTTTATCGACTCAACTATTAAAAGAGTGTGATATACAAAATTTGAACTATACTTGATCTGCGTGTGGTATAAATCTATCTACACTGCAAAAATAGTTACAATAGCTCTAATAGTTTTCGAGATATACACACCTTTGTACCTTGATTTTTTGCATAAATTTCTAGCTATGCTCAAGATTCGATAACGTTTAAATTTCTAAAATATGTCCATATTTTCCCAGTTTTATGTTCTATGTTTATTTAACTGAATTCTTCGCATTAAATGTAGGTTTAATTTTAATTTGTTTGTATTTTAATTTGTGAACTGGTCTTGATCGAAAATAAATCAATAAATAAAATAAAATATAATATATTACAAATAAACTGAATAAAATAAATTACAAATAAACTCAATAAAATAAATTAGTAATAAACGAAATAAAATAAAATATTAAAAAGAAAAAGGAACAGGAATAAATGAAGGAACATAAAACAATTAATTAGGTACGCTATATAATAAATAATTTAAAACAAGCAAAAAAAATAATAATTTAAAAAAAATGCCCAAAAAACTATAAAGCAAACATGCGAATAAAATTTATGAATGAATGAGAATGAGAATGAATGAGGCGTACAGGCATAAAAACTTAAATAAGTACATGTGTGTGTGTGTTATGCGTGTGTGTGTGTGTGTGTGTGCAAGTGAAATATAAAACAGGCTACAATAACAACAACAACTACACACACACTCACACACACACACACACACACACGTATACACGCACACTGCCTCACAATTTATATGAATGAAAAATTGTAAACGCAAAAAGTTGTTAACGCAGCAATTCCACGAACCAAAAGAAGAGGAAAAAAACGACAACAAAAACAAAACAGCAAGAAAAACTGTGAACAAGAAATTTGAAAGGTAAAAAACTGAAATTAAAAACAAAAACTTTAATCAGAAACAACAACAACAGCAGCGGTAGCAGCGACAGCGGCAGAGACGCTGCAGCGACGCCAGCAGCGGCAGAAGCAACTGGTTTGTGGACGCAGCAGCTGTACACAAATGCGCTGCCAGGGGAGGGGGCAGACTCCAAATTATGAATAAATAAAAGAAAAGCCAGCAACAACAACAAATCAAAATAAATACGGCCAAAAAGGCAGCAAACACACACGCACACACACACACACACACACACACAGAGCAGAGACGCGCCCACAATACAGTCAGAGGCGCAGTCGCAGTCGCAGTCGCTGCTGCAGCTGACGTCAACGTCAAAGCCGAAGCCGGTTTGCAGGAACTTTGTTGGGGGGGCAGAGCAAAAGCAAAAAGGAAGGAAACAAGCATCAGCACCTCTCAGAGCGCGAGAGAGCCAAAGGCGAGAGAGTGGGAGCGAGCGCAAGGCAGCCAGCGTTGCCAGAAATAGCCAGATTTCAATTATAAAATATTTAAAATAAATAAAATATATAAACAAATATAGAAAAAAATATAATAAAAATAAAATTAATAAACAAATATAGAAAAAAATTAAATAAAAATTAAATTAATATAAAATAAATATGTATATCAAATAATAAAACAAGTATAAATAAAATTCTGCAACTAGTTACGTTGCCAGTGTTGTTAAACGATGCAAAAAAAAAAAAATATTTTAAAATAAACAAAAGTAAATAATAAAATAATATTATTCTAATATCCCTTTCCGGGAAAAAATCGTAACCAAAATTTTTTCGATTTTGGGTTTTTAATGCAATTACGTACATAATCAATCAACTCATCTACACAAATAAATTTCTAATATAATTTTATTTATTTATATATATTTATTGAGATATCAGCCTGTAAAATATATCGTAAGCGCCTTATTTGCTGCGAATTTCAAACGTGTTCTCGCGAAAAAAAGGTATATAGAAATTAATAACAAAAATTAAATCAATATACATTACTAAAAAAAATTAATTTTTAAATATTTTTATGCCTTATAAAAGCTTAAATAAAATTCTAAACTAATATTTATTTTACAAACTTGCAATTTATTGCAAATTTATAATTTAATGTTTAATTTATTAAATATAATTCCAAAATTTATTTTATTTTATTGCAAATTTATAATTCAATGTTAAACTTATGAAATATGAATAATGCTAAAACCCGCTAAATTGGCAACGCTGCGCATGTTAGGTAGAACGAAGCAGCAAGAAAGCGAACAAAAACAACAAAAGTTGTTGCTGCCTCTGCCGCTGCCTCTGTCGCTGCTGCTGCTGCTGCCTCTGCTGCTGCTTATGCTCCATTCATCAACTGCATTTGGACGCCGCGAGGCGATCAAGAAAACTTTTCTACTCGCAGCGGCCAGTATGAATGAAAACGAACGTGTTTCTTTTTCGTTTCTTGATTTTTTTCATTTCTTTTTTTGTTGTTTCTCTTTTTGTTGCTTTGTTTGTTGTTTGTGTGGAGCACGACGCGAGAGCATGAATGAATTTGAAGAGAGCGCGCCCCACGTACATGAATGAAAGTTGTTGTTGGCGCTCGCTCGCTCGCTCTCTGTTCTGCCGCTCTCTTGCTGCTGTTTCTCTTTCGTTCAGTTTTGTTGCTCTTACACATACAACAAACGCGTGCAAATACACACACACGCACACACACACGCACAACATACATACATTCAAACGTTTCTTAGCACATGAAAT
The DNA here is from genome assembly GCA_035045125.1 of Hypselothyrea guttata. Lineage (NCBI taxonomy): Eukaryota > Metazoa > Arthropoda > Insecta > Diptera > Drosophilidae > Hypselothyrea > Hypselothyrea guttata. The sequence continues at coordinate 326,940 of JAWNNJ010000972.1, forward strand.
AAAATATTTATTTGCCCAAGTTTTATTTTGTTTTCTGCGGGTTTTTTGTTTTCTGTTTTCTGTTTTTTTTTTTTAGTTTATGATTAATATGCGCTGATTAAAGGCAACACACACACACACACACACATGCATACATACTACACATATACATACGTTATACATCATTAAAATAAGGGCAGGCAGCACTGTTGTCTAAACTGCCTTTTTTCCGCCAGATTTGGCTGTTTTTGAAAAGTATTTGCTATAAAAGTTGTAAAATTATGGAAAGCATAAATTTAAAATATTTTAAAATATTTTTTTTTTAGCTTTTCTCAGCTTTTTCTTAAATTTTACAAAACTTATACAAAAAATAAGGAATAATTATAGGCCTTTTGTCTTTATTCTGAACGATATTTGCCCATAAAAGTTTTTATTTGTCAGTGATCATGATTATTAAAATTAAAATAAATCATTTCAATTAATTCATTTTAATAAATTTATTAAAATTCATATAAAGAAATAAATATTTTATATAAAAGATAAAAGATATAAGAGATATTTATAGATACAAATTTATTAAATGTAATATATAGTTTATAAAATAAAAAATATTTATGGATAAAAATTACTATTTTTTAATTTTTGTTCAAAAATTTTGAATAATTATTTTTTTCAACTTTTATAATAACAGATTTTTTTTCTTTAAAAAAAAATGGCAACACTGGCAGGCAGGCAGGCTCCCTCTCCCTCTCTCTTCTCTCTCTCTCTCTGCTCCCCTTTTGGTTATATTTTTTGTATTCTTATTCATTTTTATTATTTTTGTTCCCTTCCGTTGCGTCAAGTCCCCCAGCAGCTGCGCAGTTGTCGCCGTTTTGCATGTTCTTTATGCCCCACGTTTCTTGCCGTTTTTTGTTGCCATTTTCTTCAGGAGCCTCGGCGCGAAAGCAGCGAATAGGCAGAAGAAGATTTGAAGATTTGTATGGGGCAGGCTAGGGGTGAACGGGCGCAGGGGAGATGGAAAGAGGAAGGGAAGGGGGAGGGGGAACCTAGCGTATATGGAATAGTTTTGGCCCCACTGACAACAAATTGTTGTACGTTTGGCGACGCGTTGACATTGAAATTGTTTGGGTTTTATTTTTTTGTTGCTTGTTGATTTTTACGCAGCGATAAGGCATAAATACTTTTTCTGTATCTATGTGAGTGTCTGTGTGTGTGCGTGTGTGCGTGTGTAGACAAAAATATCTCATTCTGTGATTTGTTTTTATAAACAACATTAAATACAGACACTTCGGGCAGCTGCCAATTCATTGTTTTGTTTTGTTCTGTTTTGTTTTGCCTTCTTCGATTTGCATGCATAAAACCAAAGACAAATCTATCTTTTAGATACATTTACAAAAGTGTTAAGGTTTACGAGCATCGCTCGCTAAGCGTCCCTCAGGTATACAAATTATTACAAGTCATTAAAGCATTTCTTGGTTCCATCTTAAAGATGTACAAAAGTATCTGTCAGATGAAAAGCTGTAAGGGTTTCAAAAAATAAAGATAGACAAGTATCTGTAAGATACAAAAATATCTGTTAGATTCAAAATAATCTGTGAGATTCAAAAGTATCTATAAAGTACAAAATTATATGTAAGAGGCCGAAGAATTTTTAAGATTCAAAAAATTCTGTAAAATTGAAAAATATCTGTAAGATATCTGTAAGTATCTGTTGGACACAAAAGTATTTGTATGATACAATAGTACCTGTAAGATTCATAAGTATATGTAACATAAAAAAGTATCTGTGAGATACAAAAGTATCTGTAAGATACAAAAGTATCTGTGAGATACAAAAGTATCTGTAAGATACAAAAGTATCTGTAAGATTCAAAAGTATATTTAAGATTGGAAATAGTTTCTAAAATTCAAAAATATCTGTAAGATACAAAAGTATCTGCAGGAATTGTAAGCGAATCCATAGAGAAATATATCGTTATAAATGGATAAAAAGTTATCGGCAATAAATAAAAAGTATCTCACAGAAATTTGACTAGAAGCGAAGTGTTGACGATTGACATTGAGTGGAAGTGCAGGTTGTTGACAGCACACAGATACCCTGTGTCATAATGGAATTGAGCTGGCAGCGCAAATTGAATACTAGATTAGAGATTAGTTTAGAGATAGCCTAAACCAATTCTAGAGCCTTCAATTGTTATTCCAACAGCTGCTGTGCCTAAGTGCGAGCGTAGTTTACAGTTCTCCCAGCATTGTGAGGCAACGTTGCATCAGCATTCACACGACAGAGATGCATACCAATTACCATAAAGCTGTCAGATACATTAAGACATAAATGTGTGTGTGTGTGTGTGTGTGTGCGTGCAATAGAATCATAGAAGCATGGTGTAGAAGACACATGCCAAAAGACAAGAAGAAAACAAACCAGAAGGTAAGGGGTAGATCAGTCAGACGGAAGGCTGCAGTCGGACGTAACCGACAGTAGGAGACCCTGTACTTTGTTTATAACATAGCGAGTATGCAAATATCTTTAAAGTTAGCAAATTGTCTGTTGTATATCTTCGCTGTTTCATAAACATGCTCAAATACTAGTCTATAGTTTTACTCTTTTGGCTGCTGTGGTTTATGTTTTGTGGTTAGCGGGGGAAGGGGGGAGGTATCCAAAATCTAAAACAAACTTGATCTGCTTGCTGCATAGGAGAACCTACAAACAAAAAATTATGTCTCTAGATCTTATATATAGTTTGCGAGATCTGAGTGTTCAAATAGACGTGCATGACTAGATCGACTTTGCTAATCGTCCTGAACAAGAATAATATATGTATATACTTTGTGGGATCTGCCACGCCTCTTTTTGTGTATTACACACATTTCCCATTTCCACAAACTTAATAGACCCTTTTGTACATTTTCAAAGTACAGGTTCTAAAAAATAAAAGCAAAACGAATGACGACGTTTTGTCACATAACGTATACGTAAGGTATTTTGCCAGATTGAGTGACTGACGTATTGCCTGATTGACAGCAGCAACAGCAGCAGCAGCAACAGCAGCAGCAACAGCAGCAGTAGCTGAGGATTGGGCACCGAGTGCACATTTAAGATACTTTTTATTTTGTATATATTTGAAATGCAAATAGTACTATATGAATGTTTGTGTGTTGGTCTGCGCTGCTGTTCAAATTGAATGAGTTGGGTTGAGCGAGTGAATGAATGAATATATGAATGCATGAATGAATGCAGGAATGAATGAATCTGTAAGTTCGCTTGGCACTTTGCCGGCAATTTGGTTGCTGCGCCTCTCAATGGACACCGGAAATAAACGACGTGACTTTTTATAAAAATATTAACCAACTACGAGCATATGCTGCATACACTCAGAGAAAACCCCAAGTCAATTTTCAAATGTTCTTTCAAATAATTAATTTCTTAAAATAAATAAATAATAAATGAAAGCTATAAAAACTTTACTCAAAATTCAATACATTTTACTGATTAAATCTTTTCGATAAAACTTCATAAAACAATAATTAGATATCAACCTAATTTGCAAATTAGAGCCTAAAATTTAGGTAAAGTTTGCCCATTTTTGCTCTTAGTGTATGAATAGATCGCGTGGTACAATTTTATAATATTCCACTCTTTGATTCACCATTTCGCTTCCAAAACACTCCAATCAGAATCACAACACTCACAAGCGTAATATGTGTGTTTTTTGTGCTCTTATCTTATCGCGAATAATTTGTATTTGGTATTTGCCTCCTTCTTTCTCTCTCTCCCCCCTTCTGCTCCTCGTTTGCCGCTGCTTCTTGTGCTGTGTGTTTTTTATCGCCCTACACTTTCAACAGGCATATGTGAATAATAAAATTGCAAAAACAAATTCGTAGTCTGAGCAAGACCGATGATGGCATTTGTATGTATGCGAGCGTATGAGTGTTGTGTGAGTGTTTGTGAGTACATTTGATACATACATGCCGTACACCCTTTGGCGCTCTCTATATACCAGATAGCGCTCAAGAGTCGACTGCAATCGTATATAAGAAACAAATACGAAAACATTCGCACAACATATTGCTATTTAATTATTTCCATTTCTTAGAAATCCATTATCTGCAAATGCCTTCAACATAGCAATTGGGTTAATAGTTTCTACATTGTGATTTATTCAAGATCCAAGCCTAGTATTCATAGTAGGAGTTTGTGATTCCAACTTACCCAAGGAGGCCTCATGATCTGAAATATCCGATAAACTACACACGGGCAAATCCTTACAGCCGTTGACCGTCTCATCTTTAAAGTATCGATTGGTGGACTGTAAAAAAAAAACAAAAAATTAAAAGTAAATTCGTTAGAAGGAAAAAAATACCTAAAGTTTTTTTAATTGTTTGTTTTGGTTAAAATATCTGCGGTGTATATTACCCAATCGTGCTAAAATTTTTAGCATCGCTTAACAATATCATGAGCTACTTATATCCCAAATCACAAGGTCGTAGCTTTTGAATAGCTTCTGTTGCAGTTTTTCGCGATTCGGGGAGTAACGTAATGATGTATCAAAAATCGAAAACAATCTTAATCTGCCCACACTTTGGGAGAATCTAAAAACAAAATTTAATAGTTGTAGCTTCTATAGTAAGCAAGATCCAGCACTCAGCCCGCCTTCATGATCAAGAATATGCTTTGGGGGGTCTGCCATTTGCAGAGGTTACGGGGTATAATTAAAATAAATGACTATATGCATAAACATTAGTCCCTTCTGTCATTATCTAGTAGTTTCCTTGGCAAAACCCAATAAACGATGTCAATGGGACACAGAACGTGCACATTCTAGTACATAAATTAAGGCACTTTTGTTGTTTCTAAAAAAACTGCTGAAAAAATGAAACCTAGGCTTTAAACAATCAGAGCAACATGACATAGATTGCCCGTAATTGACAGCCGTGGGTGAGTCGGGAGCGGATCGGAGAGGAGAAAGAGATAGAGAAGAGAGAGGAGAGCGAAGCTACTGGGCAATTGCTGAGTCTGTCCCAGGGGTCTGATACATGTTAAACGCGTTCTAATAAATTGAATTGTACATTTGACTTCCACACACACACACACATATACAGAGGCAGGCAGACAAAGAGGGGCCGAGTGAAAGAGCGTCTGTCGTTTTATTGTCGTTTATGATAATGGAGGTCAAAGTAGTCAAACGAAATGTTTCATAAATATCGTAATCAATTGACGCCAAACGAACAATTCAATTTGAATTTCAAACCGAAACTGAAAATCAAACTTAATTCTGATCTGAAGCGAGCATGAGAATGGAATTTGGCATTGCATTTGATTCGCATATGAAAGTCTTCAACTTCTGTTACGCAAACGTCGTCGAAAAAAAACAAAAAACTCAAAAAAACCCAGAAGAAAAGAAAGGAAGAGCAGAGAAACTTTAGACTCGACTTTGGGCCAGACTTTAGATTGAATTACTTAACTGCATTTTCCACGCGAGTGCGCAATGCAGGTCCTTTGACTCCGCTGACCAGGCTGTTGACCGACCGGATGAAAGTGGTCAAACCCAACGGATATGTTTACCGCATGCTCCAAAAAAACAGAAGGGAGACCTCTATGAAAAAAAGGTTGTTCAGCATGATCAGCTGAGCGTCTCGTTGTATGCAGCGAAGCCTTATGATGCCCATTGTATTCTCGATTCATTGTAAGCCATTTTTAGCTCTCTCTCCTTGGATAATGCACATTTTGAATAAACAATAATTGTCGTAGATCATTGATCGACTGTCTTACAAGCTCAAGTCTCAAGGCACTTGAAAGATCGATGCGATTCTCCTTTATTGAGGGTGTTAATATACAATAGCATAATACATAATAATTGCGTATTGTTTTGGGCAAGCCAAATTTAGAATCAAGCCACGTGCTACGCATACGAAATTTACACCAAGTTCGCGTCGAAGTTGTCATCGCTTCAAGCAGCGTCAAGTCGAGTCTGTCACAAGTGCCAGTGAATACATTAAATAAGTAAATAAGCCAACGATCGATCTGCGTAATTGTAGTGTGGAACTAAGCTAAAACTGAGACAACAGATCAAAAAAAGCTTATAGTATATGAACGGCATTAAAAGTTAGAGGCACAATTATTGGTAATTAGGTGCTCCTATTCTCCATTCTCCCGATAAACACCAAAAACCACAGCAGTCACAATTTTAAAGCTATAGATTTTATAATTTGACGTGTACGTAGCCTAGCACAATGTCCATCGATGCTTTTAATTAGTTTGTGATCGGCGAAGATAGGCAACAGACAATTGGGCGGAGTGGGTTATGTGGGGTGTATGCGTTTAGGATGTAATCAGCTGCGGAAAGTACAGGGTCACAGGATCTGCTTCGTCCCTACTGGTTTACTTTAGTTGTGGGTTTTTTTTGGAACTAACTAAACCCTACAGCTTAAACAGAAGTTATAACTTGTCGGGGAAACTCTGTGGAACGGTTACGCTAGTTTGAGAGACCGTTCGATCTGGCTTGGGTTCTAGTCTGTGTAAAATCCGAAGAGGAAAAGGTCTAGTAAACGCTGTTGTACACTAAAGACTTTGATAATATACGAAGATATTATTATCGGCATAAAATTGTAATGCAGCTTGCACATTATAATTAAATTGCTATACGCATTAGTTGCAAATAGCTTTGGGGCACTTACCTCGACCAGACTGGATAGAAATGTGACTTTGCGATTCTTTTTGAGCCGCATGTTGCTGCTGCTGCTGCTGTTGCTGCCGCTGTTGTTGTTTAAGATGGAGCTGTTGCTGTTGTAGGTGGCCTTAAAGAGGTGTTGTCCCGTTGCGTTGAAGTTGAACAGATCGTTTATATGCACGGCCCGATCGCGGAAGGAGTGTGTGGCACTTGCTGTTGCCGTTGCACTAGCAGCTGGCAACGCTGGGGGCAGCATAAACTTGGCGGCAGGCAGTTCTGTCTTACAAATCGCCAATTCCATATTGTGCATTCATCTGGAAAATCAGTAAAAACAAAAAAATGCCATTCAATTAGCAAGGCAATCTCTGTGAATTCGCAGTTTCTCTCAGTGTAATTGGCCCATTAGTTAGACCCGTTTCACACCTGCAACTATGGCCGCTGTTAGCACCTTTATGCCCAATTTGAGCCGTTTAACCCATGTTGACACAAGAAATTATGACACTTTTGTGCGACTCGAAGCCAAGTACAATGTGTACTCAGTACATGCGATCGCTCTGACACGAGGCAACAGCGCAACGGAGGAGCAGGAGGAACATCAAAGCCTCCGCGCCACGGCCACAACAAAAGGAGCCGCCCCTCTCAGTTTGCCTATATTAAGTTGGTTCTGTTTACACAGCATCCATCAAAGAGGCCTCTGCCTCTGGGGCCAGGGGGTTTCTGATTCTCTACAAATATATGCGAACGTACTATATAAGTAGATTTTCTAATGGATTCATTTCAGACTCTTTCAATATTTGACAAAGCCAATGTTGCCAGAGTTCTGCCTGTGCGACGATAAAAAATAATCTATTGGGCATTAGCTTTGGATGTCGAACTGACTTTACAGCAACGATTGCTTAGAATTTATCAATGGAAAAGTTTATACTGGCATAAACTACCAACTACCATAAACTACTAATTTTTTAGACCCTGTACTTTAAAAAGGCGTATAGACCTCACAAAGTATAGCTCGCAAACTATAAGAGCTAAAAACACTAATTTGACCTCACTAGGTTCTCTTAAGAAGTGAACAGATCAAGTTTGTTTCTATACCCTGCGCCCATTTGAAAAATAGGAAAAACAGGGTTAATAATTTATTCTAGATATCCAACTCACTTTCTTCCGCTAACTGCAAACAAAAACCCAATAGCCTTATAGATCTTTCAAACTAATAGCGCCACAAACGTTCTCCATCGATACTGCGAATTTTATTAAGATCGGATAATAAATAGCGAAGATATGCAACAGACAAATTGGTCGACTTTGTGTGTATTATTTAAACACAACGTAAAGGGTAATCTGCTCCGTCCTTACTGGTTTTTATACGAATAATCATAGTTTACTGAGCCTAAGGGCATCGTTCACAAGTTGAGATGAATTTCGAAAACCTTACGAATATTTAAATTTATTTGTAATACAATTTATAAATATTTAATAACAAACCCACAAAAACCCAGCTAAATTGAGCAGTTTATTAGGCAAACGAATCTTGTAATAATTCTTTTGAAATGCCTAATCTGGGAAGTTACAAATAGAACCACAGCAATTGCTTCAAGCGTTTTCTTTTCCATTTATTTTTTTTTTATCAACTTCCGTTTACTATTCAGCTAAAAGCCTGTAAAGAACCCGCACTGCTTTTAAGCTTGTGTACCGAGTGTATAATATGCATATAAATAATACAAACTCGTGATAAATGAATTACGCATTATATTTAATATTTACATGAAACTCTCAGCCGATAAGAGGCAGTCGACTCCAACTGCAGCTGAGAGCAGATACTGCGATGGGGCTGAGACTGCGATCTTTAGCTCAATTTGTATCTGTATCTTTAAGAATATACTATATATATATCCAGTTGTAGCTATAGCTATATAGCTGAAGCTGAGGCTATATCTATGTCTATGGGCAGTGTCTTCTGCCTAATCAGATACGTTGTGCAAATAAAGTTTGGGGCTGTATGACGCTGATGTTGAGGCGTTATCTAGGCGTGTTATCGCCGACATCTGCATACACTATATAGCTATATAGATACAGCATATTTACATACAAGCGCGTTGAATGTAAAGCAGAGAACTAGCTGCATAAATTGCTGAAATACATTTTGATTTCGCATTTGATTTGCTGATTTACACACACAAGAGATATTCTCTCTCTCTATAAAAGAGAGAGAGAGAGAGCGACTGTCACACATCAAGTATGATTGAGTGCAGTAAAAATAAATTTAAGTTAATCAACATTTAAATGGATAATAAAATCAACGCCAAGTGCAACAACAAGCAGCGCATTCAATTCATTCAACAAACAAGATCATCATTATATATATGCATATTCCGAGTATATATAGCCGATATATGTATATATATCTTTGCACTTAGTACATCATTTGAAAGCGGTGTAAAAATAATAAGCAAAATGCCAAATACTCATATTCAAATTGATGCGACGTGCTGTAATAACTATTTAATGGAATAACTCGATTACTCGATTAAATAATCTCAGACACTTACAAAAACGCGTACAGTCTGCCTGAAGTTGGTCAAGTGGCGATAACAATCGCTTGATCAATTGGCTCAGTCAACAAACTGTTATCAGTTCATTAGGGGCAATTACAGTTACAATATTCCGAGAACGCAATCTCAAAGCTTAAGATACATTCAAATTAAACAAGACTGTGGTGTGGTTTATAAGAAGTTTTAGTGCTAAATCACTGCTTGAAGTTTAATACCCTGTACCCATAAAATGGCTAAAATCAGGGTTAATAAATTTGTGGAAGTCTATGTAACTGAACAGAAGTATGCTTAGCAGTTGCCACAAAATATATATATTCTTGAACAGGGCAACGAGCTGAGTCAATATTGCGCTGTCCGTCTTTCTGTCTGTATAAACGCATAGATCCCGGAAAATATAAGAGCTAGAGCAGCCATCTATGAAATGTAGATAGATATTTACCACACGCATATCGAGTTTATTTCAAAGATTGGATATTACGCTCCCTTTACGCTGAAATCAATAAAAACCAAATAACGAGCGTAATATTTAACATCAAAGATTGTTATGCAGAATATCTAAGCTCTGTCATTTTGTTCATCTATCTGGAAAAGCGCATTGAAATCGGTCAATAAACATAGAAGATATTAAAGAAACAATATTGCAGGTTTTGCTTCGCTCGTCCGCTAGCAGCGCGGTAATTAGGATAATGCAGACAAAATCTTAAGAATCGTTGCTTTTTTGAACATTTTAAAATTACGTTTAAAATATTGCATGCATGGTATATTCTAGAGTCGGGTGCATCCGACTAATCGGCTGCGTTCTTACTGGTTTTAGCTGTCTTGACTCAATTCTTAGAGCAGCAAAAATCGAAACATATGTTTGCTCTAGCATCAAGTGCGAGTGCTCATCGCATGCATGGAGCATTTCGAGTTTTTGTAGGCGGCTGAGATACAGGCAGACACAGATACAGATGCAGACACAGATACAGATGCAGGCAGAACGATACACAGACAGACAGCAAGAAGAAGAAGAAGACGAACTGCTGCAGCCAACTGTCTGTGGGACGGCGGACATCGGACAGCAGCTGCTGCAGGAACAGATTGTAAACGAATATGATATTTGGATATGGTGCAAACTCCTTGCTCGAAATCCAGACAGCGGGAGAGGAAGAGGGAGAGGGAGACCCTGACTCCGATCAGACTCAGATTCAGACTCAGCCTCCGACGACAAAACGCTGTTGCATGCAACAATAGGGGTGCAATTTGTGTGTGTAACGGTAGTATACATATTTTAGTTGCTGTTGCTTCTGCCCTTTCTCTTTCAACTTTTTTCCAGCGTTTTTTTTTATTCTTCTTCTCGAAAAGGGATCTTCATCTCGGATGATCCGCTTGTACACATGTGTTGGCTGTCTGTCTTGTATCTGTCTGTCTGTGTGTGTGTGTGTGTGTGTGTGTGTGTGTGTGTGTGTGTGTGTGTGTGTGTTCGTGTTTGTGTTTATGTGTGTGTAATTATGGTATCGATCTTGCAGCAGGTTGATATCTCAGCAGACGCAAGGACCTAAAGCCATTAAACGTCGCATGGGGCAACGAACCATCTGCAAAACGTAGTGAACTGTATGTCGGCTACACTGTAAAAAACTAGTTTTGTTTTAATACCGTGCATAATACAAATTTTAGCCAGATTTATGGTTGAAACGTAAGACTAAAGGCCAATTAAAAATTTATGAAAATAAACTAATCAACAAAATGACAAAAGCAATTATCCGCTTTATTTGCTAGTATTTAAATTATAATTATACCCTGTATCTAAAGCAAATGGCTAAAAACAGGGTTAATAAGTTTCTGAGAACGTATGTAACAGGCAGAAGTAGGCGTGACAGGCGCCACAAAGAAGCAGCACCTTGCAAGCGGCGTTGCCAGATTGTTGGACCGTTTTATCCGTTGCGTTTAAAAGTTTGCCTCATAATTACTAATTAAATATCTAATGGTTATAAATATTGTGGGGAAAAAACATTTTTTTTAAATAATACCAATAAAGAATAATAAATATAATATATACATATATATACATATATTCAAATTTTGACTGGGATTGACGTTGCCAGATTGTTAGAATGTTTTGTGAATTGTGTATCGAACTTAATTTTTTTAAACCATATTTTCAATATGGGGTACAGGGTATTCTGACCTGCTTGAGGCATTCTGGTTTTATTGTATTCGTTCTGTTTTACTCAGTTTCTTTCATGTTCCTAAGCATTTAAAATATGGTTATTTATTTAAATATGTGATAAACCAGAATGGGCGGAGCAGATCAGTCGGACGGGCCCGACTGTAGAATACCCTGTACCCTATATTTTAAATATAATTATATAAAACTGTCATACAAAACGTAGCAGCAATTCTTCTTCTTACTGTGTTATGTGCGCCAGTTTTAACGGCCGCGCTGCTAGAGGGCGAGCGAGTTGCCGCCTGCAATATTGTTTCGCTAATAACTCCTGTGTTTATCAACCGATTTCAATGCGCTTTTCAGGATAGTTAAATATAATAAAAGAGAGTATATATTCCAAATAACAACATTCTATGTTCAATATTACGCCTGTTATTCGGTTTTTTTCGATTAAGGCGTAAAAGGGGCGTGGCATCCAAAATTTGAAAAAAGCCTTATCTGCGTATGATATAGACCTACCAACTACTGAAAACAGAATTTATGTAAATAGCTTAGTGTCTCTTAAATAGGCGAATGTATTTTATATCATTCATTGTGGGCGGCAGGGGCGTGGCATTCAAGATTTGAAATAAACTTGATCTGCGTATGGTACACACCTTTCAAAAGAGACCAAAACGGCTTCTCTAGCTTTTATAGTTTAGGAAATCTCAGCGTTCATACAGACAGACAGACAGACAGACAGACAGGGCTAAATCGACTCAGCTCGTCTCCCTGATCAAGAATATATATACTTTGTGGGGTCTGCCACGCCTCCTTCTGCCTGTTACATACATTCGCACAAAGTTATTAACCCTGTTTTTCCCATTTTTCAAATGGGCACAGGGTATAAAAAAACTTGGTGACACTTCACCATCTTTTGACACAATTTGATAGGATATAAAATGCTTTTGCAATCTGTTGATCCTTCACCATTTTTACAACTCTTTCTTTGTCTCTCCGATATTTTCTCTCTCTCTCTCTCTCTTTTCTCGCTAGTCAGCATCCTATTTGCTTTATCTGGTTTATGAGCAGCATGGATCGTAAATGATCTAACGCGTTCATTGATCCACATTCGGCAACCCAACAGAAGCGCTTTAAAAAGCGATCGCACGGCTACAAAAAAAAAATAAAAGATACAAAACAAACAAAACCACAGACATTAAGACGGATAGACGGACAGACGCATTGCCATTAACGAAATGAGAATCGAATGCACATAAAAGCCAAGTGAGAGAAAAGGGGCAAATGAAGCGGAGAAGTGCAATCAAAAGGTAACTAACCCACCGGAAACTGTAACAGTCGTAATTTCAATTACAGCCCCAAGGGAATAACTCTATAATTAGGCGTAATAAGAGACGAAAAGTCAACAAATGCCAAAACTAAAAGATCCCCAACGATGCGATCTTAACCAATAAACTGCAGTTTTTTCACAGCATAAAAAAAACGCGAATTTTAGAATATGCATACAACAGTCGTATGCAACCGACAGTGAAAGAAACTATTTATTTTCACCAGTAACTCCAATACTAAAGTTATTAGTTCTATTAGCTGTGAGATTTAGCTGTTCATACGGACGGATAGACAGTTAGAGGAGCAGGAAAGCCAATATTGATATAATGTGGGAATTATCACTACTTAAACGAAAAAAGCCATTTTTCTTAAACTTTGAATGCGCATAGCTTTACCAAAACTCAACCGATTTGCAAGCGGTATGGATTTTTCTCAATCATTTGAGTGCGAAAGTGAAATTTATATGATAATTCAAAGGACAAAAAAATTGAAAATTTTTGCGAAATTTTTGTACCTATGGAATTTTCGAAAAAAAAAATTTTTTTTAATCGTAAGAATTGATGCGTTTACGAATTAAATTGCAAAATGATGCAAAAAAAACTAAACATGACAGCATTTGATTGAAAAATGTAGATTTTAGGGCCAATATTGGTATAATAAGCAAGCCCCCACAGCTCGCGCTGCGCGCTTTTCCGGACAGACAGCATGGACAAGCTTAAATCGACTCTGCTCGTCGTCCTGAACCTGCATATATACGATTTATAGCGTCTGAAACGCCTCTTGCTGTTTGTTACCCACATTCGCACAAAGTTATTAACTTTTTTTTTAATTATTTTAAACGAGTACAGGTTTAGAACCTAAAGAATTGCTAGTTTTTCAAGCTAAATAACGCTGTCTGATCATTTAGCTATTTTCAAGCTGAACTTGAAGAATTCCTTATAATTATTTCTGATACAGAGTGTGATTAAGCTGCAGTAGCAACTTGCCGCAAACCAGTTTTTCCTAGTTTCATTCAAGAAAACAGGCAACACGCACACACACACACACACACATATATATATATATATATATATATGTATATGTGTATTTGTGTATGTATGCTGACAGGCAAGGGTTTTTTGTAGTTGGTTAAAAATAGCTGAACTACTGTTTTTCAACACTTCACTCACCGGTGGGGCTATAAACTAGAGGCGTGCCACGCCCCCTGAAATGCTAGTACGTGTTTTGTACGCTCCGCTTTGTCGCTGTATTCGTTGCCCTTTTGTTGTTGTTGTTGTTGTTTTTTTAAGTGTGCTTTATACTCGTCTTTTATTGGGGTATCCAAATTAATTACAACTTCAAATTAGGCGCATAATCTTGATGGGGCAACACTGTGCAGGAGCTGCGCTCTCTCACACACACACACACACGCGCGCGCTCTCCGCTCTGCTAGCTGTTGCTGTATATGTGTGTGTGTTTCACCTCTGCTTCCCCCCTCTCTTTCTGCTATCGCGATGATCAGCAGGCAGGTTGATTATGCCGGGAGAGCGAAGAGATTACGAACGTGCCTGAAACAAAGCGCAGCAAAGGAAGCGGCGACCAGGAATTGGGATCGGCTTATAAGACGCTGACGTCGACGTCGACGTAGACGTTGGCTTAGTGCGAGCCACACACACACATATGCACTTATTAATACACATACACGCACTCACACACACACACACACACGCAAAGAGATGCGGCCGATATTTTAAGCGATTTTGTGGTTTTGTAGACGGATTTTGCTTTTGTTTTTGGCCGTTGCTTCGATAAAGCTAATGACAACTTCGATAACGATAACAATAACAAAAACAACAACAGTTCTTGACTATCGATTCTGCAACGTTTTGGCTTTTGTTTTTGTTGCTATTCGGCGACGGCAGCAACGGCGACTGCGACAGCGACAGCGACAGAGAAGGCGACTGCGAAAGAGACAGCGACAGCGACAGCGACAGCGACGCACTCGCGATCGTGCTAATTAAATTATGTATTATTTGTGCGTCTTTGCTGCTTCGATTGTTATTCGATTTTGCACTGCATATAGTTGAGGAGTATTCAAATATATTCAAAACACTCGCACGCACACACTCGCACTCGCACACACACACACACAGAGCGACTGGAAAAGAGCCACAGAAAGAGACAGACGCACAGTATGGCGTGCAAACGCGCAGAGAGTCGACAACAAACTGAGGCAGAGACACAAACAACACACCGAGCGCTCAACGCCGACGCCGTCGTCGCCACCGTCGCCGTCGCTGTCGCCGTCGTCGACGCCGTCGCTATGCGCTCGCCGCGTCTGTGTGTAGGCAGCCGTGCATGTGTGCGTGCGTGTGAGGGAATTGAGCGAGCGGAGCAAGTGCGCCTGAAGCAAGGCAAAGGCAAAGGCAAAAGCAGCGGCAGCGGCAGCGGCAGAACAAGCAGGAGTGATAGAGCCAGTGCTGCCAGCTTAGCTCGCTTATGGCTAGATCTAGCATTTATTAATAATATATATTAATATAATATCTAGTAGCCAGATATAAGCAGATTTTAATTTCAAAATATATGTAACAATATCTTAAAAAAGATATAAAAACTACAATGAAAAAAATTGAATATTAAAAATAAATGTATGAAATTAAATTAATATATAATAATATCGCTTAACAGGAGTGATAGAGCCAGCGCTGTCGTCTAAGCTAATTTATAGCCAGATCTAACATTTATTAATTTAATATGCAGTGTAGTCAAATACAAGCAGATTTCAATTTTAAAATATCTAAAACAATATCTTAAAATATCTATAAAAAATTTAAATGAAAATATTGAATACCAAAAATAAATGAATAATTTAAATTAAAAATAACACTTAAAATTTCCAAAGTTCTTATAACAGTTATTAAAGA
This sequence comes from Hypselothyrea guttata, assembly GCA_035045125.1. Lineage (NCBI taxonomy): Eukaryota > Metazoa > Arthropoda > Insecta > Diptera > Drosophilidae > Hypselothyrea > Hypselothyrea guttata. Next base: position 342,514 of record JAWNNJ010000972.1, read on the forward strand.
CCTTTTAGATACTGTTCTCGCAAGAGCTGGAGGCGCCGTTTTTAAGAAACAGCGAAGATATGTAACAGACAAATTTTATCGTCTGTGTGGAGGCGAGAAAGCTATTTTGAGTCCATGCGCTCTGCTTATACTGGTTTAATTAGATATCAATTAGGCAATTCTTTATATGAGATTTAAACTATTCCTTTAATTTACATGTTTGCTTAATTTGCCATTTTTAGCGATTTTATTCGCTAAATTTAGCTTATTTGCATACAGAACTCTGGCAACACTGGATAGAGCACACAGCAAACCAGCAGAAAGCAGAAGAGAGCCAACTGATAACGTTAAAAAAAGCGAGAGTAATTTGACTTCTGTTTTGTTTTGTTGTTGTTTATTTTTGCAAAAGAATACTGAAAGTACAAAGCATATAAAGAAGCAAACGCATGTAAATAGGTATAAGTAAAATAAACGTTTTTGTTTTTGTCAAATGCGAATACTGCAAATTCGCAAAGAGCATTGCGCGTGGGAGCCTCTAAGAGAGCCAATTTTTTGCAAAGAGCAAGAACTCAATCACGCTCTCTCTCTCACACACACACACACACATACGCACACACGCACATGCTGATATTCGGTTTGAGCTAAAATAAAATAAGAATAAATCAAACAACATGTATGTGTGTGTTTGTGTGTGTGTGTGTGGTGTCTGGGTGCGAGGCACAGTGACGCATAACAGCATTTTAATTGAAAAATTAATTTTAACAGATGAAAATGTTTTAATCTAAAATGTGCATATTAAAAACAGCAAATAAATAACTAAATAATTTTTTTTCCGAATTGACAACAGTGGTTCCAAAGAAAAATGTCATCTTACATGAGCAAATGGCACCACTGTGCTCACAGTGGCAACCCTCGATGACAAGTAGCAGGCAATAAAATTTCTGCACAGTGGCAAGTGCAGCGCGCAACAGGACAAACTCAACGAAAAAGAAGAGAGCAGCAAGCGACACACACACACGCGTGCGCTTTGTCAGAGAGCGTAAAAGAGAGCCAGTTTTAAAGAGCGGCGCCAAAGGTGAAGAGCGCTTGCGTGCAGCGCGTCTGTATGTATGTATGTGTGCATGTTAATCGTATGCATGTATGTCTGTTTGTGTTTGCCAGTCGACTGCATTTTTACTACGCGTGTAGGTGAGCCGGATTTATGAATGAATTTGTCTGTGTGCGTGCAGCTCGATGTGAAACTGAAAATCTCTACATACAGACATATTCTATATGTAGGTATGTATGTGCAACGGCAACTGGAAATGCAGACAGAATGAACTGCATTCGGGGCATAAACAAAACCAACAAAAAATAGTAATTACATCATTATTTGGAGTTGCCACAAGCGGTTTTTCAAGTATAATTATCTAATTATAATTACTTAAAATTATAGAAAATATTCTAAGATAATAATAACAAACATTTCATTTATGAATTCTTTATAATTATTGTTCATTCAATTTTATTGCATTTCAAATAATTAAAATACGTTAAATTGTTTGTTTCGTTAAGTTGGTCTCGTTCAGTTATAGCTGACTTGCAGCCAACTTAATGTGACGCAAATAGCTGCTCCCACTTGAAGTTGGCTGCACTGTCAGTGTACATCGATATGCGCTGCAAGCAAACGCTGTTCGTTGGCGGCAAATTTAAATGTAACTCTGCTTTTATAATTTGCCGCTAAGTTGTTGTGCCAAATATTGTATTTTGTTGTTGTAGTTGCAATGACTTTCATTTCATTGGCAAATGTTGCATATTGTTTGCTTTTGGTGCAGTTAAAAGTTACATATGGTAAGTAGGGCAGGGTTGCCGCTCTTTGCATTGATGATTAAATGGCAGCACTGCAGTCAGCTGTGATAGTTATCGTTATCGAGCAAATGCGCGCGCTTTTTTGCAGTAAACAAAGAATTGGCAAATTTGTTGTGCAAGTTTGTTAAATTATTTCGCTTGTGTTGATTAATATAAAGTGTAAAAGTGTAATTTAATGCTGAAAGCATAAACTGTAAACATGGCAGAAGCAGGCAAGGCCAAAGTGCTGCAGAACACTGGGAAATTTGTGAGCGAAACACGCGCCGAGGGGTAAGGGCAAAATGTGATAGAAATTGTTTATAATATTTAATAATAATTTATTGCCAGCGATGACTTCTTCAATGAGGCGGGCTACCGGCAGTCCCGGGAGAACGATAAAATAGATGTGAAATACGGCTTCGAGAGGGTCAAGGATAGCCAGGAGCGAACGGGATATCTGATCAACATGCACTCGGTAAGGCTGTAGATCAGTCGGACGTAACCGACAGTTGGAGATGCTTTACTTTTTATTATAATCGCCTCACACACAGAGGCAATAGGTGCGCGTAAGCACAAGTAACTCCTCTCGCTCTCTGTCTCTCTCTCTTTCTTTCATCTTTCAAGTCAATCAATTAGTCTGTTCAATATCTGCGCTGTTTGTAATCCCATCGCTGTGCAGTCTATCCAAAATCTAACATAAACTTGGTCTGCTTACTGCATAGGAGAACCTTTATACCAAAACTTATGTCCGTAGCTCTTATAGTTGCTGAGATCTAGTTGTTTATATGGAGGGACAGAGGGATATGGCTATATCGATTCAGCTGATCGTCTTGATCAGGAAAATATATAGTTTGTGGGGTCTGCCACGCCTCCTTATGGGTCATTTAGTACCCTTTTAAAGTACAGATTCATTATTAATAATTCCCTTTTTAGAACGAAGTGCTGGACGATGATCGCCGGCTGATCGCGGCCCTGGATCTGTTCTTCATACAGATGGACGGCAGCCGGTTCAAGTGCACGGTGCCCTACAAGCCGTATCTGCTGGTACGGCCGGAGCTGAACATGCAGCTGGAGGTGGCACGGTTTCTGGGCCGCAAGTACGCCGGACAGATAGCGAGCTTGGAGCACATTAGCAAGGAGGATCTGGATCTGGCGAATCATCTGTCCGGCCTGCAGCAGCATTATCTGAAGCTGAGCTTCCTCAATCAGACGGCGATGACGAAGGTACGTCGTGAGCTGATGGCCGCCGTACGCCGGAATACGGAGCGTGAAAAGTCCAATACGTACTATATGCAGATGTTGGCCAGTTCGCTGGCCCAGTCGGCCAACAGTGGCGAGGATAATGGCCAGAAGCGGCAGCAGGATTACATGGACTGCATCATGGATATACGGGAGCACGATGTGCCGTACCACGTACGGGTTTCCATAGATTTACGCATCTTTTGCGGACAGTGGTATAACATACGCTGCCGGAGCGGCACTGAGATGCCCGTCATTAACTGTCGGCCGGATATTTTGGATCGACCGGAGCCGGTGGTGCTGGCCTTTGATATAGAAACGACCAAGTTGCCGCTAAAGTTTCCAGATGCGCAAACCGATCAGATCATGATGATATCGTACATGATCGACGGGCAGGGTTATTTAATAACCAATCGGGAGATCATCTCCTCCGATGTGGCCGATTTTGAGTATACGCCCAAGCCGGAGTTCGAGGGGAATTTTATTGTCTATAATGAGGAGAATGAGCTGCAGCTGCTGCAGAAGTTCTTTGATCATATTATGGAGGTGCGACCGCACATCATTGTCACCTACAACGGCGACTTCTTCGACTGGCCCTTTGTGGAGACGCGCGCGGCTGTCTACGATCTGGACATGAAGCAGGAGATCGGCTTCTCCAAGCTGCGTGATGGCAACTATCTGTGCCGTCCCTCCATACACATGGATTGCCTCTGCTGGGTGAAGCGAGATTCGTATTTGCCCGTCGGGTCGCAGGGTCTAAAGGCCGTGGCCAAGGCCAAGCTGCGCTACGATCCGGTAGAGCTGGATCCGGAGGACATGTGCCGCATGGCCGTGGAGCAGCCGCAGGTGCTGTCCAATTACTCGGTGTCCGATGCAGTGGCCACATATTATTTGTACATGAAGTATGTGCATCCGTTTATATTCGCCTTGAACACCATTATTCCCATGGAACCGGATGAGATTCTACGCAAGGGCTCCGGCACTCTATGTGAGACGCTGCTCATGGTGCAGGCCTATCATGCCAATATTGTGTTTCCCAACAAGCATCAGAGCGAGCTCAACAAGCTCTCCAACGAGGGGCATGTGCTCGACTCTGAGACCTATGTGGGCGGTCATGTGGAGGCCCTGGAGTCGGGCGTCTTTCGTGCGGACATTCCCTGCCGCTTCCGACTGGATCCGCAGATGGTGCAGCAGCTGATGACGCAGGTGGACGCAGTGCTCAAACATGCCATCGAGGTGGAGGAGGGCATACCCCTCGATCAGGTCAGCAACTTGGAGGAGATAAAGCAGGAAATCCTGCAGGCGCTGCAGGGATTGCATGACATACCCAATCGCCTGGAACAACCCGTGATCTACCATCTGGATGTGGGCGCCATGTATCCGAATATTATACTCACCAATCGGCTGCAGCCGTCGGCCATGGTCAGCGATCTGGACTGCGCCGCCTGTGACTACAACAAGCCCGGAGTGCGTTGCAAGCGCAACATGGATTGGCTGTGGCGTGGCGAGATGTTGCCCGCGTCCCGTAATGAGTTCCAGCGCATACAGCAGCAGCTGGAGACGGAGAAGTTTCCATCGCTGTTTCCTGGTGGCCAAACACGCGCCTTTCACGAGCTCTCCAAGGAGGATCAGGCGGCGTACGAGAAGAAGCGCCTCTCCGACTACTGCCGCAAGGCGTACAAGAAGACCAAGATCACCAAGCTGGAGACGCGCAACTCGACCATCTGCCAGCAGGAGAACAGCTTCTATGTGGATACCGTGCGCGCCTTTCGCGATCGTCGCTACGAGTACAAAGGTCTCACCAAGACCGCCAAGGCGGCGGTCAACGCTGCCGTTTCCTCCGGCGATGCCGCCGAGATTAAGGCGGCCAAGGGGCGTGAGGTGCTCTACGATTCACTGCAGCTGGCGCACAAGTGTATTCTCAATTCCTTCTACGGCTATGTGATGCGACGTGGTGCACGCTGGCATTCCATGCCCATGGCGGGCATTGTCTGTCTGACGGGTTCAAACATCATCACCAAGGCACGAGAGATCATTGAGCGTGTGGGCAGACCGTTGGAGCTGGACACGGATGGCATCTGGTGCATATTGCCGGGCTCATTTCCGCAGGAGTTCACCGTGCATACGACGCACGCGAAGAAGCAGAAGCTGAACATCTCGTATCCGAATGCGGTGCTCAACACAATGGTCAAGGATCACTTCACCAACGATCAGTACCATGAGCTGCAGCCGGGCGATGATCGCAGCTATCGCATACGCGAGGAGAACTCCATTTTCTTTGAGGTGGACGGTCCCTACTTGGCAATGGTGCTGCCCGCCGCCAAGGAGGAGGGCAAGAAGCTAAAAAAGCGCTATGCGGTTTTCAATTTCGACGGCTCGCTGGCTGAATTAAAGGGTTTCGAGGTGAAGCGTCGTGGTGAGCTGCAGCTGATCAAGAACTTTCAGAGTTCGGTCTTCGAGTCGTTTCTGGCGGGCAGCACGCTGGAGGAATGCTATGCATCCGTGGCCAAGGTGGCTGATTACTGGCTGGATGTGCTCTACAGTCGCGGCTCCAATCTGCCGGATTCGGAGCTCTTCGAGCTGATTGCCGAGAACAAATCCATGTCCAAGAAACTGGAGGAGTACGGCACACAGAAGAGCACATCCATTTCGACGGCCAAGCGTCTGGCCGAGTTTCTGGGCGAGCAAATGGTCAAGGATGCGGGCCTGGCCTGCAAGTACATCATCTCCAAGAAGCCCGAGGGCGCGCCAGTCACCGAGCGTGCTGTGCCGCTGGCGATTTTCCAATCGGAGCCCAGTGTGCGGCGTCATCATCTGCGTCGCTGGCTAAAGGACAACACCATGGGCGATGCGGATATACGAGATGTGCTCGACTGGAACTATTATATCGAGCGCTTGGGCGGCACCATACAGAAGATCATCACCATACCCGCTGCCTTGCAAGGCGTGTCCAATCCTGTGCCGCGTGTGCAACATCCCGACTGGCTGCACAAGAAGATGCTGGAGAAGAACGATGTGCTCAAGCAGCGACGCATCAACGAGATGTTCACCAGCCGACCTCGACCCAAGCCTGCGCTGGCCACCGAAGACAAACAGCTGGAGCTGACGGACATGGAGGATCTGGCGGGCAGGGCTAACGATGGAGTCGACACAGCCGGCCAGCCGCTGGTGCACAAACGCAAGCGTGTGCAGCTGGAGGAGGAGGAGGAAGGAGCAGCATCCTCAGCTCCAACCAGCTGGCGGCAAGCCTTGGGTGCTCCACCAGCCATCGGCGACAGTCGCAAAACCATTGTCGCCTGGGTGCGTTTTCAGAAAAAGAAATGGACCTGGCAGCGTGAGCAGCGCCAGCGTGGCAGGCAGCAGAGCAAGCGACTGCGTGGCGCCACAGACGTTGACAGAGATGCGGCAACGGCGGCCAGGGCAAGCACATCCACCGGCACCTTGGGCGGATTTCTGCGACGCGCGCAGCGCACGTTGCTGGATCAAGCGTGGCAGATACTGCAGCTGGTGCCGGTGAACGATCAGGGATTGTTTACGGTCTGGGCGTTGATCGGGGAGGAGCTGCATCGCATCAAGCTGACGGTGCCGCGCATCTTCTATGTGAATCAGCGCAGTGCGGCGCCGCCCGAGGAGGGGCAGCTGTGGCGCAAGGTGAACCGTGTGCTGCCCCGCTCCCGTCCGGTCTACAATCTGTATCGGTACAGTGTGCCGGAGCAGCTGTTCCGGGACAATTGCCTGGGCATGCTGGCCGATCTGGCAACGCCGGACATTGAGGGCATCTACGAGACGCAGATTACGCTGGAGTTTCGCGCGCTCATGGACATGGGTTGCGTTTGCGGCGTGCAACGCGAGGAGGCACGTCGGCTGGCCTTGCTGTCTACGCGGGAGCTGGAGACGTTCAACATTGAGCAGCTGGAACAGCGGCAACAGTCGCATGTGCGGTACCTGCAACATGGCAGCGCCAAGCTGCGCAAGATCTACATCTATCAGCACAATATACCCACGGCCAAGAAGCAGATCTGGGCGCTGTTTCTGCTGCCCAGCAAGAAGGCCTACGTCTTTGCCCTGGACACGGTGCGTGCCAATCAAATGCCCAATCTGAAGCAGCTCTATACGGCGGAGCGTCTGGCGCTCTTGAAGAACCTGCAACAGACATCGGCAGAGAAGCTGCCAGCGGATGACTTCAGCTTCGAGGTGCTGATCGAGGTCGATGTGAAGCAGATCTACAGGCACATGCAACGCGCCCTCTCCGCCTACAAACAGGAGCAGCCCGGTCCCACCATACTCTGCCTGCAGACAGCCGTTGAGGCCAGAAAACTGAGCACCGTCATGCCAATGCTGCTGGAATTTCCACAGGTGCAGATTCATATCGCCGATGATGCAAGTTTGCTCTCTGGTCTCGACTGGCAGCGTCAGGGCGCTCGTGCTGTGCTGCGGCACTTTCTGAACCTGCACAATGTGCTGGAACTGATGCTGGATCAGTGCAGATACTTCCATGTGCCCATTGGCAATATGCCGCCGGATACGGTGCTCTTTGGGGCAGATCTGTTCTTTGCGCGCCTACTGCAGAAGCACAACTTTGTGCTCTGGTGGTCGGCCAGCACTCGACCGGATTTGGGCGGACGTGAGGCGGATGACAGTCGACTGCTGGCTGAGTTCGAGGAGAGCATTACGGTGGTGCAGAATCGTGCCGGTTTCTATCCCGATGTCTGCGTTGAGCTCGCTCTCGACAGTCTGGCCGTGAGCGCCCTGCTGCAGTCCAATAAGATACAGGAAATGGAGGGCGCCCATTCGGCGATTACCTTTGATGTGCTGCCCCAGGCATCGCTGGAGGAGATGATTGGCACAGTGCCGGCGGCCACTTTGCCCAGCTACGATGAGACTGCGCTCTGCTCGGCGGCGTTTAGGGTAATGCGTTCCATGGTCAATGGCTGGCTAAGAGAGGTGTCCATAAATCGGAATATATTCTCGGATTTCCAGATAGTACACTTTTATCGATGGGTGAGATCGAGCAATGCCTTGCTCTATGATCCAGCGCTGCGCAGGTCGCTCAATAATCTGATGCGTAAAATGTTCCTCAGGATAATAGCGGAGCTGAAGCGGCTGGGCGCCATTATCATCTATGCGGATTTCAACAGAATTGTGATGAGCTCGGGTAAGAAGTCCGTGTCGGATGCTCTGGGTTATGTGGACTATATTGTGCAGAGCTTGAGGAACAAGGAAATGTTTCACTCGATTCAGCTCAGCTTTGAGCAATGCTGGAACTTTATGCTATGGCTAGATCAGTCCAATTTCTCTGGTATTCGAGGCAGCTTACCCAAGGGCGTAGGTGAGGCAGTGCCCGCCATAGTATCTGGTAGTCAGAGTCAGACGGGTAATGCTCACAATGATGATACTGATAATGAGGATGAGGATGCGGATGACGATGAAGTGCAAGAGGTAGATCCAAGCACTGATTACGAACCACAAACCGAAGAGGAAGAGGAGCTTAACTTGGAGCTCAACTGGACTATTAGTGAACAGTTACCGGATGAGAACGAGTGCAGGGAAAAGTTTGAATCTTTGGTAACGCTCTTTATGCAATCTCTGGCGGAACGCAAAAGCACTGAGCAGGCCATCAAGGATATTTCGCACTGCGCCTTTGACTTTGTGCTTAAGCTACATAGGAACTACGGCAAAGGAAAACCCAGTCCCGGGTTAGAGCTCATTCGCATCATTGTCAAGGTGCTCAGTGTGGATAAAGGACTCGCAGATCAAATCAACGAATTGCGGCGTAATATGCTACGTTTGGTGGGTATCGGTGAGTTCTCGGATCTGGCCGAATGGATAGATCCCTGTGACACGTACGTCATCAATGAGGTCATCTGCAAGGCATGCAATCATTGCCGCGATCTAGATCTGTGCAAGGACAAGCAACGCGCTATGAAGGATGGCATGTAAGTACTCGGTAAAAGTTAAGCTTTCAATAGATAATTATTAATTTTGATATTTCTGTAGTCCTGTTTGGTTGTGCTCCCAGTGCTATGTGGCCTATGACAACGAAGAGATCGAAATGCGCATGATTGATGTGTTTCAACGCAAGTTAATGTCCTTTGTCCTGCAGGACTTGCGTTGTGCACGTTGCAACGAAATTAAACGTGAGAATTTGAGTGAATTCTGCACATGCGCGGGAAATTTCGTGCCCCTAATTAGCAGCAAGGAGATCGAGACGCTCTTCAACACCTTCAGCCATGTCGCCACTTACCACAAGATGCAGTTGCTCCAGCAAACGGTTCAACAGGTTTTCAAAACACCGCGATAGGCATGAGATTTACATATTTTTGTACACACGTAATCTATTAGATGTTTATTTAAATCTCGCTTAAGTTTGATCATTTATCTATCTATAAATAATAAGTGGTATTGCAAAATAAAAGACAGCATTTGATCGAAAAACGTAGATTTTAGGGGCAATATTGGTATCATGTAGGGATACCTACCAACCGTAGGTAGGTGTTTATTTCAAACCTTTATGGTAGCAAATCTGTATAGTCGAGCACGTAGCCCAATATTATTATATTTCAATATTTTTTTAAATTTGTTATCAAAGTTCAGTAATTTAGTTTGAAACCAATACAATCATTTATTCAATTCACAGTTAAGTATTTTTCTTTAAATCCAGTCACAAAATATTCCATGTGGATAATCAAAGAATTTAATTGTTTATTTTGAGTATTGTTTTTCACGATTGCTTAAATCTTAAATTAAACTCAAGTAAAATTTAAATTTCTTTACATGTTTTTAAAATATAAAATCTAACCAGTTTTTTCATCTCGGAAATTAGAAGGAAAGTTGTCACCCTCTAGTATAGGAATGAAGTCATTTATAATTTGAGGTAGCTCAGGGTTGTCGAGTATACTCATGTGATTTCCTTCAATTACTTTAACCGTAACTTTTCCAGAGGTAAATTGCGAAAGATTGTAGTCATCATCGATATTCTGAAGAGACGCTTCTGATGGACGAACTAACATTATGTCGGACTTTAAGCCTTCAATGCTGTCTAAGTCAAAATTTCTTGTCATCTTCAACCTTCGAAATATGATCTCCACCAAATTTAATAAATAATCTTTGTTGTACACACTCTGTTGGCTTATATATTCCATAAAGAAGTCAATTCTTTGTTTATGAGTTTCGAGATTATGTAAATTAAGCGCAATCGATTCCTTGCGATTTTCAGGGAGTAATTGATGGATTATATGTGATAACATCAAGTTGAATAGATCGTTGTTGGTAAAATTTTGTCCAAGATGAAGATTGGCCAGTTGTTTAAGGAAATGCGGTGCACCGTCTATTAATAAGACATGTCCATGGTGGCCCAAATGTTCCAGTAATGAAGCTAGCTTAAGGGCTACAAATGCTCCAAATGAATATCCAACAATGTAAAACGGCTTTGTAAGCATATTAAGATCCTTGACATACTGAAAAATAATAAAAGTTTTGTATTATTTTCACTTTTGCTTATTGTACTTACTTTAAGTGCTTTTTCACCAATGTCATTAACAGTTTCCAACGAAGCGAATGGATGGAGTTGTAAAGCATTTGCTCTGTTTTTCAAGCTAGATCCTATGTTATAAAAGGCAGGGCTAGCTAAACCTTCTATTCCAGGTATCATTATAATAGACCGATTCACTTTGTTCAGAAAAAGATGAATCTGCATTTAGAGGAACGATTATTTGATCCTTTTTAGATTCATCTCCCCATATATTTATCATTAGTTCAATTCCAGAGATCTGACTTTCAGTATTTAAAATCGTTTTCACTACATCTTCATTGCTATCTTTCATCTTAGCATTTGTGAAATCTTGTAATTTTTGGAAAGTAAGAGAACGCAGATCTTGCGCAGAAAGTACTAACTCGAAATTTCGTTCCAGGGTTTGTTGGATTTCCACTGCCATTAATGAGTCCATCCCCAATTCGGATAAAGTACTATCTAAGGTAATGAATTTCAGGTCTCGTATTCCTATTATGTGCATTACCGCATCAATCATAGTTTGTTTTGCGAACTGATTTAATCGTTTTTCAGCAACCACCATACTAGCTACAATCGCAGAGTTCGTAGTGAGTAAGGTATCCAGTTCCTGCAAGCATGATGAAATTCTTTGCTGCAAAGTCCCTCCGATTTCAATATCAATTTTATCTTCAGCCATGTCGGCAACAAGTCCAACTTCTCCTACTGCACCCCACTGAATGGCTTTAGCTGGCAATCCTTCCTTGAAGCGTTTTTCGATGATCCGTTCCATTACTGAATTGGACATTCCATAATTTGTTTGTCCAGCATTTCCTCGACCACAGGATACGCTCGAGAATACGACAAAGTGTTCCAATTTGGGGCATAATTTGCGAGACAATATATCCAAATATTTGGTTGCTATCGCCTTTGGGGAGAAACTTGTTACAAACTGTTCTACATTTTGATTGACAAATAATCCGTCTCGTAAAGCAACTGCGAGGTTAAAAATTCCACCAACTGGTCCTAGATTTGTGGCATCTTGCAGTAAATTACGACAACCCTCGATCGTAGATATATCCGCGGTATTCACGACAACCTCGCAGCCATACGTTTTCCACAGCCTATTTTTAAAATAATTGTGATATGATAATTCATCATCAAATCATATTTGATAAATACATACGCAATCCGATAAGACTGATAATCCTTCGATATTCCACGACTTGAACTTAGCACTAGTTTCCGAGCTCCTCGCAACGCCATCCAATCAGCTAATTCCAAGCCAAAGCCACCCAAACCTCCAGGAATGACGTAGGTCAGGTGGGGTTTAAAGTAAACTTGGCTTAGTACTTGCACTGGCAATGTTTCTGGCGCTTCTGAATTATCACGTATTTTAATCACAACCTTTCCAATATGTTTTCCTTTGCTGAAGTACCTAAAGGCCTGTTCGATTTCGTGAGCCTCAAAAACTGTGGTTGGCAGAGGCTGAATAATGCCATTTGCAATATCCTTATCAATGATTTGCTTTAATGGCTAAAAATTTTATACATATTTTGAGGGGTTTTATTTTATGTTATGCATTATAGAGTATAAAATAATTTTTAGACCCTTTACTTTAAAAAAGTAAAAAGGGTCTATTAGTTTAGTGCAAAGAGGAAATGTGTGTAACACCCAGAAGGAGGCGTGGCAGACCCCACAAAGTATATATATTCTTGATCAGGACGACAAGCCGAGTCGATCCGTCTGTCCGTCTGTCTGTCTGTCCGTCCGTCTGTATGAACACCTAGATCTCAGCAACTATAAGAGCTAGAGACACCATATTCGGTACTTAGGTTCCCCTATTTAGTAAGCAGCACGAGTTTGTTTTAGATTTTGGATACCTCCTCCCCTTCCCCCGCAAACCGCAAAAAGCTACTGCAGCCACAGCTTTAAAGTTATTGGCTTGTAATTTGGTACGTAACTAGCTTATGACATTCTCTATCGACGCTGTGGATTTTGTTTCGATCGGATAAGAAACAGCGAAAATATGGAACGGACAATTTGCCGCACTTGGCAGAGGGGGGGTGGTGTGCCTTGCATACGCGGGTAGCTTAGTGTGTGTGCGTCTGATTGTGTTTGTATGTACATATACTCAAAGTAAAGGGTCTCCTACGGTCGGTCAAGTCCGACTGTAGCCTCCGTCCCACTGATCTGCCCCGTCCATATATTTAAATACTAACCTTAATTTTTTCTTCAGATGCTGTTAACAATTTGTCTACCAAAACAGCATGGAAAGTGAGTTGGTTGAGGAAAACTTTTAGGCCAATCTTGTTATCGGTTGCCATATCGAATTTACCAATCTCAAGAAAATGCCCATCTTCTCCGAGGCAGCGTACAGATGCTAATAATTTCTCCTCTGACAATGAATTCAGTACAAAGTCAACTCCTTTGCCACCTGTTTCATGTTGCACCATTTGCTCGAAAGATGTGTCACGTGAATTACCAATATGAGAAGCTGAAGAAAATATATATAAACCAGTAAGGACGGAGCTACAGTCGGACGCAACCGACTGTAGGAAACCCTGTACTTTGCGTTTTCTTCGCTGTTTCTTATCCGATCGTAATGTAATTTACAGTATCGGTGGAGATTGTCATATACTACGTACATACCATATCCTAAGTCATTATTTGTTAAACTGTAGCTTTAAAGCTGCAAACTGTTGCTAATTTGGTTTTTCGGTTAGCGGAGGAATGAGAGGAATTATCAAATAACCCAAACTAACATGATCTGATGGCTACATAGGAGAACATAAATACCAAAAAATGGTATTTCTAGCTCTTATAGTCTGCAAGATCTAGGTGGTTTCTTTGTCTGATGAGAAGGAGGCGAAATATTCAAAATCTGAAACAAACTCGTGCTGCTTTGAATAATAGAGAACCTGCATATCAAGAAATGGTGTCTCAATCTCTTTTAGTTGCTGAGATCTAGGTGTTCATACAGACGGACGGACAGACGGACAGACGGACAGACGGACATGGCTATATCAACTCAGCTCGTCGTCCTGAGTCAGAATATATATACTTTGTGGGGTCTACCACGCTTCCTTCTGCCTGTTACACACAGCTGTCATTTGCACTAAATTAATAGACCCTTTTACTTTTTTAAAGTACAGGGTCTAAAGTTCAAATTCATAGTTGGTATTAAATGCATACCCTTAAGTTGCGGGAAAGTATCCAGAAGATATTGGTTTTTCTGAGGTGTGCTGCAAGTCGTGAAAACTTCCATATTATAGGCCAAGGCTACTCGAATCGCGGCCAGACCTATTCCACCGGTTCCTGCATGTATAAGTATGCTCTTTCCCTTTCGAATATCGGAAATAATGAAGAATGCATAATATACAGTTATATAGACAACTGGAACAGTAGCTGCCTCCTCAAAAGACCAATGATCCGGAATTTCCCACATAAGCCTCGAAGGTTTCTCCAAATATGAAGCAACTCCACCTTTTTCAACCATGCTCATTATACGCTTTCCGGATTTCATTTCAATTCCAGAGTACTCCAAGCCAAGAACACAACTTTTGTCTATGCGGTTAGAGTAACTATCGACTGTTAACCGACCAGTTGCAAGCATAACGTCTTTAAAATTTAGAGAAGAGTAAACGATTTTGACTGTAGAATCCGATCTTATTGGTGGTCCTTCAAACCACCGCAGAGATGATAAATCTCCACGATAAATTACATTCCCATATATATTATCCACTCTTGATTGGGGATCATCATTTAAAGTCAGTTGAAGGTGCCTTAGGCTACCCCAAGAGCCCTGAAAATAGTGTATGATTTTAGTTTGGATGATAAGTAAAGATAAAAATAAATAACTTACATTTCGATATATGTTGATAGCTAAACCCAACGAAAGCTGAGTGGAATAAAATGGGTCTGTTAAGTTGAAGTCCGGAGCTCTAGTGTCATCGATAAAGAAACAGGAGACCAAGTTACCATCTGGTTCTTTTCGAAGGCAGTTTACAAATCCTACCAACCCGTTCAGTTCTTCATTAAATGAGTATAGAACAACTGGAGTTTTCTTAGCAAGTGCAGATTGTACTTGTGTTATCCATTCAAAGCTTATATCTTTATCCGATACATTTACTACAATTGGTTGAGTTTGGAGTGTCTTGGATGTCTTCTGGAGAAGTAATAGAACATCTTCGTTATTTTCAATGGGAATTGCTGTGATCATTTGAAAGTATTCGAGAAACTTCCAATCTCCTATTTTATTTGTAGGATGTTGTCTTATTAAGAGGAATCCATTCTCAACGAGGACTTTCTGTGCATTTAGGATGACATCCTCGTTTAAATATTCGGAAATTCCATCAGTCACAATAAAATGGTAATTCGACAGAGTTGACAATTTTTCATTTTCAATATGAATGACAGGGCTGTCTTCGAGTTTTTCTTTCAGTTAAGTACGTATATTCTCCAGTAATCAGTGGCAAGTCTTCAATGGCATCTATGAAACTTGCTAAGGATCGTGTCTCTGCCTTCGGTGTCAACCTCTACCAGTTTTATATTTCGCATTGAAACGTTCTCAAGAGCCAGTTGAACACAAATTCTAGCCGCATTTGTTAAACTCACTTTTGTAATCGGCATATATGGTAAAAACTCATAATTTTCCAAAACCGGAATACCCGGTGGTTTACGCCTTTGTACTGTATTAACAGTAACACCAATCACTTCAATGCCTCCCGATACAACGCGGTCCATTCTCTTATCAACATATACATCAAAATCGCGCTCATTTGAGACCATTTCGGTTAGAAGCTTAGCGTGGTGTACACCGTTAATTCGGATTTTTCTAATTTCCGTTGGAAGCACCAAAGAACGAAAGTCTGTCCCTGAGAGTTGGATCTGTAGCATTGCATCCATGAATGTAACCCAGTTGTTGTTCCACTCAACTTTCCCAAATAATCCATCCGAACGAGAACTTTTTACTGCACGGAACGCTCCATTGTAATGATATCCACGTAACTTAAGTTCTTTGTAAAAGTCTCGTTTTGAAAGAGTGGGAAAATCTGACTTTGATTGAAAATGATCGACTTTAGGTATAGTAGGATTTTTATCTTCATTTATTTTTCCAGTGACGATTAAACTATCGCCTTCCGTTATCTGAAATAGAGAAAATGTTAAATTTGCCCCTTAGTTGAGAGTTATTCTAACCTCGAAGAATCCTGTACCATAATTTATCACAATTATGAGTTCAACATCTCCATTAATAGGCATACTCGTAGCTCTTAGAAATCGAACTTCTTCAAATTCGACTGCTAAATCTGCATAGTGTTTTTCATATCCATGATAAATAAGAGAATATGTTTCCCAAACATATTGCAAGTAACACGTGCCAGGTATTATTATTTTACCATCTATCACATGTCCACTTATAATGTCATCATTATTTCTGCTCAGATTAATGGTAACTTTACGTTCCGCTTTAGATTTTGATACATCTTCAAAATTTGCTACAAGCCAATCATCACTATGATCCCAACGAATGTGTGAACTGATGTTTGGTGTAGATCGAGATACAGGAAAGTCAATCTTGGGATATAGCTGGGCTACAGGCAACATCAATCCGTTTTGGAATAGTCTTAAAATAAATTCAATATTATTAAACATTTTTTCGTTACTAACTTTCCAATATTCTTATTCTTACTTTCCGAGAGCTGTCAAGAAGAAGAGAGCATTGTTTTTGTTTCCCCGATTTGTCAGAGCAATATGAGCGCCGTTTGGCATCGATCGTTTCAGGATAGCACCCAATAAACCATGAGGAGCAACTTCAATAGTTAACACATTTTCTGGTAGTAAAGCCGAAGTCTCTTCGAATAAAACACTGTTTAACAAGTTATTAGTGTGGTATTCCGCAGAGCATAATTTGCGGTCAGGTTGATCCCACTCATCATTGGGAACACTTGTACTAAGCCACTTAGAAGTCCTGATCTTTGGGTGCGGAATAATCTCTTTTAAATGTTTTAGTAATTGAGGACCCATTTGAGCTATATATCTTGAATGATAGGCAATATTAGAACAGGGTACTTCCTTTGCAAAGACTCCCTTTGATTTAAGCTCATTGATGAACTTAGTAATATCTTCTATTGGACCAGAGATCGTACAGGAATCAGCAGAATTATGACAAGCCACTTCAATGGCATCGGGTAGCATTGGTTTGATAGCTTTAAATCCAATTCCCACAGCAGCCATAGCACCTTTTATTTTCTCCGAATCGATACTGACTTTGCCACGATAATAGGCAGCAAGTATCAATTGCTCTGCCGTGAGGCATCCATCTGCATAGGAGCATCCCAATTCGCCAACAGAATGGCCAATAATAAAGTCGGGTTCCAAATTAAGTGAGCGTAGAACATCAGTTAATCCAATTTGTATAGCCGCAATACCGACAAAGGAATTGAGAATGTTCTGATATATTGCAGGATCGTTTGATGTAATTATGTCGATAAGATCCAATCCCTTAGCTATTAGAGTGTTATGGGAAGCTTCAATTGATTCTCTGAATCGCGGTATTGTCATTAGGGATAAACCCATTTCGTTCCATTGTGAACCCATTCCACTGTATACCCAGGCCATGGGACGTTTCAGACCTGTGTAGTGTTGTATATTCTTAGTTAATGGCTTGGCAGATTCCATTTCATTTTTAGCGAATATTCCATAACCTCGAAATACCATACCAGTTACTTCTTCCTCCTGTATATTATGTAACAGCCCAATAAACTCTGCATCCAAGGGATTCTTCTCGACGGCATTAAAAATCTCAGTGCAGGCATCCTCTGTTCTCCCAGCCCAAGTAACTAGTCGTGGTAGGTCATCCTCGGGCAACCCAAAGTTTATTTTGGATTTCGAATGCCCATGTAAGACAGCATGAGCGTTAGCCCCACCAACTCCAAATGAGTTAATTGCGATATATGGCTTAGGAAGAGGAGTACAATCTTTAACCACAACTAATCGTCCATCCACTAAAGATGGAATTGATGGCCTAAGTGTGGAAATATTTATATTGGGGGCTATAATTCCAGTGTCCAAGGCAAAGCATGCTTTGACTATTGAAGAAATACCAGAAACGGGCTCTGTATGCCCCACATTTGATTTCACCGAACCCACTAGTAGAGGTTCTTTTCGTTGGCTACAAATGCTTTTATCAATAGCGCCACATTCCTCGGGATCACCAACAACGGTTCCAGTGCTATGAGCTTCTATGTAGCCTAAATCATTCGGATTTAATTTCATATTAATTTCCTTATAAAACTGAGTCATTAATTGTTCTTGAGATTTTCCTGATGGGTAAGTAATTCCTTCCGTTTTGAATCCATCGCAGTTAGTTTTAGAATAAACAACACTAGCATAAATACGTTTCGCATCTTGTTTTCTTTGGAGTAAAAGACAGCTAACTGCCTCTGAACGTGAGTATCCACATGCATCTTTATCGAATGGCCGGCATATGCCATCTGCAGACAGTACTCCAAGTCTTAAATAATATAAAATATGTGGAAATAGTAAGGTTTCTGCCTTTTGTATATGACAATGCATATTTGCTATTTAACCCAACTGCTTCATAATTTATATGAAACTGTACAGTTTATAATATACTTCTGCATAAGTTAACTTATTGTAATTTTAAATGAATCCTAACAGAAAAATTAATGACGAATACTTACAAATTACAGTAGTTATCAGTAGCTTCAAAATGTGGATGCTGTGATTTATTTTGATTAGTGGGGAAGAAAAGGAAAAATCAAAAATCGAACCCAAATATCAAATACCAATTATGGTCTACCTAACTCTCATAATTTACAAGATCAAGCTGTTCATACGGAAAGACAGACAGACAGGCATAGCTGTATCCATTGAGTTGGATGCCCTGATCATACAAATACAAATTCTGTCTTATCATTAAAATCTACGAACTCTGTATACATATTTCATCAAAATCGGTTCATAATTAATCATTCTGGGTTTTAGAATTATTAATATAATGCGGGAAACAATTATTATTTT